>JBBYHM010000019.1:15863255-15945411 GCA_038381775.1 Adansonia rubrostipa
ACTTGCTACTACCAAAACGTAGATTTTCTTTTAATCTTTTTACGTCATCTTTGCCATTTGTCGTGGCTATTACGCTAGTTGAGGTAGGCTTGCTTGTTATAGAAATACGAGAAGTATTAATTAATATTTAATGAAATTGATTAAAATGAAATTAATAAAAAAATATACTTAATGTATTATATTTTTATTCAAAAATAATATATTAAATGTAGAAAATATTAAAATAATAATTAATTTTTTTAATTGATATTTACAAGTATCAATCGATCGAGCCTAAAAATAAATATCCAAAAGAAAGAGAAAGAGAGTGGTTCTATATAATTGAATCCTCCAAACAATATTTCTCGATTGAGACATATAATGAGTAGTTTTGGGGGAATACCAAAAGATCATTGAGCTGTCCCTTTCGTTTTGGAAATCAAACTGAAGAATTAATCGCCCTAGTCCCCACTACAACTACAAAGTCTTCACTCTTACCTCATGTTAATGGTGAGATTACATTTAAAAAGAATAATATAATGAATTTTATTAATATTAGAGTAAAATTTATTGGAGATTTACGACTTTTTATTTATATTTTATTTTTCTCTATAACCTATAAAAGTTGCATTGATTATTCGTGATCTTTAGTAATATTTCATTTTCATTCATTACTTTTAAAAGTTACATTTATTATTTTCGACCTTTGACTAATATTTTATTTTCATCTATAACTTTTAAAAGTTTCATATACCAATATCTACAATCTGTCAAAAGATTTTATATTTATTCGTCTAGTAGTTAAAGTTAAAAGTTTTGAAATATTAAAGTAATAAGATTTAATTATCAAGTCACGTGACATGACGTATACGTGTAAAAGTTCATAAAAAAGATAGTATCATGTATCTTAATTATTTGTGATTGAAAAAATAACACATTTATTTTGTTTGAATAAAATTTATTTTTACAAAAAAGATATTAATAATTTGAAAAAAGTTAAAAAATTGGATGCAAAAAATAATTATAAAAGCATCAAATCATATACATATATATTTTTAAAATACTTCTCAAAAATTTATTTGAAAAACATTTTTGAAAGAGGAAAAAAATATGTATGACTAAAACACATTTTTCTAAATAAAAATCATATTTATTTGAAAAATAAGAGATTTTTGGGAGAAAAATACACAAAAAATAAATGTGTTTTTCTGTTAATAATTTGAAAAAAAAATTAATTGCAAATATTGATTTTGAAAATTTGGTAATCAAGTTTCGATCAAATGTTTGAAAAACAAGTTCTATTTCAACAAAATTAAGAATGTTCAATATAAAGTATATGCGTGCTATATATTTTTATAAAAAAAAACATAAAAAAAAATAATACACATAAAGCTCATAAAAAATTATATATAAACTTGATCATGCTACTAAATGCATATTTTGTCATTTTTTTATTTTTACTTTTGAGTAGAAAATAGATGAATGATGAAAATTTTTAAAAAGTTATGGATTATAAATATAATTTTTAAAAGTTACGAATGAATAAAATATACTCTTTAAAAATCATAGATGAAAATAAAACATTAGTAAATATTGTGGATGTTGAATATAACTTTTAAAGATTATGGATGAAAATGAAACCTTACTAAAATGTTATAGATTATACCTGAATTTTATTCTCAATTTTACTTAAGATAATAAACTATATAAGATATGTTTTATTATTTCACAATATTATTTTTAATGATTAAACTAAATATATATTTTAAATCAGCTATCTTATATCTATTGGTGTTTCCTCTGGCAAAATAAATAAATAATTATTTTTTTGGCATTATACATATCTATATATATATATATATATATATGTAGCTATTTGTTAAAAATGTGTCTATGCCTACAACTGAATCTGATTTAAGTTGTAATTGAAATTTTGCAAATTACTTATATCTCAAAATAATTTGGCCAATTAATATTCTTGTCTTGTCAAAGATTAAGGGCTTTATAGGAGTGGGTTAACCCCATATTATAGCCCAATAATCATAATTAAAACCAAAGCGGGGGGGGGGGGGGGGATCACCCTTACATATGGCTTTTGATTATATAAAAACTTCAAGTTGCTCCAAATTTCGTCTCATATTTCATAAAATTTTAAGACTAATAATAGTTCGAAAGTTTAAATGATTTTGCTTTCAGAACGTATACTTACAACTTTATTAATATTTGAACATTATGACAGAATTAATAAAAGCAGAGTTGATTGGATAGGCAGTAAAATCAGTTAATTTTCAAGATATGGAGGAATTTTCTTATGAGCCTCCAAGATCTGGGGGTATATTCTCATTAATTCCTTCACGAACTACAGCAAGTTGAAGCTTGTGAAAGTGACATTGATCTATGCTTTAATAACTCTTCGACCGTTCATCCTGT
Organism: Adansonia rubrostipa; assembly: GCA_038381775.1. Classification (NCBI taxonomy): domain Eukaryota; kingdom Viridiplantae; phylum Streptophyta; class Magnoliopsida; order Malvales; family Malvaceae; genus Adansonia; species Adansonia rubrostipa. The sequence continues at coordinate 15,865,665 of JBBYHM010000019.1, forward strand.
TTCTAATTGCCACCCTGTGACTGAGAAAAATGAACATGACAAATAAAGACCGTGTAACGAAGCATTCACGTAGCATGGAAGATGATCATAGCAGAGACCACAAACGAGTTAATCATGCTGAGAATCAGGATTCTTTTCAAGAGTATGTGGAGACTCCCAGTCAACCTGGCTGGCTGTTAATAAGCAAAGATTTCTCATCAAATCTATCAAGTTTGTTTTCATAAAGTACATTCTCAGTCCTGGCTGCCTTCCAAGCAAAGCCATTCTCGACTCCTTGCCTATTGTATAATTGATATATTTACTAGATTTTATCAATTTATGATTTTTTTTTTTTTGGTTGAAATTTTCATTGTACATATTTCTTTAGTTCCCTTATCGTTATTCAATGAATGATTCTTTAACTTCTATCAGGTCCTAGCACCCTAAATACCAGGTAGAAAGCTTTTCGAGCTGTATATTTTCCCATGAAAATTCGGTAGGGAGGACGTCTTCACAGGTTCAGCATCAAAACAGGAACATGAAACTGAAACTTAATGTAATTTGCTTTTGGCATTGACAATTTTGTAATAGAAATGTTGCTTAAGATGCAAAAACAGACATTACAGTGCCCTCTTTTCTGTCAATCAGAGATGCCACTATGCCAAAGCGATGTTCAAGTTCTTCTCCAAGCTGTTGACCATTCTTTTCATTGTGCTTATGAGGCATGCAAGGCGAGTGGAATTGCTTGCGATGTTGTTGACATCTTTAGGCTCATTTCCAAGAAAGAAAAAAAGAATAAAAATAAAAGATTATTGGGGTGAAAAAAAAAAGAAAATTATAAATGCCATGACGTGATCCTTGTCCCAATGTCCCTCTTGTTCTCGCTACCATAGACCCACCTCCTTAAAGTAGTTTCATGTCTACAATTATTAGCCTTCAAATCATGAATTGTCTCGCATACATAACCTAATTTCCAGTGTTTCTATTGGCATTGAACATTCACCATCAGCTTAAAAGATATATCCAAGTCAAGTCCAATCTTGTCTACCATGGCCCACTTAAAGTCGCTTGTGCATGAGAAGTTCAGATTATAGCAGTAAGACTCTTGAGTCTTGATGGCCTAAGCCCCATATTTGTGCTATCATATCATCAAGCAGAACTACCTTTACAAACTTCATTATCAACTGATACATGAAAAAACATTTCATATATCTATAATAGTTAGTGGAAACCCTCTTATAGACAAAGACAAAATGTTGTCGTATGCAAATTTAATGGGTTAGCGCGAAAGTTTTGAGCCTCCGCAACACTTTAATGATTGCTCTGGGCTGATTTACATGGGCTGAAAAGCCTGTGAACAGTTTGTACCTAACTTCGACGTTCGTGGCCCTTGGTAGTAGATGGAAGTTTGAGTTCATGATGATGCAATGAAGTTTAAAGTTCGAATATTGGAATTTGGTTCCGAAGAGAAATATAAATAGGTCTCGATAACAATCGACATTTTCCTTTTCCCTGATCTTTTTATAATGCAATTGCTTAGATTATGATAACGAAAATGGAACAAAGATCCTTTAAGCAGAATTCAAAATCCAAATCAAGACAAATACCACTAATTGCCCACCTTGCTGTATACTGTGGTGTTTGAACTGAGGCCTGAGAGTTCTATATCCACCTTATGACATCTGTTAAGTGGCAAATAACAAAAGTAACTGATAATTTGCAAAGAAGATATAGTTGAATTTTGACAGCAGTTTCACTTAATGTGTGAATGAGAATCTCAGTTGATTCTAGCAATGATCAATAATTCATAGTCATTACAGGGAATGGGCCATGGCTTTACATTTATCTGCTGAAAACAAATGAAAGGTTTGGCCTCATTTGTGGCCATGTTATTGGAATAAGCTAATGCAACAGAGGTTACAGTGAGCAAAATCTATCATCCTTGCATTATTTCAAGTCACAGTGAGATAGTTATGAACCTGAATATTAAGATTTTAGTAACTTTATGGTTTAACTTAGATTTCGTTGGTTCTAGCCATATAAACGCATTCATATGTGAAGTTTTTCAATTAATTCTCTGGATCAAAGTAATTGAGAAGGTGACTGAAGGTGTAGGAAATGACACCAAATTAGTTCCCGTGTTGTCCTTTTACATCGGAGATGACAATGGTTACGAAAATATGTTTCATTTAAGCAGAAGATGACCTTGATTTGATCTGTCGTGGGTCCTAGTGACACTAATCAAATGATAAGATAACAAGCGATGGTTTAGGCCAAACAAGAGCCATAATGCATCGCTTCATGATTGAAAGAGACCCCACCTTAATGAGAAATGGACTTGCCACCGGCACTAGAAACCACAAGGTCGAGGCACCACCACACGATGCAAGTGGGCAGAGCACGATATAACCTTATGTAAAAGATATGCTTTTCTGTTAACTGTCATTCTAACTGATATATATTCTGATACCAAAAAGTAACAGTTAATTGAGACAAATTATTGACATGATCTGGAAGTGACTTTTGACCCATCTTAAAGTTGTTTGAGACGCTTTCAATACATGGAGAAACACTAATTAAAGCAGTAACTTATATAGCCTATAATCAATGATAGAGACATGGGTTCAATCACCCTACATTTACAACTATTTTCGATTAATTAGTTCAATAATTCATTTTTATTATATAATAATTTAATTCTCTAAATATGCGAAAGCGCTAGACAGGAGCTGCAATCATAAAAGGTCCTCGATGATCACTTAGGAGTGGCCATAGGGTCAAACAAGACAATCCCTTTATGCTTCGGAAAGGTAAGATTCTTGCCATTTCATATTTTGTAATAACAGATATTGATTAATAAGTAAGATTGGTTCATTTGTTGAATATATTACACAATCGTATAGTAATAGTATCAGAAGAAAAAGATGCGTTTCTTTTCTTCATTTTTTTAAACAAAAAGATGCTTTTTCAAGTACTTAACTGTTGTAATTAATGTTTAAGTTTTATATAAGAGAAAAAAAATGGTTTTAATGCAACAGAAGAATGAAAACTATTGCAAATTGCACTACCTTAATGTGCTGCTGAAGAAAAATATTGGAATCAAGGTACTTGGCCTATACAAAAAGATTGCTTTAGTAATGTATATAAGATGCCTTTTTTTCAATATACAGATATAACGGGATTTGCTATCGGGTTGTCTTGGAAAAAAATGAAAGATTGCTGTATTTTCGCCTGTATTTTGTCATATATTACATCCGCATTCGACAAGACTATGTTATGTGTTAATTAAGAATTGTAATTGTAAGGTAAGATAACAATTTTGAGGCATAAAAGTTAAATTTAAGATTTAATTCAATTTATTTTATATAATTATTTTTAAAAAATGATGTTCAATAAATTTGAATTCTCAATCTTTATGATCTTCAAGTTTGGACTTCTGTAAGAAAGAAAAAGGAAAACATAGTACTAATTAATACGAGAAATGATAATGACAATAGAGAATATGGTAACGCAAAATGTGGCAAGAAAAGGATAGGTTAACCTGTCAACAAAAAAAACTAATAAAAGCTTGTTGAATTAAGTGAAGTCCTATATTTTGAAATGAGTCTGAACCATGAATGTTAATGCAAGAAAATGTGGAATTGTAACTTTCACAGTCGAATTATTGATCTGATCCCCTCTCTCTCTCTCTCTCTCTCTCTCTCTCTCTCTTCATACCCTACCAAAAAAGAGGAAAAAGGAAAGATTAGGAAATCTAAGAATTCCAGTATCTTTTATTTTTCATTTTGGATAATTAATATCCCTCCACGAACGACCGATATTTTCACATGATGAAGCTACAAAAGAGGCAGATGGTAATGTACTGTGCCAGTATCAGAAGTGAACGAACGAGTGAACAACTGTACATGCTTGCTAAGTAAGCTTTATATACCACTTATTTTAATCCAGCCCTAGGAGATTGCTGGTCCATCTAGTCTAGATCCCTGCCTATCTAGTTCTTCAGGGACTGGGGACTAGTATAAATGTGACAAATGTTAATCATTGTTTATAAATAATTGATTTGATGAAAAAATTTTTAAAAAATTAAAAAATCTTGACTAATAACCATCCAATAAATAACCCTATAAATATAGTCAATCACTCTAATTGGCCTATAACTTCTCTGAGATTCACTAATGAATATAATAATCTGGAATGTAAAAAAATAATAGTACCCGATCATTTAATATTGGTAATTGAGCGCAGTAGAACACGATAGTTGAGGAATTTGGTGGCAGAATGGTAATAAAATATCACTGCAACATTGTTATGCCACCATCAGTCCTCAAGGAGATGAGATTAGACGTACGGGGCGGGCACATGCATAGGTTAAAACGAAAGCTCAAGGGGGCCAACCTGGATGTAACAATTCCGAGTAGGGATCAGTTGGTGATTATTGCTGTTTCAATCTGTCATGCCTAAAGATAGAATCCATATCCCACTACCTACAGTAGTGAAACTGTTCTCAACTTGCATTTTGTTGTTATTGGATTCGATGGATCCTTTCTTTGATCATTATATTTGATATCTTGACTCATCGCTCGTCATTCATTGCTGTGCAGTTCCCCTATAGTAAAAGTGAAAAATTTATCACCCATTTGGCACCAAGATATTATAGTGCTTGCCAATCGGGCCTTGCACTGTGGAGAAATTTATACAAGTAGGTATTTCCATTTCATTTAGAAGATTGGTCATTTATCAGACCATTCAAAAATAGGAACCGTATTTGGACATTTCAATTCTAAAATCCACCTTTTTTCTTTTTTGGGTATTCTTTTTTATATAGGTGAGGATGTCAGGGATTTCCATTGGAACATCAATGTGGTTGATAAAACAGGAGAGAGTTAGCCAATGCTCAACGGTGGAATGCTCTTCATTTATTTTTTTCATGCAAGTTTTTGCAATGGGAATTAGCTTGCACTCGCTGTTTTCGAGATGTGGCTATGTGGTCTTAGTTCTAGAAAACAATGGAGCCCACAACCCTGCAACATTTGATTGAGCAGCTTGGCTGGCGTGACAACTCCAAGCACTCACTTCCCGACAAAGCCCCCAACAAAACTTTACTGATTCTTCCCTAAGTACATCAAACCCTTAAACTAATCACAGTTTGAGTGACTTTTCAGGCTTTACACTTAATAAACTCATAAAAAAAATCCCTCTGATTCCTCCCATTGCCAAGTACAATCATTACAAAAGAAACTTTGATTCAACGGATCTGACCGAGGGAATTACCAAAACTTCTGATTCATCTGAATATGAAAAAGCACAGACACTTGTAAACCATGAGATCCATGCATTGAAATGACCGCAAAAGTTTTCAATTTTCAAAAGGTTTTGGATTTGTTCGCAGAGAGTGGGATGGTTGTGGTTGTAGCTGAGTTGTTGGCAAGTGATCAGTAGGTGAGATTCTGATTCTACCCGGGAACAAAATGGCACAGGACCCAGGCCTCGTCCTTGACGCCCGAGGTTACGGAGTCTCTCTGTATATATTTACCACGTAGAGTGGAGAGATGCCAAATAATAACATACTTTTGCTGATTATGGTAATAAAGTTTTGGGCTGTCATGCATGTTTTGGTGTATAAGGACACTTAGAGGTGGGTCATAGAGGGTTTAAGACTTTAGGGTGGTTTTTTATACTTCTTAAAACTTCCACTTTGGTGCATCTCGATGGAATTTTTAAATGTCAATGAACAGTTCTTATGGTATTAGTTGATCTTCTACGAGTTAAATTTGAATTTAAATATTATTCACATAACAATGATGATTTTTAATAAATATAAAATTTAAATTTTAATATTAATATTAATAATTTTTAAAAATTATAATTTTTTTTTTATAAAAAATGATTAAATTCAACTCATTATTGCAATTTTTGGGAGAAAAAATGAGCGATATCGGATTAACAAAGCTAACCTAGCATAGGATACCGATTAACAATGATGGATCCAAATCCTAGCCAGAGAAGGTTCAGGGTGCACAATCCGCCGAAACCCTACCCGACCAGTGGAAATGGGTCCCTGGGGGCAGGTCCGGTCACTCTAAACCCAGGTCCCACACCTGTCGACTTTTCTCTATAAAGGCCCACACAAGGGACAATAGGACACCACTAGAATCATTGACAGTAAGAGTCAATGTTTCTATTGTACATTCGACATACAATTTGATTCCTCAGTTACTTGCTAATTTTAAGATCTTATTTTTTTTATGCAAGAAACAAGTAATTCAAACCTTATTGTAAAGAAAAGATATATCTATATATATCTATCTATAAGGTATTAAAAAAATAAAATTTAGTTGCTAAAATTAAGAAAAAATCACTTTACTAACAGAGCATAGGCTGCTGACTAAATTTGCATATTTCTCTTAAAATTTCAAGATGCCCAAATTCAAAAGAGAATATAACTCTTAACTTATGTTACTGCAAATTTTTAATTTTTTTAAATATTTATGTTTAATATTTATATCTAACAAATATTCAAATATATAAAAATATGACTTTTTAAATATAAAAAAATTAAAAATTAAAAATATTTATATTAAACATATATATATATATCAATATTTAACATTTTTCTTCAAATTTGAAAAGTATTAACACAATCTATAATCAATAAAACAAAGAAATCAAGCACACCTTAAAGTTCGGGCAAAACAGGCTCATTTTTGGGCTTCTTATTGTGCCTTTCGGTCGTGATTTGTCTGGTTTTATGATGGTGAAATGGTGATAAGGTTTAAATTTTTTATCGCTCAACACTTCGGCAAAAAATGGACAATCAAATTGTGGGACCCACAAAAATGGGCCCACCCATTGTATTCTCAACCGCAAAATGTGCCCATCACGGAAAGCGCTTTGCTTTTCTTAACCATCACCCACAAGTGGGATTAATTTAACCTTTAAACCACCCAAATAATGATAATAAGAAAGCTACTTTTATAATAAAAAATTACAAAACTTGTTTTATCTCCCCTAAGGCCTAAACCATCAAATCATGGGAGGGTAATTAATTTATTATCCACTATTATTAGTAAAAGTATGTTTAGTTTATTAAAATAAAATAAAATAAAATAATAATAAAATAATTATTTTATAAAAATAAGATAAAATATAAATAAAATAAAATAATTATATATAATAATAATTTAAGTTAATAAAATAAAATATAATATAAAATTTATTTTTATTTTATATAAAATTAAAATAATTATTTAATAAATATATAAAATAATTATTTAATAATTTTATAAAATAAAATTATAATAAATTATTTTATAAAATAATTATTTTATTAATCAAATAATCATATTAGTACGTAATATTAAAGTATAATTATATTAAAATTTTTATTACAATCAACGAAAAGTTCTGCCGCTGTTCCGCAACATCTCAAGCTTTTTTTTAGATAGTCGCTATTTTGCCACGTGGTGGATATGGACGTGGATGGTGGGACCTATTTTAAGTTGAATGGCAGACGTGTTGGAACAAGGGTGGTATGAACGCCACGTGGAGTTGCGAGACCCACCCTTTGAGATTGAGAACTGACGTAGTCAAACAAGATAGACAAGTTTATGGGGGTTGGGGTCCACGAACATAAGAGGAGAATGAAAATCTGACGTGGATGTATCAAAATCAACGTCATTTGAATCACTATGTACGATTATGCGCGCCCAATATAATAAACGCTTTTAATTAACGTTGAGAAACTCCCCATCCTCCTTTTGTATTCATTAAATAAGTTCGTATATTATATAACTCTTATAAAAAAAATTATTAATTTAATCATCATAATAATTTTATTTTACTATTTATAAATAAAATTTTTTTATTGAAAAAAATCAAATATAACATTTTGAACATAAAGATTATATTTTAATTTATTAAATTAAATATTTAAATTTAAATTTTAAAATTTTTTATTAAAAATTTCATCATTATTACTTCGTGTAACGAACATTTATATTCCATTGCTTTCTTATATTTTATCATGTATTACGTACGCAAAATTATTAAGATTATATTTAATTTTGTTTGAACAAATATACTTTTATCTTTTTGTAAAACATATATTTTTTCACGAATGAATTTGAATATCAATTATTTAAATTTATTTACAATTTTAAGCTAAAAAATATTAAAAAGAAATTATTAGTTTAAAGGAGAGAAAAAAAAACACAAAAATATGTGAACTGCGAAGTTATTAGTAAGGAATGATAATAATTATCCAAAATCCAATTTAAGTTCTCGTTGTTTACCTCCAAGATTTCGTCCACTCACTTGATGTTTCACACGCTCATTCTAAGAGCCCGTGAGCCTACTCTTCTTCTCTCCCTTATTTATTTTATTTTTTTCTTTTTTTTAAATGTTTTTACTGTTTCGTGCTAGTATTGGCATCTTCCGTATTCTCTCCGTGAATCTGATTGGAGGCTGGGTGAGTGGAGAGATGAAACGTTGACAAAATGAAGTCCAAATTCACATGAAATGAAAATGGCTTCCATCGTCCCAGTGTTCTCCAAATGCTATATATTCATAGCTTCCCCTTCTAAGCCTCCTTATGCTTGAGTCTCTTCTCTAATGGACTCCATTTAGTATTCACCCTCCCTCTTTTCTTGACACTCTGTTAGAATATATTTTTAATTTTCATTTTTCCTTTTTTTTCTTTGGGTTTATTTTCTTTTCTTTTTTTTTTTTTTATAAATATCCTTTGGGTTTTCGTTATTGAATAGCTAATATTTGGTTGTTTCATGGCGAAAGGCCGGCGGTTGACCAACAGCAGAAGCGAACGGTATCTTGGAAGTTACAGTTACGGGCACAGCCGAGGGGACACTGTCGTTACTGACGAAGCGGAACTTCGTGAAGAAGATGTCTGGTCGATGGTTGATAACGTCGCAGACCGAGGAGACGACGAGAGTGTCAATAATTCTCCGAGTCAGTGGAGTCCACGCGCACGAGCTGAGAGCAATGGGAATGGAAACTTCGACATGAGAGGGGGCCATCGCCGAATTCCCCGGGGTGATCGTCACGCGGGTGGGCTGTCTCTGGCTTTCGAGGATTCTTCTTCGACGAAGCCTAGGATCGTGCATCAGTTTCGTAGCCACGACGGCGTGGAGACCGCAGCCTCGCCACGCGGGCACCATATGGCCACGTCAGCTCCTGTGAACGTGCCTGACTGGAGTAAGATTTACAGGGTCAACTCGGTGGAGTCGATACATGATTCTGATGATGGGTTGGATGATGGTGAGTCCGAGATGGTGCCCCCACACGAGTACCTGGCGCGTGAGTACGCTCGGAGTAAAAAATCTGGCGGGGCTTCGGTTTTCGAAGGCGTGGGTCGGACACTCAAGGGCCGGGACCTGAGGCGGGTCAGGGATGCAGTATGGAGCCAGACAGGGTTCGACGGTTAACCAATTCGTTAGCCACTTGAAAAAAAAAAACCAGCTTAATTATGATTGATTAAAAAGCGACTACATCATTATTATTATTATTATTATTTTTTACTTGGGCAATGATTCGACTGAGTCGACACAGTTGAGTCAACTTAGTAACAGTGAGCTCAAGCAGGATTTTGAATGTAGGGGTCTCAGAAACAATTCTGTTATTGGATTGGAATTTGGAAGTTAAAGCATCTTTCCAATTTTCTCATTTAGTAGTTATTTTGGAACAAAATTAAGCTCAGGGAAAAAAAATTATGTTCTTAATCAAGGATTGTTGGACAAATTTTTCCATTTTAATGCATGGGCCATCCTAATGTTACCATTAACTCCAAAAATGAAGCAGCTCTAAGGCTTTGTTTTGAAACTTTTTCGGTTACTTCCAAAATATGCTTCTAATTTGAAAGCATACTGCTAATAAATCACAGAATTGATATCATTTTTCTATATGGTGATTGAATAAACCAATTAGATTCAACTCTAAACATATAATTAAAGTACTAATAATGCCCTTAAGATTTGCTCAGAAAAGGATTAAGCCCAAACTCTAACCATGTTTATGAAAAAAGAAATGATAGTGTTAAGTGGTACTAGTAGTGAGCGAGAGATACAAGAAGGGAGGCATCTTTTATTAGAGAGACGAAAATCTGGTGTCGCCAAGCAAGTAGCTAAGCTAAAGTGAAATTGACGGAATAGAAAGAGGGTAAAAAATGGAGGTGGTCCATCGCGAGCGAGTCGAAATCAAATTTGCTTTTAATAGAAGGTGATAGGTGGGGGAGAAAATGGGGTTAGGACTCACTCCGGATAACACAAACTAGACAACAAAGCTCCCAGAAAAAGAGAGGCTTGTAACTAAAGATGAAACAATGCTAAACAGTGTAGGGTGGATGATGCTAAATAGAATCTAATTTTACATCGAGAGATTTTGAAAATATGTTACGGTGTATATATAAAGACATAAGCTTTCATATATTTATAAGATGTTTTTTGTAGACATAATTATAAGATCCAATAAATTAAAATAGATAATACCTCGTAAATTAAATATGAATTTTATAACATATCTCGTGGCATTTGCCTTTTTGAAAGAATATATGATTTCACCTTGTGGGCACTGCTAAAGAGTGTAGGGTACGATGCTAAATAAAATCTAATCTCGTATTGAGAGATTTTGAAAAATATGTTATGGTGTATATATAAAAACTTAAAATCTTCATATATTTATAAGATATCTTTTGTAGACATAATCGTAATGTCCAATAAATTAAAATAAATAATATTTTGTAAATTAAATAGGGATTTTTATAGCATACGTCGTGGCATTTGCCTTTTTGAAAGAATATATGATTTCCTAGACCCCTTTTCAATTATGCTCTCAAATTTAGGCATCAAATTGTTTAGATTAGAACCATTCCTTGCCTTCTCTTTGGATGTTTTGAGGGCCCATGGTTGGGTGACATTGGGTTATGGGTTTAAAGTTCATTTGTACTTAGATTCTCAGTTTGTGTGATCCATACAATTGACATGACTTTGAAATGAAGAAAAAAAAAAGCAAAAGATGAACAAAATCTTTTTCTATCCATTCTCAAATGGTATTTTTTTTTTCTTTTCAGTTCAATTGCTGATTGGTTATTAGGATTTCGGATGTAATTTTCTACCCCCAATACAAGGAAATAAAAGCTGTTGGTTCATTTATAAAGTTGAGTTGTCAATAGATAGCAAACTGAAAAGGCAATCTTTCCAATTTATGAGAATCTGGGCTCACCCCATGGTCCTTTTTCCTCTATCTTTTTTAGGCTTATAATTTGAGGATCCATATCAGTGAAATAATGGGCTATTTTATCTACATAGGACCATAGCAAAAGCTAAGGGTCAGTATGAAATGGAATATTTGTTGGGCCCTAATTACCCGATTAGATGATCAGATCTTCATTGAAGCTCGGGTCAGAAACATTAAAAGAAAAAACCCTTGATGCAAAGAAGTCTAACCATTATTATTATTATTTCTAATAAATGAAATAAGAAATTTTTAATAGAAACTGAGAGGGTAACAATAAAGCACAAAATCTGGGTTTTTATCCATGCAAGAAAATCTTTAATATAGATATAGATATAGATATATAGATGAGTAATAACAATAGGGTTTTGGCTAACTGGATGATAGCATTTTTTAAATTTGTTTCTCGAGCTCGAAGTCCATAGATTCAATTAATAAATTGAGATTCCTACATGATAAGTGATAAGATTTGTTTCAGAATAATTTCAATGAAAGGCAATTTGATTTTTGATGAATCAGTAGCTAAAATGTAAGGGATTAGATAATAGATTTCAACACTGTAAGATCACAAAGTCCTGAATCATATCATACTTCAGTCCATTTATAGGTATGGAGGATTTTAGTTTCCTTCACTGATGTGACAATTGTAGTGCTTGGTACTGCAAGTGCCATTTTATCAAGGAGAAAGATAACATGATTTCGCTTAAGAGAGGAATTTGCAAGTGTATCTATATTTGTATGTTGCCCTTAATCATATAATGGAAATAACTTTCCAAAATTAAGGGGTAAAGGGTACATGATTCTGATTTAATCATATTGTCTAGCGAGGCTTAATAGCTGAGCCTGCTATGATCTCATCTTGAATCCATTGCCAAGTTTGTTTTCCATCTAGAGATGGTTTCTGAATTCTAATTATCTTGCTTTTCAGCAACAGGCTATTGCTAGTTCTCAGAAATTAACTGGGAAGAGTACCTCAGGAAAAAAAAAAAAAAAACAAAGGAAGAAGGCAAGCAAACTCCAGTAGCAAGTCTCATAATTTGCCAAAAGCCTCATTTCAACTATCAGCACCGTCGAGTTCAACACATGTTAACCAATTTGGGGTGATGGGCTGCACCTCAATTCAAACTCATGCAATGGCAGCATTTCAGTCTACGGTTACACCATCACGGGCTCCGGCTAAAACTGCACAAGACTCAAACACAATGATAAAGAGTCATGGTAATAATGTCTCCTACCATGATCAAAACCCACATCACTTGTTTCCCCCACAACCAGCATACAGTTTCATGCCTATGGTACATTAGCCTCCACCCAATGTCTTTCCTCCCAGCCCTTATCCGACTACATATGGTTATCGATCTTATCCAAGGAATGCAAATTACAGCTCCATCCATCCACAACCTTATTATAATCCATTTCTTTTATCCCTAAGATAATAGAAGGCAATGGGAAGGATATTTCGGCATCCTCCGAACCTGATAGTGACTCAGATAACAGTTCAAACGGTATTGAGGAACCAAAAGAGGCATCAGTAAGCTGATGGTAGTGGACTGAATATGCATAGACACTATTTCTGGAAAATTTACCATCACAAGAAAAGTAATTTCGTAAACAAAACTGTACTATAATGCATTTTGAGCATTTTCTACTTACCATCCGCATGACTGGAAAAGCTAAAAGTTCATGTACCTTCTACCTCTTAGATCAATGGACAGGAGTCTTGTAGTCCTCACAATTTGCCTCAAAAAGTAAAAACTGAAACATGAGTTATCATAATTTGATGAACATTCTGTCAATCAAGGCTAAGTTAACTGTCTTTATCTCTCACGAACTTGGTTCGTAAGTTTCAATTCATTGATCCCATCAAGTAACTGTTTTGTCTTTGGTCTCTGGGCCCAACATTCTTTGATCTGTAAACTTGAAATAGTGTTTCTGCTTTCAATAAGGTTTTTGCTACAGTGTACGAAGTTTCTGGGCGGGTGACAAGCCTTAGACCTGACGGGTTCTTTATTAGAATTAAGATATCTTCATTATGCTTGTGCGTTTGACCTGCAGGCTTCTAAGTTGGGATGTATAAAGCAGTCCTATCCGAAATATACAGAGCCTTGTATAGAAATTGCCAATGAGTTAAAATAGATAAAGCTCAAGTTGTTAACAACTCAATACCAGCAATCCCGACTTTAAATATTTATATGGTAGACTAAAAAATTCAATGATGGCCATCGCTATCAATGTCTGCTCCGTAAATTGGAGCACTTTTTAACATTTGACAAAACATATATAGTATATCTTTCATCGAGACTTAGGCCTCCACATTCATTCTTTATTCATCTTTGTCTGCACTACATTTATATATATCGGTTGCCACCGACCAAGATATATAGGAATTTTTTTTAAGGCATAAAAATATGTATAAGAAATCTATATTTCTTGACACAATGGAATCAAATCCTACTTACGTGTAAATCCTTCTTTTATCATCAAAGATTCAACCTGTTTAAATATCCCACTGTTAGCTTTTGTTTACTTATTGCTTTGATGGCGTCTTCTATCCAACTTGATGGACAGTTGGAGGGCCTTAGTCTCTTTGATTTCTTCTTGTTGTTGGGATGGGGTCTTTTTCATTAAATTTTATCCAAATTCAATAATATGCACCAGTCAGCATGACAGCGTAATAAAGAAGGAAGGGTAATGCATGAATCATCATAAATATTAAATCTTTGAAATCCATGCGTCATACACAATCAACACCTTCCTTCCATACATACAGACATACATACATACATCCATCCATCCATCCGCAACACCCAAGATCAACATCAACCACAGAGCAACAACAAGAAGGTAAACCTAGCTATGCTAAAAAAAGCAGGGCCCGTAATGAGCAAAGTAACCAGCTTGATCATATCAAACCAGTACAACTATATCACTACTGATCACTGCGCTTTAACAAACTTGTCTAGGACCAGAACAACCATTTTATTCGGCCACACTCGCTCTCTTTCGCCCTCACATGAACAAGGAAGAGAACATGAGGTGGTTGAGCTAGTAGCAAAGCATTTTAGTGAAGCTTGTTTGCAACATTGCATTGTTTCCTGATCTCACCTTTGGTACCAGTGAGAGGATTGTTCTCAGAAAGGAGGGTAATGGCCCTGGAGAACTCCTTGAAGAAATAAGATTGGCTCTTGGCCATTTTCTTCACATAAGGTCTGGTCCTTTTGTCATAAGCCAATTGGTGATCCACAATCAACAAGCCCTTGTTGTCCAATATGTTTCTGTAGTAGTTGTTATCCAGAACCATGGGTGTGCCGCGGTCGTTTCTCACATACTGCACAGCCTTGGGGTCCGGAATTTGATCAGGGCATTTATGGAGCATGTGCGGAACATGGTCAGGGTTGAGGGCAGGGTCAACCTCTGGGTACAATCGGTGCACCAGCTTGACACAGTGAGTTCTGCCGACGCTGTGAGCTCCTGTTTTGCACAATGAGTTTAAAATATAGAAAGCTTTAGCCAGCCACACGGATGCTAGAATATAATGTCATATACCCACATACAGGCATTTACGGATGTACATGTAAAAAGATGAGAAAGTCTACCTAGGAGGGAAACGACTCCAGGGGTGTCAATACCCATGGCAGCAAACCTGTCGAGAACGACAGAGATGGTCTCATTGTGGTCTGGAAGAAACTGCTCGACCACGTCTGCTCTGCTCCTTCTACCGTCTCTTCTTCCAGTTTTGAGAGGGATGTAAGGGCCTCCCAGCTGAAACAAGTAAATTCAGGATTACTTTCCCTGCCTGACAAGCTAAAATTAGTAATTCACAAAATTTAAATGCACAAGCCCACAAGCATCTTTTAGTAAATAGATGAAATACCAGCAGCAACCTCCTTTAAGTACTTATTACGGTTAAACAAGGAATTTAACTTATTTGGATAAGAAAAAGGACACTTTTTATTTTAGGATCGCACAAATTAAACTGAAACGTCAAAGGACTGGGAAAGCAAAGTTTAGTAGGTTAAGCAAATGAAACCTTTACCGATCTCATAGATCTAGTGCAAAGAGAACTTTTCGAGTGAAATAAAGACAATTAAAGAAAATCTCAACATGCAGAAGTGTGCTTTTAGTGAAGACAAGAGTAATCTAAGGAGGGGTGAAATTACCGAAAAAATGCCATCTCTAGCAGACAAAACAAGGATATCTGCGCAAGAAACAACTCCAGGACACTCTCTCTCTACAGCTTCTTTGATGGTCTCAATGTACCTGAAATTCCTGAGGCCAAAGCTCCTGTCTGTCTCCTTCTCAGACAAAGTCCTCCTTGTCGAGTCCAGCAGCAGTGAAGCGTCACATGACTACTCGAAAAAAAAAAAAAAAAAAAGAAACACAATACATTCGTGCTTGTAACTATCAAGAACAATAATATAGTACAAACAAAAGTTAAAGAGACTGCATAAATTTTACCTGAACAGCACAATCATGGAAAATGTTTCTCAGCCAAGAAAATGCAGTGTTCTTGTGTCGCTTGTACAGTAGCTTAACTTGCTCTCTGATAATGTCTTCAGCCTGAGGACATGTATCCTTGTAGAAGTTCATAACAAGGCCCGGTTCTTCCTCATTCTCTGCAAATGTAGACAAAGCTGAAAAGGAAATCAAAGCTAAGAAGAACAGAACTTTAGCACCCATAATTCCTTCACTCTACTCTCAAGCAAAAGGTCACTGACCTTGCTTTGGATCTCTTGCAAGGTGTTGCTTAAATAATTCAGAAAGTGACAATTTTGCAATAAAAAATGCAAAGCACAGTTATGATTTATGAACGTTTACTCTTTCTTTTAACGCTTGTAATTAATACTCTACAATATTTACCAATAAAGAAGACGGTCCTTTTTTAATCTTGATAGCGTAGAAAGTTGGTAACACCTGTAAGAGTTAACAGCAGACAACGGCGAAAATACCGAGTAAAAAACAAAAAGAAAGATTGATCGAGGGTCCGAAGCTAGTTGATCCAACGGTGTCTCATGGAGAATCTAGGAGGAGCCAAGCTATAATGAAGTCCGTTGTCAGAATAAAAAATAACCCTTTTTAAGGCAAGTTACTAGAAGATTTTTGGAACAAATATCTGGCAAGCTATATCCTGTTTCTGTTGTTGAAAGACATTGTACCTGGATTAACTCTCTCTTGTACTAGATTTAGTCAGTAAAATTTTAGCAATATAAAACATGCTAAAATCTTAAAAAAATATGTTATTGTTTAATTATGCAGTTATCTATTTCGAGTCTATAGGAAGCTATTTATTTGAAAAATAATTCTTTTTTCCTTGTTCAGTTCCAATCTCAAATCTAACATTAAACAATATATATTGTCGAGAATTGCATAGCATATAGTAGTTTAATTTGAGGGGTGTAACTTGGTCTACCGGTAAACCGTAAAACCCAAATAAAAAGTTATATTATTACCACTAGCAGCGTTTGTTTGGTCAGTATTTATTGCAATGCAGGATCTCGAGGTAAGAAAGGACAGATCTAGTCAATTTTGCACTGAAATGCTTACAGATTTTGTGCATTTTTTATGCTAAAAAACACATTGAACTTTGAACTTGCACGTGACTATTGGTTTTCTCTTTATCTTTTTGTGCTCGCATTTATAAATTTGGGTAAGAAACAAGAGTTGAGGAGATAAATAAATACTATAAATTTAGATTATACAAATAATAAAATATAGTATACGGAATGTATTGCTTAAAGTGATACCAATAGCGTAATGTTTTAAGTATGTATGAGCCACAACATAAAAAATAGGAAGATTGATAAAGATGTTAATCGTAAGATCAACATCAAACCCGACAACTTAGTTGAAAGAGGGCAATAAAAGTTTAATATGCCTTGAAATTAAGAAAAGAAAAAAGAAGTTTTATTGAATGGCTATCGAACCTTGAAGAATGTAGAGTGCTTTTACGGTCCTTAGCCTAGGGAAAAAAGTAGCAAAAGAGAAGAGTCATCATACCTTTTAACTTTCAAGTGGGGTTTGCTTTGGTAATAAAAGCGGATAACTTGAAGGAATTGCTGATCAAAGATTAATTTTGAATATTAAAAAAGAAATAAGCGACGGCATTAGATTCATTTGGATTGGATGAAAAAGGAGGAGCACATTAATCTAGCAATGAAGAGAAATTTGCCATTTTGGTGGGGCAACATTTGCTTCGATTTAAACAATGGGTCCGCATATGTGAAAGCTACATTTTTTTCCTTTTATAATAACAGAAACTTAAATGTAACATTATTGTGAATGGCAAATGAGAATTTCCCATCCTTTACATTATTGAAATATAAGGGAACAAAGCTAAAATTTTTGCTTTTATTATAGTTATGATAATGAAAACAAAAGCTATGTCAATGTCACATACCTACTTTCATTGCAATTAATTATTTTTTAGCTCAATTGAACGCTCAAGATTCAAATAAATATAATAATGAGACTTTGAAGGCTTCAGGCAAAGTCCAAAACCAGAAGGGTTTCTTCACACAAATCTACCACAAACCAAAAGGATTCAGCTTTATCAAAATGGCTTGGTATTTAGTTAAGAGCTAGAGTGGAGTGGAGCGGAGGGCCTTCAATTTTGCCCATAATGCCCTTTTTTGGGCTTTAGTTTTCTTGGCAGCAGTCCAGACTGAGGGGTAGATGTGCGAAATTGGGGAAGCCGAGTAGCTGGAGCCAAGGCCAACTGACTGGACCACCCTCACCACATGGCCACCGACACTTTAAAATCCAGTACCATATTATGGATGAACGTTAAACCCATAACTGATGAGTCATTATGGCCTCACGAGAGCTGACAATAAATTTTAAAAAATAAAAATATTAAAAAAAGCAAGGAAAAACATGTCTGGATCCATTCCGAACCAAGGAGCCGTGAACTCCACGTCTCCTGATCTTTGCCACGGTAAACCATTTTTAGTGATTACAGCCAAAACTTAACACTACTATGAAAGGATTTCTTCAGCAATTTACCTTTCTTCATTGTCAAGATTCTTAATGGCCTTTGTCTGTTTGTTTAACCATTCTTTTTACCTATATATGTGTACATATATGCACGCATTTGACATGCATAACAAAAATAATACATAACATGCCTTTTCATGCGATGAGTGACGCCCAATCTTGGCTTTTTTAAAGCTTTTGCCTCTTTTTCGACGCAGCTTGCACTTGTCAACTTCCATCTCATGATGATGAAAGACATCGATGTTTAAATTTCAATATGAGTTCCTTTCGATGGGACAAAAGATAAAGGAATCTTTTGAGAAGAGTTCTAAAACAAATGTAAAAGATATTTTAATTGTTACATGACCAACTTATCTATGTGACTCAAGCTTCCTCTCATCAGAGTTATTCGGGTTTGGGTGAAAATAAATGAGTAAAGAGCAGGTGGGCCATTAACATGCAACTTAAATAAGCCATCAATGGGTAAATGGGTTACTATAACCCACCAGTATCCATACATACCCACCTGTTTACTACTTGTCGCAAAACATTTCATCGTGAATCTGTCTGCATTTAATATCAGCAACAACATGGCGGATGTGGGGGGCATACCATTTCACTCTCTCCACATGATCAATGGTGACTTCCCAACAATAGCCTGCACACAACAATAATCACTTAAGGTCTAAACTGCTATGTCTTATATAACCCAGAAAGTCATGCAGAAGTACATTAATTAAGCCCAGAAAGGCATACCCTCAGATCTTGCAATTTCAGATATAGATTTCGAAACATGGTTAGCCCACAATCCCTCCTCGGTGTCCTTCACATTACCGTGGACATGCAATATTCCACCTTTACTCCTGCATTTTTACTACCATCATTAAATGTTGACTGCAAACAGGGGTAGAAAGAGGTGCGGACTCCCCCAATATGATTCTTTTAAATGAAAAAAGCAACACCAATATTACGGTCTAAAAGTAACACATTTAAGATCTCACTTGGAGATACTAGCAAACTGCTACCACATTACTTACAGCCTCACTACGTGCTTCTAACTCAATCCACAAAAAGTAGTCATCAACCCAATAAAAATCCAGAACCAGAACACATCAAGGTAAATATTTCGACCATAGCATGTCTAGGAAATATTATAAAACGTCAATAAAATTATCCAGGACCAAGATTATCTGCAAATTGCAAGGGTGAATGGTAGTGGACTCTTGCCTGAGAAACTATTGCGACAAACAGGGAAAGCAATGAGAATCAAAGAAAAACTTTTAGCCAAAAAAAAAAAAAGGTAATCACTAGATTTCTCCTATCATCCTGTAGCTCTTTGTCTTCTACTTTGTAATTGAATTCAAATTTTAAAGCGGAAACAAGTAACGAAATAGATGTTAGGCGAGGTGACATGAAATGTAACACAAGTAATAGCACCAAAACAAAGCACCTTAATGCCCTCACTGCAGTAAGCCAGCTACCCTCACTTGATGGAAGAAGACCAAGACAAACTCGATCTGCAACTCCCTATATGAAAATAATCAATAGGAATCAATCAACACAATTTACTTGGGTACTAAAGGCTTAAGTTTCCAAGGGAATATGTTATTTTTAGTCTATTTAAACAGCCGATAAATTCAAAAACCTATATCAGACCATTTCATGAAAAAGTTACTTTTTTTATATGCTGCCCCGATCAGGCAACTGGGATAGATTTAACTTAGAAATGAGGACCAACATCAAAACACTAAACAATGATTTACTGGTAATGCTTTTCGCCAATGGTGTTAATAAACTCACATTCATGGTCTGAACAGGAATATTCTCAAAGATACATGGCTATAGCATAGTAACTGTTAACTGGTCGTACATGAGCTTTCAGGTACTTACCTGCTGCAGTTGGGTTCTTAATAAAATCTCTTTGAGAAAATGACAGATTATTCTCTCTCAAAAGATGGTTAACAGAAACTTTGTGTGTAGAAGGCTCATATGCCTTTAGCATAAAAGTTTAAAAATGTGCCCGTGCAGATATTATTGTATTTCAAAATGCAAAAAAGCATGTTAACATACCTTGGGTGCTGTAATCCGATTATCCCCTTCAAGTATGATACAATGATCAGAAACAGAATTTGCTTCAAGATTACGTTTAAGAGCCTCAATGGCATGAGGATTCCATTCACAAGCATAGACCAGCTTTGCTTTTGCCCTGATTGACGAGCATTACAATTCAGAAAAAGCAACACCAATAACAGTAAAGACAAATCAATCAGTGAAATTGCCTGTATTGTAAGTCAGCAGATTGACAATTGAAAAGATAATAACGAATCTCTGTACACTAATGATTCCCCAACAAATCTTGTAATTCCTATTAAGAACACAATTATGGAATGACATAAACAATCCTTATCCTCCTCCACACAACCCATAAAATGATAAGTGTTATACCATTAATTCAATAATTCTTTGTACAACACTATTTACAATAAACAGTGATCAGGACAGATACTGAAGTATGGTATGGTTATTGATCGGCCAACAAATTATCTATTAATTTCAGTGCAGAAAAAAAAAATTCTGCTTCTAATCAAAGATCATAACCAAGTTGGCATGCATTTGCACATAGATGTGCTGAAAACACTTAAGATTGGGACAAATTTTTGAAAGATCATAAAAACCATAAGTACAACATACCTAACAAGGAAGGGCAACACAAAATATCCAATTCCAGCAAACAGATCCACAATGACTGCATCCGTACAATCCAAATTGGCCATACGGATTTTCTCAGAAAGATTGCCCCAAGAGAACATGCACTTTGTAGCATCAAAAGAATATAGAATCCCATTTTCACGATGATCAACCCAGCCGCTATCTCCTACAACAATCTCCAAAGTACTGTCCCTTGTACCATTTGCTGCAACCCGGCCCTTGACAAAATGTAAAAATTAATGCAATGAGTCCATTTGTAGCATATAATAACATCTGATGAATGATATCCATGAGATTCTCAATTGTCCAACTAACTAGACATGAAAAATCATTTAGAGTATTAGACAGAATCAGCATAAGACAATTAAGTTTTTGAACAAAATAAAGAAAGAAAGAATTATCAATCAATATAGCAGCTAGGATATAATTCTTCCATAAAGCTTACTTGGCAAGCAAGGCGACAAGTATTAAGCGATCTGGCAATAATGGGCCAAAGCTCCTCTCTAATAGAATCCCATACTGGGTCCCTGAAGGCTGAAAACGGGAGCACAACAATATCACCAAGTCGTTCCCACCTGAATTAGTCAAAAGATGTTGAAATATTGTGAGGATATTTCATCTACTTGTCCACGACAACACTGTTCACATAACTGAAACTGGCATAGAGGCAGACAAAGAAGCTAAGTAATGAAACAAACCTGCTTGGTAGCTGCTCCAGAAGTTTGACTGATAAGCTCTTTTGCTGAATCAAAGCGGCAACAGCTTCAGTCATTATTTTCAAGGGAGATTTGGAAGCTTTTCTGGCTTGAACAACCTCATCTGGCAGCTTAGTAGCACCATATTCCTTAAGAATATCCAGAGCCGCAGAGGAGGACATCTCATTTAAGAGAAAACTTTCACCTCTAAATGGTTTAAATGGATGATGATCATTCAAGCCTTCAAATTTGTCTTCTGGGAATATAGCACAAAACTTCTCTGTCACAGGGAAACAGATAAATAAACCATCCTCTTGTGCATAAACCTTTCTCTCATGATCTAACCATCCAAACTTTTTCAATATGTCCTTTCCTAATTTTGCATATCTTTTTTCAAGCTTTACAACCCAACTTGAAGCACCTTTCAGTTCTGTCTGGTTCCCAACATTTAAACTTTGTGTTTCAGGATGCTGAGTTGAACCAATTTCAACATGTGGCACTTGAAGAAGAAATTTCCCATTTCCCATCATACCTTCGTCTTGCTTATTAACTTGATTTTCTCCTTGCTTTGGAGAACTGTCATAATCATCTAAAGATAATAAAGGAAGCAAGTTGATTTTCATAGGCTCACTAAACTTTGCTCCAAATGCATAACAAGCTGCTCCACCACCAACTATAATAAGATCATCATGAACAACATTGGCTGTGCAACGCACAAACAGTTCTTTACCAATTGAATTGAGGGTCACATGCTTCCAGACTAGGCTTCGCATATCCAGTAATGCCAACTCTTGACAATGTTGTCTAACAGGACAACCTCCGATTATTCCAATATAATTTTTGTAGACAAACATAGAGTGGGAGAACCTAGCATGTGGGCTTCTTCCTTCTACCTTTTCAACTTTCCATAAACATGTTAGGATATCAAAACTGTACAAGTCCCCAAGTGCCTCTCCACAGAACCCTCCAAACATGAATAACTTAGATCCGCATGCCACCATAGAGTGAGAATGACGAGCAGATGGCCAGTCACCATGGGCCACGAATTCTTCCCACTGCAGCATGGTGGTGTCAAGAACGTGCAAGGATGAAGAGATTGTATCATTATTAAGTCCACCAAAGACATAAATCTTTGATCCTACCGCTGCTGCAGCATGCCGATGCCTGTGCCAGATATATAGACTACAAATTAAGAACTAAAATGCTATGCAAGGTGAGGTGAGGAGAAACAATAGTAGATGAGGACGTTAATGTGCATTCGTTACATGTTCAAGAAAGGATGAACACAGTAATAAAAGACCGGCAAGTACGCACACCTACAACACATTTTTATGACATATATTTAACCACAGGAAAATCGGTAAAGAGGTGGAACAACAAAATATGAGTACCTGGGAGGAAAAGCACTGCCAGTACAATCTAGTAGCCTCCACTCATTCTTAACCGTATTGAGAACCCATACCTCACTCAGTATGTTCAAAGGATCAGCCCTGCCTCCAATAACAAACATGCAATCTCCTATTAAAGAAGCTGTGTGACCCAGGCGAGGAGATGGAGGGCCCACCGCATTAATTTCTTTCAACGTCCCGTGCAAAGGACCAAGTAAGAAAGAATCGTTTCTTCTTGCATGTCTTCCACTGCCCCCAAAGCCACCAAATATAAGAACCTTAACCGTGTCTGTGTTTCCTAAGGTACAAGCCGAATGACCCCAGAGGAACAGCCTCTCTACGGGTTCACCAGCAATTACCATCTGATTAATAGATAAACTGCTACTGAGAACTCCTTCAGTTCCTGGCAATGATTCACAAGAAAAAATTGCTTTCTCACTAGGAAAGATGCCCTGCAAGCACATAATAAAATAGCTCAAAATTAAAGATTAAATCATAAATATAAAAATCCATTCAAATCAAAAAGCTCTATGTTCAGTGAAATAATTGAAAAATCACAGAAAAACGACAATTTGAACAAAAATTACCAACTTGGGCATCTTGAAAACTTCTCTCGAAACCATCTTGACCTTCATCACAATCACCACCACTCTTGTTACACATTGAACCATTCCCATAATCCAATGCTCCATCCTGACTCTTTAGAAAAGCTCTAAGAAACCCCTCACTTCTCTTCCTATTAGCTTCCATTTTCTCATTAGCAACCTCAACGAGGAACCTCACGTAATCTTCAGACACCATAATCTTCTGGGTATCCCCCAAAGGCACCTCCAAACGTATTGAGCACCGTATCCCCACAATCACTCTCTTGCTCACGCTTGTAATCCCAGACTCTCTGAACCCACAAGAAATCGCTAAAGAAACCAAGTTTTGAGCTGAATTTAAGTCTCTGCACTCAACGGCAATGATGAGGGGCTCGAATCTGAAGACCAACTCACTGTCCTGATTCAACTTGGTTGAGGCAGAGAAAAGGAGGGAGATGACTGAGTCGGGATCGGCGGTGTCATGGGTGATAAAGAGCCAGGTGCCCCCTCGGGCTTTCTTTTTGGTGTGAATATTTGAATTTGGATTGGGTTTGGGTTGGGAAAGGATAGAGATACGGCCGGAGCAGGAGCTGGTGGTGAAGTAAGAAAGGTGGTTGTTGAGGGCGTTGAGGAGAGGGATGATGGGTGTGTCTAACGTGCCTTTCGGTGATTTGTCTGTTTCATTGGAGCTCAGTGACGCTAGCGTCGATGCCTTCCTCTTGTCAAACTCCATTTTTCTGCTATCTATCTCTCTTTTCTGTTCCAAAAACCCTTTGCTAAACCTCGATTCTCGATGGAAGGGATAAAGAGAAAGGAAAAGAGTAACCGGGAGATTTTGTTAATTAATTTATGGGCTTCGCGCTTCAGGTAGTACTAGTAGTACCTTCCAAATTTTGATTCACTGCTGGCCCATAGACTCAGGCCTTTTTAATTTGACGGTGAAAACAGGAGTTGGGTAAGCATAGTGGTTTGTTGACAAAGCAATAAGCAACTTGCTAACGAATAGATTGGCTGAATTTCAATACCTACATTCATCTTCTGATTTGGCATATGTATTTTTCTTTGATCATGACAGGAAAAAATGATTTTATTTTTACAAAGAAGACGTTAGCTTAAAATAAAAAAAATTACGTCAAAGTTTAAAATTTAAAATTATTAAATATTATATTATTATAAAAATTAATTAAATTAAACTTAAGTTAAACCGAAAAAGTGCAATATTACGGGACAGAGAATTGGCAGGTGGCAACACAAACTTAATTATTTAAATATATTTATATAGTGATTTTGCATGATCAATGCAATAACAAAGGACAGAGTAATTTGCACGAGAACATTCTAGGCAAATCATGAGAGTAGGGAGAATTGCAGCCAATATATCTGCTTCTTCATGACATCATTCATCCTATATCCATGATTTTTCATCTTGCGCAGTCTACGTCTTGAATTCCGTCTAAAAAGTCTCCATGCAAATCAAAAGAAAGCTGTATTTACACCAACAGGAGAGGAGGGTCAGGACCCCTGGCGATCATCTTTCGTTCTGTCACTGTGAACTACGTTTTGAAGTCCAGTACTTCTCGATCTCCTCTGCGGTCCTTCCAGGGATTCTCCCAGCAATCAGAGCCCACCTGATGATGCATATGTAAACATACCAAAATATTACTACCAATTTTTTTTCATATTTTTGGGAGCTATTTGACATAAACAAGTAGTGTAATAAAATAACCAACAAACCTCTCTCCAACCAAGTTAAACATTCTGGCAATGAGCATCTCTTCATCCTCAGAGAATTCCTCCTTACTATCCTCAGCTCTCACTTCCGCAACATGAACTGAAAACAGAAAACAAAAAAGTAGCAAATGATTTTGAATTCAGATATATATATATATATATATTAGTTCATAAGTTGAGATAATGAGATGGTCAAAGTACAAACTCGGCAACCTTTAGGATTCGAGGCTTGAAGTTTATGGCCGTTTCTAGAGCTATGATCCAAGTCTCCCATGGCTATGATTAATTTCCCCCCACAAGAAAAGCCGAAAGTAACCGAGGTGTGTGAGAGTGTGTGACTGCCTATTTTATATGGTAAAAATTAAACTGTGGAGATGGGAAAGGTGGTTGGGAAAAGATAAAGGAAATCCGGCGGAGAGAAGACTGTTAGCTCCTCAGCATTTGATAAGTTGTTCAGATTCCACTTTGCCACCGTTTGTTGGTTTGGCCTCTTGTGTTTAAAAGGACAAAACAAATAAAAATCAACTGAGTGCGCTGCTGCTGATTCAGTTTGTCCCTTTTAGTGGTCATCATTCCTATATATATTTACATATATATATATATATATATATGTATATATTTTTTACATCATTTTCACTGTCGACAATCCGTGTGTCTGCAAATTGAATTTGGCCCGCTAAAAACGACATGCATGTCACTGTTTAAACGAGGTGGCACAAAATCTTCTTGATAAAGAAAAACGGTAGTTTATGGAACGGATAAGTACGAACAAATAGAGATAATGCTCGATTCCTTGCCCCATTAAGATTGAACCGACATCTTTTTCGCCATCATCTGGAGAGAATTGCGGCTTTCCATTATTGGCTCAGGTCATAAAATGCGACGTTCTCCTAATCTAACGATGGACGTTGTTGGGCGCTAAACGGCGTACTTCAATAAATGATTACATATATATATATATATATTTGATATAAATAAAATAAAATAATTCAATCGATAAAATTTTAAAAAATTTGGTTTTATCAAATTTAAAGAACTGATCGAGTTAAGTTTGAAAATTTTGAAATTAAAATAAAATTTGTCTACCTTTTGGGTATTTAACAATATCCGTAACTTGTCTTTCAAGCTTCTTTAATCAATTTATAGATCGAAAGTATAGTCAATCGCAAAACAACAAACCAAAATGAGTGTTTTCTTTCTCAAACTACCATTATAGCGATGATAGTAAAATTGATATGAAGAGATGAAAATTTTTTTCCATATGAAAAGACAGTTGACAGATTTGCTTTTTTCCAAATTTTCTTTAAAAATAAAATGGGTAGTTGTAACAAACCTTATCAGAATCTTATTTAAAAATTTAAAATCTAGATAACATTTTAAAATTCAAATCTATTTTATCCACTATAAATATCTTATTCAGACCAATAAAATTTAGTTGGATTTAAAACACTGATAGGCTATGCTCCAAAAAGATTAAGCCTACTTGACCTTTAGCCAAAGCCTAGGCTCAAGCTCGGTCTGGCTCACACATGCCAACATCTAAATTTTCTTCCTCTTCAAGTGGACATTATGGGAACAATTTCTTATTCACTATAGATATCAATTGTGCAATGTATTTATGCATTGTGTATCTATATACGAAAACCTATGTAATGGTATATGTGTTTCATAATTTGGGCGATTGATATCCAGTAGTTCCCCACATGAATGGAAATTGTCTAACTAAGACGACAACCTAACTTGGAAAATGAAAGAGAATAACTTGAAGTGTTATTTTGTCAAGATATGTAGCTTTTTGTTTTGAACCTTCCATATGTCTTGAACTATTCAGCTTTTTTTGTAAACTAAGACAATAAGTGTCACATAATCCCTCTTTGAATACTAATGGTTTTCACGTTTTTGTTCATTTTGGCCCCAGAGAATGCTTAAAAGAATTTAACCTTATTATAAAAATGGTCACGTTTCACACTCACATAGGTGATTTTTTTCAAGAGTATCTTGCAATCCCCTACTTGATTTTATCAAGTTATAAAAATTATTAAAAGTACAGCTTAACCTAACACTTTCACAGGCAGCCTTGATTCACCATAGGAGTAGATAAGAGTGTTTAACTATTTCAGTGCTCTAACTAAGTTAACATAATTCAGTTTTCCTTTTGAACCAAAATCTTAAGATCTTCAGTCAACTAGGTAAGGTTTCCATTATGTAACTTTTAATTTATGGGCTTAAGTCTTATTTCCCTCAATGATTTATAGACTTGTTTTCTACTTAAACCTTTCGTAAGCGAATCTGCAATATTATCCTTTAATTTCACCTAATCAATAAAGATAATCTCATTTGAGAGCAATTGTCATACAGTATTATGTCTTCGACAAATATGTCGAGACTTACCGTTATATAAACAACTATGTACCCTACTAATTATAGATTGGCTATCGCAATGCATGCATATTGCCAGCATAAGTTTTGGCCAATATGAAATATCTTCTAAAAAATTTTGAAACCACTTTGCTTTTTTTCAGATTTATCTAAAGCAATAAACTTAGATTCCATCATGGATCTGGCTATACATATTTGTTTAGAATATTTCCAAGACATTGTAGCTCCTCCACTGGTGGATTTGAGTATTTGGAATCCGATATCTAATTTGCATCACTGTATCTTTCAAGTATAGTCGAATAACTTGTATAGTGCAACTCATAGTTCGAGGTATATCTGAGTTATCTAAGTGCCCTGACAATAGCCTTCTAGTGATCCTCTCCAGGATTACTTATGAATCTACTCAGTTTACTTACTGAGTAAGCTATGTCCTATCTTGTATAGTTCATCATATACATTAAGCTAACAATTTACGTGAATATTCAACTTGACATATTGTGTCAAAGGTATTTTTCCTTATATGTAAATTTAAATCTACAATTGTTTTGGCTATATTGGTATCATTCTTATTAAATCTCTTAGGGATCTTATTCACAAAATGATCTTGAGTCAATGCCAAGCCATCTTGTGATTTAAAAATTTTAATTTCTAAAATCACATCCGTTACACATATATCTTTCATATTAAACTTACTGGGCAACAATGATTTGCTAGCCCTAACGATCTCATCATTATCGTTTAAGATCAACATATCGTCTATGTATAAACAAACAATGACATAGCTTTATCTGTATACTTTATGTCTTCACATTTATTACATTCATTAATGCGAAACCCATTTAATAACATTGTTTTGTTAAATTTTTGATGCCATTATTTTGGTGCTTGCTTTAAAACCATATAATGATTTAATAAACCTATAAACCTTCCTTTATTGACCTGGAACTACAAATCCTTCAAGTTGTTCCATGTAAATCTCTTCATCTAATTCTCCATTCAGGAAAGCATTCCTAATATCCATTGGTGTATTTCGAGATCTTTAAGAGTTGCTATAGCTGTTAACATTCGAATTGCTGTTATTCTTACAACTGGTGAATATGTATCAAAGTAATCACACCTTTCTTTTTGCTTGTAACCTTTGATAACAAGCTGAGCTTTATACTTGTCTATAGATATTTTGGCCTTCATTTTTCTCTTAAATATCTATTTGGATCCTAACGGCTTATTCTCGTGAGGAAAATCCACTAGTTCCCATGTATGATTTTGCATGATGGATTCTATTTCATTATTAACAGTCTTTTTCCAGAATGGTACTTCTGGAGATAACATAACCTCTTTAAATGTTTTAGGTTTATTTTCTAACAAATACGTTGGAAAATCCAGACCATAAGGAGTCAGTACTTTGGCTTGTTTTCTCTTTCTGGATTGTATTTGTTCCTTTTAATCCACTTGTGGATCACTGGTCGAGTCCTCATGCGCTCTTTTCGTGGTTTTATTTTCTTATGTTCCTTTATATGGAAATAAATACTCAAAAAATGAAGTATTCATTGATTCAATAACTATCTTGTTGAGCTAAATAAGGAGCGATGGTTTGATGGATAATTCCATGGTCTTCATAGAACTCATTAAATGATGCATCATATTCACCACCTCTATCACTCCTTATTTCCTTAATCTTCTTGCTTAGTTGATTTTTAACCTTGCTTTTAAAGAGTTTAAAGGCTTTTAAGGCCTCGTCTTTGCTTCTCAGCAAATAGACGTGGCAATATCTCGTGCAATCATCAATAAAAGTAATAAAATACCTTTTACCACCTTCAGTTTATATGAACTTTAAATCACAAATATCTGTGTGAATTAAATCTAGAGGTTCGCTTCGTTTTTCATCGAATAGAAAGAAAACTTAGCAAATTTGGATCACACAAGTCTCACAATTGTAATTTTTATCAATACTAATTTTTTGAAGCAAATCCAAGTTGCTAATCTTTTGCAGGGTTTTATAATTCACATAACCTACTCTACCATGCCATAGATGAAAAGACCTAGGCAAATACGCTGAAGAACTCATTTTATTCATATCATCGTTCTTCATTACAAACTCATTATGTTAAGCTTAAAAAGCCCATCATGTAGATAACCTTTACCTACGAGCGTCCTACTTTTAGTAAGTACAAATTAGTCAGACTTAAAGACCAACCTAAATCCGTTCTTGCTCAATAGAGAGCTAGATGTCAAATTCTTACTAATTTTAAAAACATGAACCACATTATTCAAAGTTAGTTTTTTTTCGGATGTCAGTTTGAGCATCACCTTTCCATGGCCTCGTATTTTGCATACTGAAGAGTTTCCTATAAATATTACTCATCGTGAGTAGCTTGTTTGTACTCAGAAAAACTTTTTCGATCAGAACACAATGACATATGGCACTAGTATAACCCACCAATTCTCTGGGTTTTCCATCATGTTTACTCTAGTCACTATAGCAGCAAGCCCAATCTCATCATTGTTAACTAAATTGGCTTTAGCTTTCTTAATTTTGTTGTTGTTCTGGTAATAATTTCAAGCACAGTGTCCAGACTTGTTCAATTCACAAATACCTATAAACTTATTGACACCGACTTTCATATTGCCTTGGAAGAACTGGAAACAATTCCATAACATTTGCCTCGGCATCCATAGTTTAAACATTATCATTCCTTTCTAAATCACAAATATCCTTCTTAATTCTTAACCGAAGCACGGTTTTTTAGCCACCATTTTGTAAGTCCAAAAATCAACCAATTACGAATTTTTTCATGTCAGCATCCTTGGTTTTGTACTTTCTGGCTAATGACTCCCGCAGCTTTATTACTGTATTTATTAGACTACACATAGTGTATAATATGTTATCCTGTCCATCAAGGATATAACTCTTGCATAAAAAATCTTAATATTTCTATGCATCCACCGAGGCCACCTCAATATTATTTGTTTCTCCTCCTTTGAGAAACAAGGCCTCCACCCATAAATATCGGGTTAGATTTAGAGTGACTAAGTAACGCAGCATCTCATACTACCACAACTTGAGGTTCACAGTATTGAACTTTTCACGTCTCTCACCATGTGTAGCATGTAAAAGTGATTGTGCTATAAACATATTTACATAACCGATAGTCAATTTTAACATCTATTATTTTAAAATAATAAGATCAATTTTCATTTCAAATTACAAACTTGTTATAAACAAATGATAATTCACTATAATATATATAAAAATATAATTATAAATCTGAACGTGAATAAATAAAATTAATCACCAAAATAGAATTTATGCAAGTTCTTCATACAAATAAAATTACTACGTATATATATAATTGCCAAAGCAAAAAGAACTGCTGCGAAAGCCAAATTCGGTCAACTACAAAATTGCATCCGGCAATGGTTACAAAACTAAAGCAGCATATATAAAATTGAATATTGAAACAACATAAAGAAACAGATTCGACCAACTTCCGGTTAGCAACAAAGCATGCTAACCAGTGATGATGAATTAATAAAATTAAAAAAAAAAAAAAAACACCCACCGATTTCAAGTCTCGTAACGTACGGAAAAACAAATATATAAACATAGTTAGCTAACAATGCTAACTTGCACCTTCAAAAGAAGCCCGATATAAAAACAAATTGAAACTGTTTTTGAAACCCAATCGCTGAATTTCTAATAAGACTGAATGACGAAGTCACCCAAGGTCTCGATTAAAAGCGCTGATATCAAAACATTTGTCACGCAATGGGACAAAAACATTACCACGTATAATCAGCATTGGTATATATCGAACACTAACTAAAACTAAAGCGTGGAGCGAAAAATAGAACCGGCAATTACGACTACTAATAAAAATTGGATACTAACAAATGCAAAGCCACTGACAACTTTGAATGAACAGAATGAATATTAAAACAATATTTAATCTTAGCAAAAGCTTTACTGTCAGTACAAGCATTAATCACAAAACGTAAGTAGAATTTAATAATCCGATTAAAGCCAACAAAAGTCAGTTTATGAAATTGCTGTATTGAACAATGAATACGAATAGGTATAAAAAAAAAAAATTTCGTCTTTTAAGATTATTTTGCGTTAAACTATGCGTATGAATAAACGATTACACGTTTATATTCGAAATAAATAAAATAATTAGATAAATAAAAATTATAAAAAATTAATTTTATCAAATTAAAAAAATTAATTAAATCATAATTTAAAATTTTTTATCTATTTTTTAAATCTTATTAATCACGTTATAAATTAAAAGTACAATCGATTATAATACAGTAAATCAAATTTCTCAACAACGACTATAGCAATAATAGCAGAACTGATAGGAGGAAATGAAATTTTTTTTCCAGAGGAAAAGAGAATTGACAGATTTGTTTTTTCCATTTTTTTATTAAATAAAACATGAATAGTTGTAACCAACTCTTATTTAAAATTTTAAAATTTGGATAACAGTTTAAAATTTAAATCTATCCTATTTATTAGAAATATCTTATACATATCAATAAAATTTAATTGTATTTAAAATACTAACTGATTAAGCTTTAAACAGATAAAACACACTTGACTTTTAGCTGAAATCCAAGTTCAAGCTTGGTTAGGCTCACACGCATTAACAACTAATTTTTTTTTCTCTTCAAGTTAACATTATAAAAATAATTTCTTATTCACTATGAATATAAATCGTGTAACATATTTATACACAGTATATATGCCTATAATAACTTATATAATCATAAATATTTTATATTTATATACAATTTGAACCATTAATATCCAACAGATAGAACATTGTGTAAAGGACTTGGCATGAAGATCGTGCCTACTCCTTAATAAAATATTTTGTATCATTTGAATTATTCGATAATTTTATTTGTCCGATATTAAAATATTTGACATCATTTATGATTTTATTTATTTCTTGAAAGCGTTAGATGTCATGTCGCATAATTTGATATTATATTTTTTTAGATTTACAAACCTTTAAAATTTTTTCATTTCATCGAGTACGCTTCCATGATGTTGATCGCTGAAATTGAGTAAACAAATCACTACACAAGTTCAATTAAATACCAAATGCTCTTATAAGAGAATAAAAAGAATCATCGGGCCAGATCCTTACATCTCATCTCTTGCGCAGCTCAATTGCCAATATCCCACTTAAAACAATAAAGATATCTTTTAAAATTTAATTTTTATTTATAATTTTTTTAAAATAATTTAAATTTATTAATTTCATCTAACGTCGCAAAAATTTAATGATTTTATTATTATTATTATTATTTACTTTTAGTCACATGTTACATGTGTCTATATAAATATTTAAGTGACAAAAAAAGAGCTGCTTTGACTTTTTAAGTTGGTATATTTCAATTTAATTTGTTAAAAATTAAAAAGCATCAAGATAAATGACAATATAAATTTAATATTAACTAACTAACTACAAAGTTTAATTCAAATAAAAATTTAATATTAACTAATGACAATATAAAAATTAAATTTATATTAATTAATATTAACTACAACGTTTTATTTGAATTAAAAAGCGGTTTTTTTAAAAAGAAATATAAAATTAAAAGCTTGCGAAAGCGGAATAATCAATTGCAGGCCAAAACGGCAAGCGGCGCCTCGTTTTTTAACAAATCATCGTGCCAAAAAAAAAAAAAAAGAGTCCCTTATTTTTGAATTTTCATCTTTTGTGCGACGAAAACGACGCCGTTACCAGACTCCTCTCCTCGGATGACGGAGTGTTATATCGGTTTGTTTTCCGCGCCCCATATTCCCAAAATTCTTTCATGAAGCCGATTCAGTTTGCTGGTATGAGCTGGATTCTCTTCTTTCCTTTTTGTTCTTTTGAATAACTTGTTCGTATTTTTTATGTGTTAAATGTTCCGCGTTTTTAATCTTCTAAGCTCGTTATTATTTTTATTAAATTCTCTCCGGAGTTAGGGTTCTTGGTGATTAAGTTACAATGCTGTTAAATTAGGATTTAAAATTGATGTTATTCAATTGTAACCAATGAAATTATAGGCCAATGCTTCCACTTTTGTTGATTTCTACGCACGCGATCATCCAATTTGATGAATGTTATTTGCAGGCGGTTTAAGTTAGTTGTTTCTTCTTCCCCGTGCTGCTTCAATTTTTTTTTTTAGTTTTATTGTTATATAAAAAATCATATTGATTCCAGATTGATGATGATGATGATTAAAGCATATGTCTTTTTTATTCAACATTTGGGGTCTTTATTCGTTGCAGTTTTGTTCTTATGGATTTTTAATCATGGGTGCTTTAGGTAATTGCTGATTTTAGAGGAATTTAAAGGCTCGCAAGGATTGGTAATGCTTTAGATAAACATTTATAAATCATTCATTCAGAATGTCATCGTGTGAGAATGTGCATCTGAGTGAAGTTGGGAGCCAAGGTCATGAAACTACTCCTTCTGTTGTAATTGATGGTCACTCAATACCTCATGGTGGTGTGGACAAGGAGGAGGCAGAGGAAGAAGTGGAGGATGAGGAGGAAGATATAGATTTCAATCCTTTTTTGAAGGAAACACCTTCTCCAGAAGCTTCTTCTAGTTTGAGCTCTGAAATTGGGGGTTTAGATGGTGATATTGTTGATAACAGAGCAAATACCCATGGTACTACAGATGTCAGTTCATCAAATGCTAAGATGCAAAACTGTGATGTTGGAGATCCTGAACATTGTGATGTGGAAACCGTGATGCAAAGTATCGTCGCCCCTGAAGTGCAAAATGCTTCTCTGTGGAAACATAATAAGAGGAAACCTGGATCTAGTTCTCAATCTGAAAGAGAAAAGGAAAGTCAGTTAAGCAGTATAAAGAATACTATGGTTCGAGAGTCTAGTAATGCTTCACGTTCCCAGAAGCCTATAATGCATTTGGATGATGCTGAAGATGATGCTATCTGCAGGCGTACTAGGGCTCGTTATTCACTTGCCAGTTTCACTCTTGATGAACTGGAGGCGTTTCTGCAGGAAACAGATGATGAGGGTGATGTTCAAAATGTTGATGATGAAGAGGAATATAGGAAATTTCTTGCAGCTGTTTTGCAAGGTGGGGATGGTGATCACCAGTCAACTCAGGAAAATGAAAATGTTGATGATGAAGATGAGGAAAATGATGCGGATTTCGAAATAGAAATTGAAGAGGCACTTGAGAGTGATTATGATGATGCTACATTGGAAAAGACACGGGCAGATGAAAATCAAAGACCTGGGCGGCGGCCAGAAACAAGACAGAATAGACGGCAAAAAGCTTCTGCCCAATATGAAAGAAAGCTTTTAGAGCAAACTAAGAGGCCATTGCGCCCCCTGTTACCAATCTTGCCTAATGGGCCTATCGCACCCCTACCTAATCTTAAGGGGAAAACTTGGATGCCTGAGGTTTACCATGGTTTTATGCCCTCTGCAGCAGTAGATGGTTTCATCAATGGATTCACTATACATCAAATAGGCCAGTTGCATTGCTTGATACATGAGCATGTGCAACTTCTTATTCAAATATATTCTCTTTGTGTGCTTGATCATTCTCGGCCGCACATTGCATCTCAAATTCAGGGATTGATTGTTGAGATGCTTCACAAACGAGATGAAGCAATAGCTTGTAAAAGCAAGCCATATCCTGATTATTGCTTTAAGCCTCCATATGTCTCTTCATCAGTGCCCAATGAAGTCCCCCATTTCTGCCCCACACTGGGTACCTCTAAAACATCGACATTTAATGCTAGTGGAGTCAGCTTCTCCCCAAGTTCTCAGATGCCTGATGCTCAAAATATTTCCAGTCCTAGAAGAAGATATGAACAGGTTTCTAATGGGCAGTCGTGCTCTTCCTGGGTGCCACTTATAAGCAGCCCAGTATCATCCATTCTTGATGTTGCTCCCCTTAATATAGTTAGAAGATACATGGATGATGTTTATTATGGTATGCACTATTTATAATCTGAATACTATTTTTGTTTTTTTATTGTTTTGCTTGCTATGCTTATCCATGGGATTTGACAGTTTACAATTATTATGACAGCTGTCCAGAAGAATCGACAACGTCACTTGGAGGATAGTTTGGCTACACATTATGAAAAGGAGCCTCTGTTCCCTCTTCCTTGTTTTCCATCTATGATGGAAGCTAATAATGAAACACTAAGAAGCAGTGCTGTAACGGGTGGCTATACAGTGCCATCATCAATCTGTCAGCCAGCACCTAAGAAGACATTGGCTGCAACGCTTGTTGAGAAAACCAAAAAGCAGTCAGTTGCCCTAGTACCTAAGGAAATTGCGAAGTTAGCGCAGAGGTTTTTTCCATTGTTCAATCCAGCATTATTTCCCCATAAGCCACCTCCTGCGGCAGTTGCAAATCGGGTTCTTTTTACCGATGCAGAGGATGAGTGAGTTGACTGATCCCCTCTTCTTGTTGGTTGATTGTTTTGATTCTCATTAGGCATCTATGCTCATGTGAATTTTTGTTTATTTAAACGAAGAGAAAAAGAAGCAAAGGTTGTGAATATTCATCATTTTTATATTTGAGATTTGATGCAGATTACTGGCTTTGGGCTTAATGGAATATAATTCAGATTGGAAAGCAATTCAGCAACGTTTTCTTCCTTGCAAATCTAAGCATCAGGTAACTTATATCGTCATCTTTATTTGCAACACTATGAACTCATTCTTGATGATTAAGCGCTGAGTTCCTATTTCGTTTTGCAAATTTACTTGTTTCAGATTTTTGTCAGGCAAAAAAATCGTTGCTCATCAAAAGCACCAGAAAATCCCATAAAGGTATGGGAAAAATCTTGAGCAAAACTAAGTTTTTTATCCGCTTATTGATATTTGTTTTTGTTCTATTTTTTTTGATTCATCAAGGAATTGTACAAATTAGTTATGATAACTCTCATCCTTCTCTTTCCTGTACCTGCCTCCTTGTCTTCTGATTAAGCACCATGATTCTCAAATATTTTAATTTCATATTTTCTTGTAAATTGGACCTAAATTAACCTTGGTCGCCTGTTTAGTTGCTTTATAAAGCATCTTGTTTTGTTCAATGGTTAAAAGAACTTAATGGCTTCGGAATGTCTAATATTTAATGGTTTGAAGAACTTAACTATACTGGGTGTCTAAAATTGGGATGTGATTGTCAGGCTATATTGCATTGCAAAAGGTGG
The DNA here is from genome assembly GCA_038381775.1 of Adansonia rubrostipa. Classification (NCBI taxonomy): domain Eukaryota; kingdom Viridiplantae; phylum Streptophyta; class Magnoliopsida; order Malvales; family Malvaceae; genus Adansonia; species Adansonia rubrostipa. The sequence goes on from JBBYHM010000019.1 coordinate 15,902,553, forward strand.
TGTTTTGCTTAGATTGTTTTAAAAGAAAAGTTACATCATGGTTGTTAACTTGCATTCTAGGTACTTGATTGCTGACCTCTTTACTTTCAATTTAGGAGAATATATGAGAAACATTTTGGTATCTTGGTGCAGGCAGTCCGGAGAATGAAAACCTCTCCTTTGAGTGCGGAAGAGATACAAGGTATTCAGGAGGTAATCCCGTCATGGTCATGTACTACTTATGTCTCATCGTCCTTTGATTATAGTCTTCTATTTCCAAATATGACTTTAACATCCACAGGGGCTCAAGGTTTTTAAACTTGACTGGATGTCCGTCTGGAAGTTTATTGTCCCACACAGGGATCCATCCTTGCTTCCCCGGCAGTGGCGCATAGCCCTTGGAACTCAGAGGTCATATAAGCAAGATGCAGCAAAGAAAGAGAAGCGGCGGCTATATGAATCAGAAAGAAGAAAGCGTAAAGCTGCTGAATTGACTAAGTGGCAACATGCATCTGATAAAGAGGTTTGTTTACTTTTTGAAGTTGGAAAAACAAGTATTCCCATTTACTAAACTTTTATTTGTTATTTATATCTATGATCTTCAAGACAAGATCGATAACTCAATATGTCAAAGATTGTGTAGATAATCTGAATGTTTTGTAGATATTTGCACCAATGCATTTATGTTATAAAGACTTAAGCTTCAAACTAGCTTACATCTTTGTTGCTCGGCTAAAGCTGATCTTGGCTCATCTAATTGATTGTACCACATTGCAGATTGAAATAGCTATTTCAGACCATAAAGCAAAGATTCTAACATGTTCAGAAAGTTCTAATTAAAAATCAATTTGCATATGCAATCTTTGTTTGTGAAAAGTTCTTTTTTGTGGTTCATTTGTTAACTTTATAAACCATATTGTCTGACTGAGCTTGGACCTGTGATACTTGGGGGAGTGTTCTTTTCTAATATGATTATTTAACTTAATTTCCTTTCCTTGACTTTAGGACTGTCAAGCTGAATATACTGGTGTAGAGAATTGCAGCGGAGATGATGACATAGATAATGCAGATGACTCTTATGTTCATGAGGGATTTTTAGCTGAGTGGAGGCCAGGTATTTCCAAGGTTATTTCATCTGAACGTCCTTGCTTGAACATTAGAGACAAGAACCCTCCTAATAATATGCCAACAGAAGAGGGTGCTTGTGTCAGAGAACAATCAAATAGCTATATGTCTGCAGTCACTCGGCCCTTGACTGGCCATATGCAGGGCTCCCCACATGCATTGAATCATTCCCAGCATCCTTGCGCCTTTTCTCATTGTGCATCTAATGCATTGCATCCTGTTCCTAATATGATACCGAATACCTCCAAATCTCAAATATATTTACGGCCATATCGATCTCGTAAATCCAACAATCTACGCTTAGTAAAATTGGCACCAGACTTGCCCCTAGTGAATCTTCCACCGTCTGTTCGTGTAATCTCGCAGTCAGCTCTGAAATGTGGAGCATACATGAAGGTTCCTGCAACTGGAAATGGTTCTCCATTTTCTCATTCTGCTAAGTCAATAATGAATAAAAGTGATAAAGGCATTCCAACGAAAGAAAATGTCACAAATTCTTGCTCAGAAGAATCCGGAGTTGTCAAGGACAAAAGTATTGCAGAAGAAAGAAGTACTTATACAGATCTTCAGATGCATCCATTGCTGTTCCAGGCCCCTGAAGATGGACAAGTGCCATATTATCCATTGAATTGTGGAACTGGTGCATCTAGTTCTTTCAGTTTCTTTTCTGGGAATCAGCCCCAACTAAACCTAAGTCTCTTTTACAATCCCCAGCAAGCTAACCATAGTTTGACCAAATCTTTGGAGATGAAGGAATCTGTTTCAGCATCATCTGGCATTGATTTCCACCCACTCCTGCAAAGAACCGATGAAACAAATAGTGAACCAGTGAATGCATACTCAACTGCAGCTCCATCCGTCGGTTTGGATAGCAAATCTGCTGCACTCAGTGATTCTTCCAATGCTGTCCAGATGAAGTCAGTGGTCCATCACAGCCCATTTGCTACCAGATCTAGACCCTCTAGCCCTAATGAGAAAGCTAACGAACTAGACTTGGAGATCCATCTTAGTTCATCTACAAAAGAGAGTACAGCATTGAGTAGAAACATGACTGCAAATCTGACAACCTCATCAGCTAGTTTGCTAAATTCTAAAAATGCAACAGAAACACAAGACACTTTCCATTCATCAGGGAACAATTTTGTTTCTGGTGTCGATACATCAACTATATCAGGCAAAATCATTGGCAGATACAGCGGCGATGCAAGTGATCAGTCTCATCCTGAGATTGTGATGGAACAGGAAGAGTTAAGTGACTCAGATGAAGAGATCGAAGAACGTGTTGAGTTTGAGTGTGAGGAAATGGCTGATTCTGAAGGAGAAGAAGATTCAGGCTGTGAACAAGTTTCTGAGATGCAAGATAAGGTGTCCCTTCACTTTCTTTTTGTTATATTCAGTTGCTTCTGAATTAAAAGAATTGCGTAGGTATCTAAGTCTAGTTAATCTGTACCTTTACCTTCGTTTTCCATGCTTTGATTGTAATAGTGTTAAACCATGGCAATCTATCTTCTGAAATTCTTGTTATGACTTGACTTTGTCATACTATTTTATTTAAGGAAAAAAAGTCTTTCCACTTCTTGTCCTGACCTCCATCTGTGGCGTACAGTTGTTGAAGATGATATTGGACTCATACATGGGGCTCCTAACCTTGACCATATTTGCTATTTTCCTCTGTACTTGTTCTGTCATGATCAGTTTGCACTTGATATTGGAATGCTCTTTATGGAAAAGTACTTATCTTTGTTGTCACCTTTTTGGAGACCTAGTCTTTTCCCATTGATACAGTAACATACTTAATTCCTTCTTGGTATTTTGTTATCAAATGACCTAGGAGGCACTATTTCGTTAGTTTGTCTATATGTTGTTCCTTAATTCCTACTTCATTGCTTTTTGCAGGAAGCCCAAGGTTCTACGCAACGAGAAACTGCAACAGATGAAGATTGTAACAATCAACAATGGGAATTAAGCACCCGTGGTAACTCACAGGGCAATGTTTGTGTTCCTGAAAGGGGAAGTCCATCTTTCTTGAAGCTGGGTCTGACATGTCCAAAGAAGGATACAAGCAGTTCCTGGTTGACCTTGGATTCATCTGCATCAGGCCGTAATTCACGCTCAAAACCTAAGAATGAAGGGAGTATGATGAGCAAAGGCCCTCCAACCAAAACCTCGGCTTCATATCGTCTCAACAGACCTTTGAAGCAGGCAACAGCGAGCACAAGAAAAGTTACAGTGCAGGAGCAACATGCCATGGGCATGGCAGAACAACTCAGCTTGGGTCCTTTATCGGTTCCAACATTGAGGAAACCAAGAAAACGTACATGTCGTGCTAATACAATCTCAAATGATGCTGGTACGAGTTTAGGGAACTCAAGAAAAGATGTTAAAGACAGTGGTTAGTTTAACTATGCTTTTGTTGTTGTGAATGGTGATATTATTAATCAAATGGGGTTGCTTTGCTTATAATCGAAAAGGAGAAAGTTCAATCGAAACTCAAATAATGAAAAATGAGGAAGATGATGGATCTTCTTCCAGATTTTGCCTTTTCACCTTTTTCGCTATTGGTGTAAAATGATACTGTTATCAAGCAGTGGCCTGAGTGAATCAAGTGCCTCTTCAATGCTCTTTTGTACAGAAATTTTGCTTTGTAAAGAGATTTTTAAACGAAACTTATTTCTTTAGATATTTCATTTTGGTCAAATCTTGAAAAAGTAGTTAAAATTTTATCAAAATAAAGATTATACCTCACTATTGTTTAAAAATAAAAATAGTAAAAAAAAAACAAAAACAAAAACAAAATATTTTCCAAAATCAGAATGAGCCTAACACTTTCATCAATGACAAAAGTCATTTTTTTTGGTCTTTTATAAATCAATATTCGTGAATCATGAAGTTTTGTAAACTATCAGGCTGACGGGGTCCATGTGTTGAAAGCCCCATGGAACACCTTTTTGCGGGCTGGACTTTGGATTTGGGTTAGACCCAACCCCAACCACCTAAGGGCCGTTAATAGTAAACATATATAGTGTAGATTTTGAAAAAAGTGCGCCTTTCCGTGACAAGACGGAGAATCTTGTTGTCTCTTCTATGCCTCTGAACATTGCACACCAACTGCTCGATCATTGTACGGTGAGACAAGTCAGTAAGCTCACAAAATGGCTAATAGCAAATACGATTACGTTAAGTCCTTCGAGGTTGAAGACGAGATAATGCCCCCCAATCTGATCGTCGTTCGAATCGACGGACGCGATTTTCGTAGGTAAATAAATTTATGCAAAATAAAACCATTCATTTTCAATTCTGATTTCTTTTTTCTTTATTTTGTGGTAGATTTTCTGAAGTTCACCAGTTTGAGAAACCGAATGATGAGCTAGCCTTAAATTTGATGAACCAATCTGCAATGGCTGTTTTAGAGGAGTATCCTGATATTGTCTTTTCTTATGGATACAGCGATGAGTACAGGTAATCGAATCGTTAGTTTGTTATTCATCTGTTATAAAAACTTCATTTAGTTCTTTTCTTTGATGTATTTTTTTTTTCAGTTTTGTTTTGAAGAAGACATCAAAATTCTACCAGAGGCGATGCAGGTTTCTTTTATTCTGCTTATTTTGTGTTTTCTCCAAGAGCTATCCATTTTTAGGTATTTTCATTTGATTTTGACGTTTATACTGAATTATTGAGCGTTTGCAACTTGGCAATGAACATGCAGCAAGATCTCCTCCATCATTGTATCATTCTTTTCTTCAGTATATGTCACAAAATGGAAAGAATTCTTTCCTCTTAAGGATTTGAGGCATCCTCCGTCATTTCTTTCACGAATTGTTTGTTGTGCATCACTAGAGGTTCTTCAAGCATATCTTGCATGGAGACAAAGAGATTGTAAGTGATGATATTGCAATGCTTCTGAACACCAACAAACTTCCTAGAAACCAATGACAAGTTTTGCAATCAATATACATCAGTTGGGATCTATTAAATGTTTTTTGGGCGGTTTGGCAGGTCATGTTCAAAATCAGTATAATACTTGTTTTTGGGAGCTTGTCACAAAAGGTGGAAAGACCGAAATAGAAGCGCAAGAAATTTTAAAGGTGCTAAACTGCTAATTAATGTATCGTCATGTGTGTGTACTTTTGTGTTGTATGTGCTTATATGCTTTCACATTCGCATTACCCACATTTCTCTGCAAGAAATTTACTAGTTTTGAAACTGCTGCTCTTCATCCTAATTTCATTCTCTCTATTTCTTTTTCTTAAGAAACAAATGCCATTACATGCGTGCACTCTTTCCTTCAGCTTGGCTGTTGATACTTGATGCATCCTTCTAATTGACCACCATTGCACTTCTTATTTGTATACTCTTCTTTGTAATGCAGAGGTCCTTTCAGTTTTCAAGTTATGTATGGTTGGACGTTCTTATGCCAAAGCTTAATCTTGTTACTTTGTATCTGTTGATTATGCAGGACGCTAAAGAACAAGACCGAAATGAACTTCTCCATCAACAGTTTGGTATTAACTACAATGATAGTCCTGCATTGTTTCGTCAGGGAACTTGTATTTTTAAGACTGAGGTTTTATTCGACACTTTTGAATAGAATATGCTGGTCTAGGTTTTCTAAAAAATTTCAATGTTTGATTCTAGGTTATTTGGCCTTAATCAGAGTGTGCTTGCAACGTGTATTGCAGCCATATCTGAATCAATGATCATATATTTCAAAAAGGGCATGCCTGTATACATAACCAAAGTACTGCACATAACTTTCAATAGCATATTGAGATCTAGATAAATGTGATGTTGCTATTAGCTTGGGACCGGCTGGAGATATGATGCTTCTTAAAAACAAAATCTTACAGTATTGTGAATTCTTTTCTCTGAAGTTATGTATCAAGCTTTCTAGTTGAACAGATATCAACTTAGAAGAGTACGTAAATTCAGTTGGTCTGTCATCCTTCTTCCCCCTCTTCTTTATGTTATACATCATGTCTATATTTATCAACAAATATTATCTTCTTTACTTTGTTAAGGTGGAAGATATCGTGAAGTACAATGAGGATGGAACTCCAGTGAAGAGGTTGCGGAGAAAGGCTGGTATTTTCCGCTCGGAAAATATAGCTGGGAGAAGGTTTTGGAATGCACATGCAAGTCTTCTTAAAGAGCTGGGAAATTTCTCTGAGGAATGTTTCAAAATAAACCCCGATTACATCAGATCCTTTCTATTTGAGAGCAAGCTGATGCCATCTACTTGGATTGTAATTAGAATAGATGGCTGCCATTTTCACAGGTAATGCAAAGCAGGTAAGTTTTTATGTTGTTTTAGTTCCTGATGCTGCATCTAGTGAGTTAGATGCTTCTTCCCTTGGCAGTCAATCAGTGGAGAATTTTGGAATAACTGCACAATTTCTGTTGAAAATACTGAATTCTTTTGGAAACTCAGGGATTTTATGGCAAACAATCTTATTTTTGTATATGTCTTAGAAGTACAATTATGTTCGGTTATTAGTTTTCTTAGGACATTCATATGAGAGTGGCAGTTTATTATTCTAGGTTTTCTCGATCCAAAGCATGAGCTCAAGTGTTTATTTCTGCCTTCATAATGTAATTTAGGAATTGGTATGACCCCTAAAATAGAGAATATCAGGTTATTCGTTGCTTACATTTCAAAGAAGGGTAAAACATCAAGTGTATAACTATCTTAATTCTGTGCTGACAATTCAGAGATCCAAAGATCCTACCAACCAAAAAGATGTGATTCACAAATTTTGTTTAGTTATGTTTGAAACTTAACTCTGTTGTATGCATTTTGGTAGATTTTCTGATATTCATGAATTCAATAAGCCTAATGATAAGCAAGCTCTGGATCTTATGAATTTATGTGCGGTGGCTGTATTAGAAGAGTTTCAAGATATTATTTTTTCTTATGGAGTTAGTGATGAGTACAGGTAATACATTTGTTTGTACTGTTTGTTTACAAGTTTTTGTTTACACACTTGAGTGAATCATATTTAGTTTGGTATTATTTTCAGCTTTGTTTTGAAGAAGGATTCTCAGCTTTATCAAAGGCGAGCGAGGTTTGTCGTCCTTCATTTTTCTGTATTGTTATAACTTTTAACACCTTCTGTGCATGATGCTTATGGTCTACTAGCCAAGCAATGTGGAGGAGAGGAAGAAGCCCGCTGTTTTTCCCTGTTTTGTGATTATGTGATGCAAGAGAAACTTTAGAGGCTCTGTTCAAAGTTTCCACATGAATGGTTTCTATTGTATCAAATGCACCCATGTAGATCATTGTAGTCAGGCTGTGTCATTTAAAGCACTTGCAATGAACAATCTAGTAATCATAAGGACAACCTTATAGGAAATTCCAGTTCGCTGAATCCTAATTCTTATTCATCCACTTGCACCTTCAATATGCTGAAAACAACTGGGCTTGTTTTAGGTTATGCTTCCTTCATTTTTAACCTCGGAAAGCACCCTAAAAATGAAAATATTTTAATGGGATTTTCTGTCTCTATTAAATGTTTTGCCTTGCCTGAAAACATCTGCTTGTATGGACAAAGGTTTAGGATTTTGTATTTTGGAGATAAGCTATTAGCCTCAACTGTCTATTTGCAGTTCATTTGTGTGCATATATGTACATTTGTGCATTTCGAGTAAGATTTTTACTAATTTTTAAATGTCACTAGCAGTACCCTGCCCTTGAAATATGGCCTTTTGAAGCAGTTGTATTCTCTCTTTGATCTTTGTTATATATCGTCCCCTTTTAGAATCTGGAAGGCTTTTATGTTCCAGGATTTATTCTGCCTCATGGAGGATTTCATTTCAAAACATTGCCTTGATCTATTATTATCCTAATGCTTAGCTTGAGGAGCATTAAATTTTGTTTTCTGACTTGGCTTTCAACTAAATTTTGGATAATATCACTTGTGGCAGCAAAATTGTTTCTGCCATTGTATCCTTTTTCTCTTCCATGTACGTAATGAAATGGAAAGATATCTTCCAGGAGAAAGGGTTGAAGTACCCTCCATCTTTTGATGGACGGGCGGTGTGTTATCCATCAAATGAAATTCTTCAAGATTATCTGGCATGGAGACAAGTTGATTGTGAGTGTTTTTGACTAAACCTTTCTTTTCCCTCGTAAAGTGAAGGGGACAAGACGTAATGGATCAAACTTTATTATGTGCCGTCTCTTGGTCATGGCCGTTAGTGTAATGCCACTTGTGATAACCTCACATTTTTACGTTTCTGGATGTAGGTCACATCAATAATCAGTACAATACCTGTTTCTGGAGTCTTGTTAAGTCCGGAAAAAGCAAAAGTGAAGCTCAGAGTTACCTGAAGGTCTCTTTCTGGTCACAAAATGTTAATTCAGTTATAGAATTATATAATTTAATCCAGCTCGCTTGTGTGCCAATCTTGTATGGTAGCTTTCCACTTATTTTGCTCATACTATTCTTCAGTTTGTTGATAGATTTCCTGTTGAAATTTGTTTGTCGCAAGTTTGTTCATATATTTATGTTTGTATTATCTTACAGTTACTTAGAATGATGTTTTATCATTCATTCCTTGGTAATCTCAGCCACACCCATTCTGCAATTGCAGGGTACTCAAGCACGCGAGAAAAATGAATTGTTGCTTAAAGAGTTTGGTATCAACTACAATACATTGCCACTAATGTTCCGGCAGGGTTCTTCCATTTTCCGGGTTAAGGTTGCTTCTCCTTAAGTTTTATTTCTTATTCCAAATGTTTTACCGTGTACGTTATAGTAATGTTTTGTTTTTTTTCTTATTTGATTTTTTGGCAGACAGGGGAGACATCAATGCTGGTGAACGGTGCTTCTATTGAGAAAGTTGAAACTAAAATAACTACAGAATACTGTAATATAATTGAGCAGAGCTTCTGGGAAGCACATCCAAGCATCTTGGGTTGAAGGCTCCGACATCACATGTTCCATACATTTTAATTAAAGCAGTGGAAAGAGACGGATTGACAAAGGGGGTGCTGTCTGAGTCTGACCCTAAAAGTACTCTTTGCTAGTCTTGTCTTATGCAATTGCAAGAAGTTTAGATTTTCCCACTACTAAACGTTAAATTGATAAATGTTAAATTAACTAGCAAACTTTTTTAAGAAAACTTTTACTGTCTTTTCCAAAAATACACATTTTATATTTTCTTTACAATTTGTATGATGATTTGATTCGTGAAGTGCCCAATCAGAGAAACTCACGATGATTACTGCCGGGATCAATGGATCAGTTGAATTGTTATTGTTAAAACAGTACAAGCCCATCAAGAAAACAATGGCTTAAGAATCCAGACCCAAAGTAACTACATGAATAATTCGAAAGCCCATAAGCTTAATAGCGGCACCCATCTTAAGCCCACCTTGTCATCCACTGCTCGTAGTACAGATATATATGGGCCCATAATACAGATGTTGCGTCCTTTTAAATTTGAAATGGATCTTCTTCTGCACAAATCAGACCAATAATGTATAGGCCCATGATTTTACGGCCTTTGTAATTACTCCATTCTTTTTTTCTTTTGCAAATTGTTTGAGAATTGAGAGTGTAGTACGCTAGCAAAATGTACAAGACGCATTTGTTTTCTATCATGCAATCTTTCGTATTGAAATATAGGTAGAGAATTAGAGATTCATGTGATAAAGCCTGGATCTTTCCATCTCTTCTCCAACCATAACCATTCTTTGGATAAAAAATAGTGGCTTTTACTTCGAGTCTTATTTTTTTGTTACACGATATGTAAAACATAAACAATGGAACGGAAGAGGTATATCCTCATTTCCATTGTCTGGGAATTACCGGACATCAATAAGTAAATATTTATTGGATGTCAAATCGATCGACCAGCTGAGACTTTGGAGGATCTAAATTCCTGGAGCCATATATACCATACCCCTTCACTTTCAGAGTAGGCCCCACGACCACTCGGATCTTGCCACGTCAGATAGGCCCCACGAGGATGTAATATTGAAGAAGCCATGAATCAAATGCAATCTCCAACGGTCAAAATCCTCATCCCAAGATCTCCCTCACCCTGGAGACCCTCCAATCTTTGTCTTCAGTCTGGAGCTGCTCATTGATGTTGTAGAGAACTTCAACCAGAGACTCAGAAAAAGGTCGACCGTTGACAACAGCTTCTTCTGCTCCCCTGACTTTAGCAGCAGCAACAAGCTTCATGGCTTCAGTGATCTTCTGCGTGTTCTTTACTGAATCAATACGATCTCTAAGCTCACGGAGACCACAGTGAATTGGGGTTGCAGATGAGGACCTTGAAGGGTTACAGGAAGTTGAACTCTGAGAAGGAAGCTGAAAAGGGTTGATGAAAGAACGAAAAGAGAGCGAGGAAGTGTCAGAGAGAGATGGGTTTGAGGACACCCACATTGTGAGATTAGAGCAAGACATGGTGACAATGAATGAATTCTCAAGAAAGTTGCCTTGGTTGTTGTTACTGGTGATCGTAGTCTTTGTCGAGGCTTCAACAATACTATCATCAAGAAAGCTGAAGCAAGAATAGCAGAATTGAAGGAGCTTGGACTTAATTATACTGTTATCAGTGTGGGGAAAAAGGGTAATTCATATTTTCTCCGTAGGCCTTACATTCCAGCGATAGGTTTCTAGAGGGTAGTTCACTCCCTACAGCTAAAGAAGCTCAGGCAATTGCAGATGATGTTTTTTTCACTCTTTGTTAGCCAAGAAGTTGATAAAGTCGAGCTTTTGTCACCAAGTTCGTATCCTTGGTCAAGTCTGATCCTGTGATTCAGACTTTGCTTCCACTCTTACCAAAGGGAGAGATCTGTGATGTAAATGGCGTTTGTGTTGATGCTGCTGAGGATGAATTTTTCAGATTAACAACCAAGGAAGGCAAACTGACAGTTGAAAGAGATGCTGTGAGAACTTAGACATCAGACTTCTCTCCCATTTTGCAGTTTGAGCAGGATCCAGTTCAGATTCTCGATGCTTTGTTGCCTCTCTATCTCAATAGCCAGATTTTGAGGGCTTTGCAGGAATCATTGGCTAGTGAGCTTGCTGCTAGGATGAGTGCCATGAGCAACGCTACTGATAATGCCCAGGAATTGAAAAAGACCTTTTCTATTGTCTACAAAAGGCAGCGTCAAGCCTAAATTATGAGATTTTGGAGATTGTTGCTGGTGCCAATGCTTTGGTCTAATGAACTTGTGCTTCTTTTCCTTTTTTTTCCACTACAATTTATTTTCTTTGTAGGTATAAGAAAAATTATGAGTATTTCCTTATTCATTCCTATATGCTTGTTTGAGAACAATCATGCGGATAAAGATGCTTTTTGCATTGTAATTCTCAAATGCCTATGAACTGTGCACAATGAGAACTGCAATGTGTTTTGGGATTGAAATAGAAGATCATTCTACCCATCTTTGTATGTTGTTTTTATCTATACGTATAATGCTTGCCCCACTTGGAGATTTTACCAAAATGGTCTCATTAATTTGGTTACATTCGGATATTCTTAGTCTTCTAATCTGTGACTTTGTTCAGTTAAAAGATTTAGTTGAAAGCCAGCAAGTCATTCAATTTGCTTAAGAAAGAAGCATAAATAGTGCCTGCCAAGCAAGTAAATCATCAAGTCAACTTGGCCTCGAAACTTTAGTGATAAAACTCCATCCGATGCTATCGTTAGGAAATTGGTGGATCTAACTTAACTTCGCCAGCATTTCCGCAAAATAATTCGGAAATGATCCGCAGTTTATCAGACAAAAGCAACAAAATGCACAAAAGCCTTGATGCCAACTAGTTAGAGCTAGCCGTATGAATCTGTTTGACTACCTTTCTCGCGCTTGCCCCGTACAATAAGCAACGCTTTTTATTCCTCCTAAATGTCATTCGAGGTTGAAAGTAAGGCACATAAACTTTGGCAGAGACACCAACCCAAATTAAGTAAACAATCAGGGAAAAGATGTTTTTAACTCTGGCCTGGCCATAAAGAAGGCAGCATATACCCACTTTTGCGGTGTTCAAAGCAAAAACACATTAAACTTGAAGTTTAATTCTGTTTGATTCATGCAATCACTTTAAAAGATAATATTTAACTAGGTCAAATACCTACATGTAGGATCCCTCCCTATCTTCAAACAGAGATCTCTGGTTAAAAAAAAAAAGCAACAACACATTGATTTCTGAAGGTAAACAAGGAAAAAGAAAAAGGGTTTAATAAAGATTACACTCACGTGTTGCTCTTGGCTTTGATAAGCTTCATAAAACTCACCATGGAAGAGTTAGCAGATTAAAAAAAAAAAGGGGGAAAAAAAACTTCAGTCTGACTAAAGGCATTGCAAATTGATGATGGGAAATGCTAAAAGAGAATTTCCAGCAGAAAGAAACAAAAGCATGTTATAATTTCTCAACGGTGTAAACGTAGTGATGTGTATGATCTGCCAGTGGTTTCATGCTTGACAGATGCTTAGAAAATATATTCTTTTATATCTTTAGCAGTTTCTATAATCTCATCAAAAAGGAAAAATATTATTTCTGCTCATTATTCTTCAAAAGTATTTGTCTTATAGTTCATATGAGATAAGCAAGTTATAGATTTTCAATTTAATTTTCAATCCATTTCATTTTCTTCTAATGGCAACACGAATTGCTATCCGTTTTGGATATGTTAAAGAAAAAAAAATTTTGTACGACAGTGAAAGCTAGCTAATGGCAAGAAGAATAATAAGATAACATATGTTTTACGTTACAGCCTTCGCGTCTCAAAGAAGATAATCATAGAAATTGAGGACAAAACTAAAGAACAACAATTGTGACATGGCACCTTGCAATTTGACGTGTCAATACCCTGCTGGTTGATTCCATTCTACGGCTCTTCCTTCATCTCACCCTTACACGAACTAACAGCCTCTAAAAGGCCTATTTAGTATTTTCCAAAATCTTCATAAATCTTTGTGATATGCTATATTAAGGGCTACTCTTGTCTGCAACCAAACCTCTCAGAACAGGCATCTTAACTTGTTGTCTTAGACATCCCACCGTTGGATTAACTAATAATCCAAGACTAAGGGTCATCAGACTCTTAAAAGTTTGTGATATCGTAGATTGCAAAACATTCTAAAATTGTAGTCTTTTATGGCTGAGATTCTAGGACTCTTTTGATGATGGCTTTTAGTTTTATCATCAGCCTGGCGTCACTTGCATCTCCTCTTCCTGTTTTTTGTATAATTTGAAATTTTGGGGTTTTTTTTAATTATTTTTGGAATAATAAATTCAAAGATGTGCACAGTTCCGGAGGGATCAAGTTCATGAATGAATCAATTTACACTAGATCTCAGTGAAGAAAAATAAAAAAAAAAATCTCGTTTAACTACGAGCATCCTCTTTTGTGTTCTGACAACTTAGCCATGGAAGTGTCTTTGCAAGTGCAAGGACCATTGAGTTACAAAGCTGTGTTTAACCACACGACTGACCGCTTCAAGATCAAACCTTTACTGGGGTCCTTCTCTTTTGCGAGAACTGCAGTGGTAAACTTTCCATGTTTTTCGTCTTTTTGTTGATGGGTGTTCATTTCTATTGTTTGATTTTGAGCGCAAAGTTTGGGTTTCTAGGTGTATCTGGATTAAAAATTCGTAGGTTTTCTTTTCTTAATTGAAATGATAAGTGGTACTAATTATTTGTCTTTCGTTGTTGTTTTCACTATGTCGTGTTATTGCATTTCTATTTGGTTTCATATATATAAAAATCAAGTTTTTCCATTGTTTTTGGCTGAGTATCTTATTTATTGTCCGTATAAATCTCATTTCTTTTTTCATAGTACTACTTGCTTTGGCAGTGTGATATCTGTTTGTAGCATTTCTCTGAGCATATAAGTTCAACTGAACTTATATTGGGATCGCTTTTACCTCGTATGCTTGTTCTAATTTTGATTATTGGTTTCAGTTTACTACATGGCATAGCGAGTTCCCTGCGGGCAGGGTTTCACGTAGAGTTAATGCTAGTGCAGCTGGTTAGTTGTCGCTAAGTTATGTGCTACATTGGTTTCAAATTAATATTTTTGATAACCAATCTTTGATGTGTTTTTTTTTTTTTTTTTTAATGGGGCTTCCTGTAGATTTTTCAAAGAGGAAACAACGAAGAATGTCTACCCCAAGCTCTAAAGGTTCATCTCCCAAGGGTTTCACCTGGAAAACACAAGTAGAAACAAGCACCCAGAAGAGGGATCAAAAGAATAATGTTGAGAAGGAGGATTCAAGCCTTCCCACATCGAGCGAGCCTGGGAAGCCTAACAAGACAGAAATTGAATCAAAAGTTGCTCTTGACGAAGAATCAGCCATTGACCTTTATCAGAAAAATAAGGTAGATGAAGGTGAAAAGGAAGAGCCAGAAGAGGTCATACCATCACTGGGCAAAGAGATAGCTGCTTCCAAAAGCAACCAGAACGTGAAAAATGGAAGTATAAGTAAGATTGTTGAAGATGTTTCAGGGTTACAGAAGAAAGAAACAATTTTGGAAAACGATATTATGAGTTCATCAATAGATGTAACCTCTGGAGGAAAGCATTTGGATAGCTCAAAAAATGATGAAAATGTTACTGTCAAGGGTGAAATGGTCGAGCCTGATGAAAAAACAATTGAGGATTTTTCTCCAAAACTGAAGTTGGAGATGGAAGAAAATTTGCGTAAACAGGAAATTGGGAGGCTTGCTGAGGAAAACTTCTTGAAGGGGAATAAAATTTTTGTTTATCCTGAGATTGTAAGACCTGATAAAGACATAGAAGTGTTCTTTAATAGGAGTGCCTCCACTTTGAATAATGAGCCAGATATTCTGATCATGGGGGCCTTCAATGACTGGCGATGGAGATCGTTCACTATAAGGTTGAATAAGACCCATCTCAATGGGGATTGGTGGTCTTGCCAGATTCATGTTCCAAGGGAAGCTTACAAAATGGATTTTGTGTTCTTTAATGGACAGAATTTATACGACAATAATGATAAAAAAGATTTCTGCATACCTGTGGAGGGTGGAATGGATGTGTTTGCATTTGAAGATTTTTTGCTTGAGGAGAAACGAAGGGAACTAGAGAAACTTGCAAACGAGCAGGCTGAAAAGGAAAGGCAAGAAGAAGAGCAAAGAAGAATAGAAGCAGACAAGGCAGCAAAGGAAGCAGATAGAGCACTAGCAAGGATGGAGACTCAAAAGAGGCGAGAAATATTGGAACAATTGATGAAAAAGGCTGCGAGATGGGTTGATAACGTTTGGTTTATAGAGCCTAACGATTTCAAGGGGGCAGACAAGGTCAAGTTACATTATAACAAAGCTTCTGGCCCTCTTGCTTATGCCAATGAGCTTTGGATTCATGGGGGCCATAATAATTGGACTGATGGATTAACAATTGCTGAAAAGCTTGTCAGATCAGAGAGAGAGGACAGTGACTGGTGGTATGCAGAGGGTATGTCTGACAATTTATCTTGTGTTCAATTTGTGGTTAGTACGTTGTGCATGATATTAAAGGTGATCTTCCATGGGTCTAAACTTTAGAATCTGCCAAAATTTCTTATGACACTAGCTGTACTTTATTCTGGACCTCCTTTCCTGGTACTTACAGAAATGCTATGCAGTTCTGCTTGATATAGAAGGTATTGGATATCTAAGCTTTCATGAATAAAGTGATTGCTATGGCCATAAATATGCTTGCTTGATTTATAAAGAAGGTATTGGATATCTAAGCTTTCATGAATAAAGTGAGTGCTATGGCCATAAATATGCTTGCTTGATTACATGGGAACTTTTGTTTGCTTTGAATTACGAACTGGAATCACCTGATGCTTGCTGCTTTTATCTTGGGTTTCTTTAATGTCTTTGATTTGGTTGGCTAGAGAACCATTTTGTTTCTTTTGAAATGTAGTTGTTTTCTGGGTCATTGATTGGACTTGCTGCATAGTCTATTGAGATAATACTTTGCAATTAGAGGGAAATTTCTGTAGTGTTTATCATATGATCAAGATGGAATTTTTCTGCAGTCTTTATACCTGATCGAGCCCTTGTGTTGGATTGGGTATTCGCTGATGGACCACCTAATGTTGCCACTATATATGATAACAATAACCATCAAGATTTCCATGCTATTGTCCCAAAAACCTTTCCTGAAGAGCTGTACTGGGTTGAGGAAGAACAACAGATATTTAGGAAGCTTCAAGAGGAAAGGAAACTAAGAGAGGAGGCCATACGTGCCAAGGTTAGTTTCCATAACTATATTCGGAATAATTACAGTCAATTTCAGCATAACAGATATTGTGAAAATTCAAATATCATTCTATTAAAGATGTAATTTTCATGACACGTTGCAGAAAGGTTAGGGCAATGAAATTTAAGAATATCTTAGTGAAAGATTAGGTTGGTTGTTCACTGACTATGAAGGCAGAGACAGAGATGCGAGTGCAGTGCTTGGGTTGTTTACTGCCGGCTTCTTTGCAATTTCTTTTTTTTGGTTCTTATGACAAGCATGTGAATTTTGAACCATTGTCAGAATGCCAAGGTTGCTACTGGAAATTCTGCATATTCATTGACTGATATTAGTTTTCTTGTCCAGTGGAAATAAAAAATGAAAAAGTTTTATTTATTTATTCATTTATCTGGGTTGTATTAACTGATTTATTGTTCTTATTCTTCTCTTGTCATAGGCTGAAAAAACGGCGCGTATGAAAGCTGAAATGAAGGAAAGAACATTGAAGAGATTTTTGCTTTCTCAAAAGCATATAGTTTATACTGAGCCTCTTGATGTTCATGCAGGAAGCACGGTGACAGTTTTTTACAATCCTGCTAACACAGTTCTTAATGGAAAACCTGAAGTATGGTTCAGATGTTCATTTAATCGTTGGACTCACCGTATGGGTCCATTACCACCTCAGAGAATGTTGCCTGCAGATAATGGTTCTCATATGAAAGCAACTGGTAAAATCAGTCAACCTCTTTGGTGTTTTGAATTATATGGTATCTGTTTGCATTTTCAGTTATATTTTTTCTCTTTGACATGTAAACTGAAGCTTTTCTTTATTTCCATCACTGCACCTTGTTCTTGTCACAAGTGAAGCTAATGGTTTGTATATTTTTTCTTGTTATGACATTTCATCTGTTAGTATTCTTTTATAGTCTGTTTTAGTGAGTAGAAAACGGTACTGCTTTTTGGATCATCTGCTGTTTGCATTCACCATTTTATCATATTCTGCCTCCTGCCTCTATCCCCCTAAAAGCACTTTCAATCCGAGAGTTTAAATGCAAACTACAGATGCAGATATCTCATAACTAATAACTTATTTGAAATTCAATATATGGCTAAGTTTAGGGATATATGACTGATCAATTTTTGCTTTATATCATCCCGTTTGGTGACATATGGTATTCTTTTTTTTTATATGGCTTTTACTGTCTTAAATCTTTGAATTAGCATTGCATTCTTGATGTGCCTGCACTTTAGAGGTTTTTCTACTTTTTGAAGCTAAGACTTAGTCACTTTATGTGTCTTCGCAGTCAAGGTTCCATTGGATGCATATATGATGGACTTTGTATTCTCTGAGAGGGAAGATGGTGGAATTTTTGACAACAAAGGTGGTATGGATTATCATATACCTGTTTTTGGAGGAATTGTGAAAGAGCCACCAATGCACATTGTGCATATTGCTGTTGAGATGGCCCCCATTGCAAAGGTAACTTTTGGACGTTAAGGGAGTTGATGCTTTTAAAAACTTTTTCATTGCACTGATTTTTCGAGGTTTTTCTAGTTTTTTTTTTTTTGGCTTATGCGTCTATTCACATTCTTTCTCGAAGAGAAAATTCTTTCAGACTGACGTGTCTTTTCTAATGAAAAGTGTTTTTGGAAATGAGCCAGTTGAGGGGAGAGGATGCTGCACCTCTCACAGAAATGGACAGTGCAGACATCTGGGTTCTTGACCTGATATAAGCCACATAACTGAATTTCATAAGAGTATTTCATAAAAGTACTTTTGTAGAGTTTTAATCTCAGTTTGGGATCTTATACGTAGTAAAAACCCAGAAGAGTTTCCTTTTCCATCTTTGCCTCAGTCTTTTTAACTTTGCAGGTTGGAGGCCTTGGTGACGTTGTTACTAGTCTCTCTCGTGCTGTTCAAGATTTAAACCACAATTTGGACATCATTCTTCCAAAGTATGACTGCTTGAACCTTAGCCATGTAAGCTTCATTCATTGCTGTTGCTTTAGCCTTTTTTTTTTTTTTTTTTTCTTTTGTCTTGATTGTTTGCACTGGAGATGTTGCCTCTATTTCCTTAAGTTATGGACATTTCTGGTTTTTATTCTTGCTTACTTGGCATGCTGTTTGTAAGCTTGCTTGCGGTTTTAGCTATTATGCACAGCTGGCTGAAGTGCTTTTTTCTTTTAATAAGATATCGGTGCAAAATTCTTGCATGCATCTTTCTAATTGGGTTTTCTTGAAAACAAAAGTTTCATACATGGCTTACCTACCCTCATCCTTACTTGGGCATTCGTGATGAAAAAGTTTATGGACTTTTTTTAAAAATGTTTATTATCATAGAATCTGCTTCTCACTGTCATTCATATCTTAATGTTCAAAAAAGGAAAAAAAAAATCATTCATCTCTTTTCATTTTTATCAACTTGTCTTTTTAATAATTTCAGATCTGTCAAATGGATGTTTTATGATACAGGTGAAGGAGTTACATTACCAAAGAAGCTATTACTGGGGTGACACTGAAATTAAAGTTTGGTTTGGTAAAGTGGAAGGCCTTTCAGTTTATTTTCTTGAGCCACAAAATGGGTAATTTTGATAATGCCGATGCACCTTTAAGAATTAAAATGTTTTATTTTAATAAACAAATTATAATCATAAGAATCCTTTGGTGTATTGCTGCCTACAGATTCTTTTGGACCGGCTGTGTTTATGGTGGCAGAAATGATGCAGAGAGGTTTGGTTTCTTTTGTCATGCTGCTCTCGAATTTCTACATCAAGGTGGACTTCAGCCTGTAAGTTTAGATTCAACTTATAGTTCTGCTTAAATATGTAAATGCACATGCTTGGCCATATATCAAGTAAATCACCTACATGCGTGGTGGTATTTTATTTGAGCAATTATCAAACCTATGTTGTTTTGCTGTTCAGCTGTATCGGCCTTATAATTCATTTATAGAAGAATATTATCGGTGCACCACTCTCTTCAAAGATTGTCTTTCCTGAATGCGTGGAGAAAAAGGAAATTCTGAGGATAACCATTTTAAGTGTGCTTTAACCCTTGGCAGGATATCATCCATTGCCATGACTGGTCTAGTGCCCCGGTTGCATGGCTGTTTAAGGACAATTACATGCATTATGGTCTTAGCAAAACTCGGATTGTCTTCACCATTCATAACCTTGAATTTGGAGCACACTTCATTGGGAAAGCTATGGCATTTGCAGACAAGGCTACAACTGTATGTACCTAAAATTTCCTGCAAGTTAATGTAATTTAGTTAATTTAGTATTGGTTTTAATTTTGAACTTCAATAAAAGTATGTTCCTTTTTTCTTGTAGAATTTTCAAATCAAACTGCTGAGAATTTTTCCTTTTCATGATCTAATAAGTTTTTACTTCCTAAATATCTATATTTTCTGGCTCTATACATGTATAGATATTTTCTTAAATGTAGTGTACTTATGATCATTTATGCATGGTTTTTTTTTGTTATATTTTGGTTCTATTGTTGGCTTTACTTGCCCTTTATATAAATTAAATGTTTTAAAGGTATAAAGGTGGTCAATTTAGTACCATATCCTTGGGGTACCACTATACCGGTAGGCATTTTCTTTTTCCGTTTTCAATTGAAGAGATATAATTAACCTCTAAGTGGTTCAGAAGTTTAACCTCTCAAATAGAAGGTTCAATGTATTTACTATCCTCTTTGAACTTGAATTCTTTTTGTAAAGATAATTCAGAATATAGTGAGCAAGTGATACATCTGTAACCCTTTCTGATGCATTCAACCCATTCAAATAATAATTTTCTATGTTACATAATCTCAATGTCATGTTGTGGCATCTAACACAAGATATTTCATGGTCTTTTATCCTTCATTATTACTTTGATGTCATCCGAATTACTGCTTATTCATATCATGCAGGTATCACACACCTACTCAAAGGAGGTTGCTGGAAATCCTGCTATCGCTCCTCATCTTCACAAGTTCCATGGAATATTAAATGGAATTGACTTGGATATTTGGGATCCCTATAACGATAAATTCCTTCCTGTAAGTAGACATACCTTTATTTAGTATATAAATGTCCTATCTATGAGCTTTTCCTCAACCCTTGAATAAAGGACCGAATTGTCATGCATCCTCTAAAGAATTTCATTTACACTTATGTCATTTTTGCTATTATTATTGTTCTTGACGTGTGATGCTTGATATTCCAGATACCTTACACTGCAGAAAATGTTGTTGAAGGCAAAAGAGCTGCCAAGGAAGCCTTGCAGCAAAGGCTTGGTTTGAAGAAAGCTGATCTTCCTTTGGTTGGAATTATTACTCGCTTAACTCATCAGAAAGGGATCCATCTCATCAAGCATGCAATTTGGCGCACCTTAGAACGCAATGGACAGGTTCCTTCCCTCCGCCTTTCACTGTCACCTTCATGAACTCATATACAATCACACGCTCTGAGCTCTATATCAGTATCAACTTTTCAGTAATGACATTGACGTGATATTCCCGAGACCTCTGGCAATCTTACAACACCATAGGACTTTCACTTGGCCATGCTTTTTCTTGCATTCTCGACATTTGTGTACTCGTATATCACAGTTCTCAAATCATTTTGTCTGATGTATTTGGAATGAATGTATAAACAAGTATAGTGTTCTCTTCTAGGCGTCCTTGATTGTTTATTTCTATTTAATGAATCTTAATAAGTGCATGATGGAATTCTTGGAGGCAGGTTGTATTGCTTGGCTCAGCTCCCGATCCTCGCATCCAAAATGATTTTGTGAATTTAGCCAATCAGCTGCACTCATCTCATGGGGATAAGGCTCGCCTTTGTTTGACCTATGATGAACCTCTTTCTCACTTGGTGTGTACTCTCAAAGTTTATTTCGTTTGGTATTGTTCTTTGAAGGAGCATACTTGTATTTTGCTTCTGCAATATAATCCTAGCAGTTTTTATCTGATTTTTTTTATTTATCTATATTTACAGATATATGCTGCTGCTGATTTCATTCTAGTTCCCTCAATTTTTGAGCCTTGTGGATTGACGCAACTGACAGCAATGAGATATGGTTCCATACCTGTTGTCCGTAAAACAGGAGGTGCATACTTCCTTCTATGTCTGTAATTTTTATACTTCTGAACTATGTTCTTCTATGTCTTAATTACCCGTGATGCATGGAAATGTACAGCCATTATGAATTACATCTAGATTTTTCGTATGTTTATAAATTGCATCTGGTTTTCATTGAATTTATTGTTTTTCTTGGATGGAGATGTTATTTAATATGAATTTTGTTGAGCTTCTGTCCTTAGAAGTTAGATCCTCTCGAAGTTTGACACTGTGTTTCCATTACTTGTTCTTCAAGGACTTTACGACACTGTATTTGACGTTGACCATGATAAAGATAGAGCAGAAGCACAAGGTCTTGAACCCAACGGATTTAATTTCGATGGAGCTGATAGTGCTGGTGTCGACTACGCCCTCAATAGGTGAGTTGATTTCTTGTCATTGTGTAAATGCATTCGTTTCATCAGTTTCTTCCTACATGAGCAGTTAGTTTCCAGCTTTTCTATATGCCGTAACAACTTCATGCATTATCGAATGCTCATTGGAAAACATCGCATTTGTACTCTCTTCCTCCCTTCTTACTCGTTCCAATGTTTCAAACATATGAGATTCGATTTGAGTTGTTTTTATTTTATCACTCATTGATAATCTAGGGCAATCTCTGCTTGGTATGACGGCCGGGACTGGTTTTACTCGTTGTGCAAGAGGGTAATGGAGCAAGACTGGTCTTGGAACCGGCCTGCGCTCGATTATATGGAGCTTTACCATGCGGCAAGGAAATACTAAAAGAAAAAGAAGCCGGTTTAAGCATGCAACTCATAACCATTCTCATAGCTTTGTACAGTGTTTACTGGTTCTTCCCTTTCAAAAGCTTGTTTCGCTGCCATAGTTTTTAACACTTTAAAATCTTTCATCCATTTTTGTGTAAGCATAAAGCAATAGGCTCCCTTCAAAATAAGGAAAACAAGTAAGTGTATGATCCTCCAGAGCTACAAATTCTTTCGAATTTTGGTAGTTCATCTCTAGGAAATGATAAAATAATTTGAAAAGTAGAAACAACAAATGTGGTTGAATTTAACTTCTAAGACTTTTTACCTGCCAAAGTATTGTCTTGAAGTTAGTAAACACAAAATACAATCCACTATTAGTTGAGAACCAGTTTGTTTAATTAAAAAATAAATTAAATATTAAATATTAAATATATGATTTTTGATGTAGATGAGTATTAAATATAATAAATAATTAATTAATTAATTAAAAATTATGTATTTGATTTAACGATATTATTTTTTTAAGTGATTAAGAATTTTAAAAGTTTAAATCTCATAATTTAAAAAAAAATTATAAATTGATATTTTTATCGGTTGATTATATTTTTTAATAATTTTATTACGTGCTTATTAAATAATTATCAATTTTTAATTGAATCGATTTAATAGATAATTTGTGAAAAATAAAAGTCCAAATAAAATGTTGGCCTGTTATATCTAATATAGGTTTAAGATTTAATATAAAACTAAATTGATGACGATGAGGTTCATCATCAATGAGTTATCAGGTGATTTCAAGGAAAGGTCAGTTTCTACACGAGTTAGGTTGGAAATGTATAGACCAATCAAAGGCAGACAAACAATTTATCCTAAGATGACAGATATGGTCACTGCTCTCACACGCCCCAGGCGCATTAAGTGACAGACCATTGTGATTTTACGTGCTTTTCTTTATCTCTTCTGTGATATGAGTTGAGAAAAGGGAAAAGACCCCTCACCTCCTCACTCACCCAGATGCTAAATTCCCCAAAACCCAGGAAGCATCGAAGAATGTATTACTCATTATATTAACAATGGATCGAAAATTCCAGTTACGGTCAAATTTATGATCATATTATATCATTCATCCACTACATGCTTGCTAAGATCAACAAAAACAAAATCACCTCGCCGCGTATATCAATGCCACTATTGCCCAACCAGATGCTTTTACCCTTATGCATCCTCTCCTAGAACAGAGTTTGCCTCAAATTTCCACGCTATCACACTTCGCGTAGCTCCTCTTTTTTTTTTTTTTTCACTCTCTGACTGAAACCTTTTTTCCCCATCTGCTAACGCCGTATGAGCTGAGTTGCAGCTGTGACTTGGGGATAAGGTTACGGAAATCAGTGAAGTTGGTCAGTCCAATCCTTTTCTCCCACCTTTCCCAATCACAGGCCAGTCTCTTCAATTGCCAAGACTATATATAGTTTTTTAAAAATTTTAGTAAGAAACAAATACACTCGGTTTGTATAAAAGCCCATATGAAGAGACCTCTCGACTCTCAAAAACTGACCAGTTCCTATAGGTGGTAAATATGCTCTGATAAAGCTTGCCTCCCTGGATTTGCTCAATGCCTCAATACCCTCCTCTAGCCTCTTTTCTGTGGGTGCCAACTGCTAAAGCCAAACTCACCTTTAAGGATTCCATTTGGAATTGGAGGTAAGTTCATAGAATAGTGGCAATTAAGACAGCAGTATAGCAGTATTTCTATTTTTTTTTTTTGTTGGTTTCTAGACTTTCGAATTTAATTTGATAGATTTATTTAAGTAGACCAACCATAAGACATAAAAGTTGGGGGGAAATGAGAAATGATCTCATTTACATCTGCTGTCTGTTTCCTACTCTGTTACTGCAGGGTACTGTTTTGAGGGTCTTGAAATCTGCGATCTTCTTTGGAATTATTCAGACGCAGGGGGCCGAAAAAAGGGTGTTTTCCTCGGCTTCTCTTCCCCTTCTCCAGGTTTTTCTTTGGGGTTAAGCAGAGTACCCATTTGTGATATCTTTGAAAAGCTCTGGTTCTTTTGGAGGGTATTGTAACAAAGGCAAGGTAGATTCCTGATATTATTCTCTTACATTTTTCTCCTTTTTTATTCCCAAGAAATTAACTCAGATTTATCTTAGTTGCAAAACAACACAAAACATCATGAACTGAATAAATAAATAAATAAATAAATATA
Source organism: Adansonia rubrostipa (assembly GCA_038381775.1). Classification (NCBI taxonomy): domain Eukaryota; kingdom Viridiplantae; phylum Streptophyta; class Magnoliopsida; order Malvales; family Malvaceae; genus Adansonia; species Adansonia rubrostipa. The sequence continues at coordinate 15,926,919 of JBBYHM010000019.1, forward strand.
CCAAAATAAACTTTTTTCCCTTATATCTATACGGACAGGAGCCACTGTGTTCTTTTGCTCAAGTCTCTGACTTTTAAGTAGCACTCAAATATTGAATCTTTTTCTCTTTCTTTTTGCTAGAAGTGAAGTAATGGAAGATTGGCGTGGTATCATGGCGAAGAACACCGGTGGTAGCAGTGGGAGATCGATGAGGGATGAAGAGTTTGATGAAGAAGAAGTGTGGTTTTATGAGAAGAAGGAAGATTCAGGTCCCATGCCAAGGAAACCTAGGGAGTCGTACTCCACTACCTCGGCATGGTGCCTTCCAAGCGCACCAAGAATGATCCGAAGAGTTAGCAACTCATCAGCAAGCCATGAAACCAAGATAGCTCAGCATCAGCAATCATCGGCTCCAGTAAACATCCCTGATTGGTCCAAGATATATGGCAAGCATGGAAACATGGAGTCATCAAGAAACGGATCATGGGTTGATAATGGTGAAGATTATGATGGTTTTGGGGACGATCAAGATGCTGATATGGTCCCTCCACATGAATGGCTAGCTAGGAAGCTTGCCAGAAGTCAGATTTCTTCTTTCTCAGTTTGCGAAGGGATTGGAAGGACGCTTAAAGGCAGAGATCTCAGCAAAGTGAGGAATGCAATTTTGACAAGAACAGGTTTCCTCGAGTAGTAGATGTCTCACCATCATCAACAGTTCAACACCAAATCATCATATCTCCTTTTGCATACTACAAATCATCACATAATGCTATCATCACCGCCATGATCATTATGTTCATGTCCATCTTCCTTGTTCTTTGGGTCCCATGTAACCTTTTTTGCTTTTATCAACTTTTGCTCGTATTATGTCCTAAGCACGTAATGAACTGGAACTCGGAAGCAGAGTCTTAAAACATGTCGGAGCTTCCTTTTTTCAAGAATAGTAATGGGAAAAGAAAAAGAAAAAAAGTTGGCAGCCTCTGAGATTTTGTCTGGTAGTGGAATAGGGTTTATCATTTATGTTTTTGGGTACAGTTGGACTGCACCTTTAGCAGGAAAGACAGAATTAGTTAATCATCCTTCAAGTCTCCTTTTGGAAGCAACTGCATTATATTATGATTTAGCAAGTTAGTAATAGCTAATAATTTTATATCTTTTGATTTTGCTGGTGAAAATGCGAGACAGTGAAGTCAGCAGTAAAGCATCTCTCAAGTCTTATATCTGCAATTTTACAGCAAAATTTGGATTACCGTATATTTGGTAGTGCTCAGTTCCGGCTAAAAACAAAAGCAGGGGAAAGCAATAGTGGTAACATAGGCATGTCTATAGATGTAGCAAAACTGGATGGTTAGGCTTAGGCATTTCGGGTTTGTTTCAGATTCGTATTATTTCGGAGTTAAAATTAAAATTTTCTCTTAATGTTGCTTCCATTCGTAATTCTCAATGAACCAACTCTTAATTTATGTTCTTTAATATTAGCTGTTGGCTGATATTTCTTGTTCTCGTTGCTTCAACTCCAAAGCTATGTTTCCTCAAACAAACATAGAATGAAAATCTGAAGCTTTATATGCAATGGCATAAAACATTCAGATGCATGCAGAGTTGCAGTTCCATTTCTATCAGAATCAGGGGCCACCAGTGTACAAAAAAGGTTGAAGCAGAGAATCGTCTTCTTGCTGCTCCTGATTGGACAGATTTCTTGATCATATTCATTTATATATATATATATATATATATATGGAGCTATAGTATCTATATATTATCTAGAACAGAATCTAGATTTTGATTCACAGATTGTACTCTTGCATCTCCACCACTTGGTTTTTGGTTCTACCCTTTTGCCGACAGCGACTCCAACATATTTTTTTTCCCTCAAAAATTCTCCCCCCACTTTCGTTACAACACTTTAATTTTAACATTTGAACGTTCTATCCGAAAAAGAACTAAAAAAAAAAAAAGGGTATTTGCTATCCAATTGTTCAAGGGACCATTCAACGCTTTCTGCCATGGAACAAGTGTTATAATCCATAAGCGGTTCTCCCACTAAAACGAAACAAGTCTAGTTTTAGTTTCAAACAGATTATTTAAAATTTTTTATTTTTTTTTTTAAATATTTATTTTTAATATATATAAATATAGATATAAGATAATAATCTTTTAAAAAACATATATTCTCATGTTATTTGAACTTGTTTGCGTTAGTTTCTGTGACTGTTGATGTCATCTCCACTATCCCATCTATGGTTATCATAATCTACTTTAAACCTAATCAAGGAAATCCCAACATAAGTTTTGGGCTTAAGATTTGTTTCTGATGTTGTCTTGGCTGGTAATCCATCATAATAATAAATCTTTTTTTTTTTTTGGCAAATGGATGCTTGATCACTTACAAAGTTGCCATGGCTGGCTACCACTACCATGACTACTCAGTACTCCCACTTTTTTACTTTCAAATTAATCCTTTGATTAAAAATAGAACTTATTAATTTCTTTAAGTTGATTTGACAATATAATTATATTAAGTGTCTATTAGTAAATTAGCTCTTTTTTTTTTTTTCACACTGACTAAGTGAGAACATTCGGTTTTTATTAGTATTAGCTAAAAAGGAGTCTCCAAATAGAAAGCTATACAATTTATATCCATCTTTGTTTTCTCCCTCTAAATTACATCGACTGCTTAACCTAATAAAAGCATATTATTACTACTAGTTTAGGAGCAGAGCCTTTTTCATTTTCCTACCTAGCAGCAATCCTCACTCACCCCTTATATATATATATATATATATTATCAATAATTTTTTGATCTAATGGCTAAAAATATTAGAGTTAATAAATAAACTTAAGTCGATCTTAAATATCTCTTTCCCATCTTTCAATTTATCAAATATATATATATTTGTTGATAATTAGATATTTCTTTTATTGTAGATTAATTATAGCACTAGTAATTATTCTTCTAGGTATTATTATGAGTTATTATGTGTGATGACTATTAATCCTTTTTTTTTTTTTGGGTGGATGAATATTTTAGAAAGAAAAAAATTAGATAAGTTTTGAATGAACTTAAATGAGAGATTAAATCAAAACTTTTTATCATTAGAAATCCAAGAAAGTGTATTAATTCGTACAATTATTTTTAAAAAATAATATCAAATACGTTTTAAATTAGAATGTAATGTCTACAATTTCTCCTTTTACAACAATTTTTTTTGGAAAAAAAAAACCCAGAAAATACTAATAAAAAAGGTGCAATATTTTCCTATCTTAAATTAATAAATCCTCACCAAACCCCCAACCGACAAATAAGTCCAAATTCAGCTGTTGGGTTGCTGTGGGCCTTGGCCCTAATGCAAAGGTTTTGGTCAAAATATATATTGAATTACACTAAAAAAAAAAAGGCTATTATAGCTCAAAGTGAAAAGAAACTGTAAGACTGTTAATAAAAAATTGAGAAGGAAAGACAGTAGACATTAATAGGAATGGCCGTTTGTTAAACACTTAAACTGGACGGTTTTGTAATTAGGAAGTATCAAGAGGGCAGTTAGTGTGTCCTTTTTCCCCATTATAGTCTCTCTCTCTGTCTCTTTGAGGTGGGAGAGAGGGAGAAATGCAGTTTGTCGTAAAAAACTAGGCCATTAAACTATTGATGTCTTGTCCTTTTTAAATCTGTTTCCGGGTCTTCTTTTTCCTTCCAAATTTCCATCGTTGTTTATAAATTTGCCTTCTTTTGTGGGAGAAAATACTGACTTCTTAATACCAAAATGTCTATGAAGATTAGAGGAGAGTTTGCTTCAAAGCATATTTTATCAAAGAACTTGGCTCTCTTGCTTTGTTTTGCTAGCTTCTGTGCAGGAATGTTCTTCACCAATAGGTATGTTGGCCCTCTTGGATTCTGTTTTTAAACCCTCAATTTGGAGTTTTTAGTTTCCTTTTTGGTGGTCTGCTGATTAAATGATGCATTTTGGTGAATTTGGTATTGGTGAATTTCGAGAATTTGATAGATCTCGTGAAAGAAGTTATGGGAAATACTTTCACAAGCATGCTTGTAAATTGTGGTAATCTTTGTATAATGTATATGAATGTTAAATAATCCAAAAATGAAAAGTTTAGTTTTGGACTTTGTTTAGTTGTTTACTATATTCTTTCGGAAGTACTAGATTCTTTGTGTCATGCTGTTTCGGTAAAATGAAAAAAAATCAAAACCTTTGCCTAGCAAAATTTATCTAGATTGATAACGGTGTTAGACTGTTAGGTAATATGTATATCTCTACCAAAAGGAATTGACTTGTTGTGTCTGCTAAGCTCTTTTGTTAATATTTAGGGAAACTCAGGCATATAAAGATACAGTATTTTCACTATTCGATTCTGCCATGGCTTACTTATAGCATATTCAAATCATTTTAGTTACTGTATGAAATACTGAATCAGGATGTGGATGGTGCCTGATGCCAAAGGCATTCCGTGGCAATCCAGAATCGGGGATGAACAAGTTGTGGATTGTGATCTGAAAATTGTGAGTGCTTTTTGTCCCACATATGTTCAGTCTTAGTTATCTATAAGCTTGAGCTTGTAGGAGCCTACTAGTTGGCATGAACGAAACAAGGATTCGGCGCTCATGTTTTAGTAGAGTAGCAAGTTTTACTCTAATGGCTTGTGATAGCCTTTAACTTTTCTCTTCAGTTTAGTGCCAAACTTTCTATCTGGATTTTTTTTTTTTTAATAATTCTGACTGATTGTTTGAAATATTTGTTCTTTTATTAAACTTAGAAGGTTTTAAAGAATGAAGCCAATAGCTCTAAAGGCATGTCAGGGTCCCAACACTCCATTCAGTAAGCCAAGCTGATGTTTATTACATTTGGGTTTGAGGTATTGTACTCTAATGCGTTCTTAAATTTGTAGCTTACTGTTGTACATGGAATGCAGGACCGTGGATAAAGCCATTTCAGATTTGGAGATGAAATTAATGGCCGCTAGGGCAGAACGTGAGACAATTATGCAAGACCCTATGATATCTGAAGACATGAAGAATGTTAAATCGACCTTAAAAAGAAAATATTTTATGGTTATAGGAATCAATACAGCATTCAGTAGTCGTAAGCGGAGAGATTCAGTACGTGCGACTTGGATGCCTCCAGGTGCATTACTGTTTTCATAAGAGTCTTTAGTTTAATGGCTTTGTTATTTTTATCTTTTTATGATCTTCCTCTTGGTGTATGATAAGTGGAATCTTACTATACATGTCCCAGCCGAGAAGCGAAAAAAATTAGAGGAAGAGAAAGGCATCATCATACGCTTCGTTATAGGTCACAGGTAATTTCCACCCATTCTGCCATGCCTATTTGATCCTTCTAAAATACTTTTCCTTGATGTAATTTCACCGGTAACTGCATGTAGAAGCTTTTTGCTTAACATCGCATATCAGTTTGAGTGTAGTTGTTTCATCTTCACTAAAATTGCAAAGAAATCATGTTTGTTGGTTTTATATGACCGTAAATTAGGGAGTAGAAAACTGAATTAATTGGTTTGCCCTTTGTCCAGTTCAACCTTAGGTGGCATTCTTGATAGAGCCATTGAAGCCGAGGAAAAGGTGCATGGAGACTTTTTGAGACTGGTAAATATTTCTGTTCTGCCGCAGTCTTTCCATTGTCATTATTGCTTACTTGAATCTGGTAGTCTAATGTTTTTTTAAGTGTGAATAGACCATATAAAAGTATCTAATAGGCCTTTCTGTTTGTTCATAATAAAAGCAGCAACACATTGAGGGCTACCTGGAGTTGTCAGCCAAGACAAAAACTTATTTTGCCACTGCAGTTTCCATGTGGGATGCGGAATTTTATGTCAAAGTTGATGATGATGTTCATGTAAATCTAGGTAAAACAAAACTTTGTTCTTTCATTTTGCATGTGTACAAATCTTTGTACATAATGTAATTCCTTTATAAATATGCCTTTATTTCTTATTTAGAATGAGACAAAGTATTTTCCAAGTTTTATGATGATAGTCATAGTTTTGTACATTCTCTGTGATTAACTTTACTGAAGGAAAACGGTTGTATATACTGTACCAAGAAATATGTACTTTAAAAGAACTAAAACCTTTTGCTTGTACTTTAGAAGAAGCTTAAGATGATTTTTCGCATCAAACTTACTAGATCTGTGATAAATTGCATGGCGACTTTCTTGAATAAAATTATTTCATCCATCTTATTGAGTTTATATGCTTGCAGCAACACTTGGTATGACTTTAGCTAGACATAGTAAGAAACCTCGGGTTTATATTGGCTGCATGAAGTCTGGTCCTGTTCTTGCTCGAAAGTAAGCAGATTTTCTGTGCTTTCTAGATTAGATTTATATATATATTAAGATATTGGTAATATCTGGTTGTCTTATATATGCTCTTTATTTAACAGGGGAGTAAAATACCATGAACCCGAGTACTGGAAATTTGGTGAGGTTGGAAACAAATATTTTCGACATGCTACAGGACAAATGTATGCTATAGCGAAAGATTTGGCCACTTACATATCGATAAATCAGTAAGTTCTCTACATGTCTCTTCTTACTGGTTTGATTTCAAGCTTGTTATCATTGATGAGTTGATGTGTGCACTTCAACTAACAGGAAGCTGGTCCATCAAGTAACTGAACTAGCAACTAGAACAAAAAAGGCTTTAGTTCGAGTTGCATGTGTCAAGCTGTTGTTTATTTCATGAGCTTGCACATTTTCAATTCAGAGCTCTAATTTCGGATACTTCGATAAGTGTCAAAACTTTGTTATTGCCTCCAGTGATAATAATTATGCTCCATCTCAGGGATGTACTGCATAAATATGCTAATGAAGATGTTTCATTGGGAGCTTGGTTTATCGGTTTAGATGTGGAGCATGTGGATGATAGGAGACTCTGCTGTGGTACTCCACCAGGTAACTTTTATAAAAGTCATGTCCCGTAAACATAATTTTCGTTTCTCTTCTGAGGGTTTTGCTTTTCTTGGATAGATGTTGTGGTTTACAAAATATAGTTTTGGCCAAATATGTCTGATGACTGAACATGTAAATGTGATTTATGGCAATGATATCACTATTCCAACCTTTCCGGAGTGGAGTTCTTGTTAATATTGTTTTTGAAAACCCCAATCAATACTCAGTTTGTGCAATGAACTTATCAGAGGCCACTTTTTGGTATTGGGATAACACCTGTTTTGTGTATTATTCCGTTTGCGCATCATTTAATCTGTGGTATCTTGTTCATGTAGTATCAAAGAATTGACTCAACTTTTTATTTGCAGATTGTGAATGGAAAGCTCAAGCTGGTAATATCTGTGTTGCTTCATTTGACTGGAGGTGCAGTGGAATTTGCAGGTCTGCGGAGAGAATTAAGCATGTTCATGAACGTTGTGGTGAGGACAAGAATGCTTTATGGAATACAAACTTTGTGCAAACTACGCGAACTTCTTTCTGAGGAAAAATGTTATTTTGCATCCGTAGGTGTAAAGAATGTGTAATAGTAGAGCATAGTATAGAAATGGAAGAGATACCCTTGCCGCTGGGTTACCCCTCTAATTCAGAGGTTAGCAACCCCAACAGCAGTAAGAATGAAGATATAGCTGCCTCAACCTCATTCTTTGAATGGTGGAGGGCTGGATTTACAAGTTCCCTACCATGGTGATGAGATCAGTAATCTTTGTGAGCAACATATTGCTGCTTCCTACTCAAATAAAATAAATTTTATTATACACTTACGTCTTCAAAACTTTTATCTCTTGTCGTTCATACGAACAAAATTTTAGGCCTTGGAATGTTGGTGTGATGCCATCGGCCTTCTAATTTAAAAAGAAGGCCTTGGAATAAAGTCAGATCGGTTCGTGAACTTAATTTTTAGGTCATTTTTTTCTAGCTGATATTCTACGAGACAACATCTCTGATGAGAGCCAGATTTTGCATTTTAAATTACTAACTGCATGATCCAAAGATATAGCCCTTGGGAGAATGATTTGCAAGGAATAGGACACAATATAATATGCGATTAGTGGAACAAACAAGAACTATATGATCCTAAATGTTGGTGTTTTACTTGCGGTTTTACTCCATGAATTTAATTATTTTAAGATGCCGTGGTCCAATGCTTGATCTTGATTGATTCAGCATATACATTAACGACTTTGGAAAAAAATAATATAAAAAGGATTAGAAAAGCGGATAGGTAAATTAATTAATATGAGGTTAACTATAATGAAACTCGACCCCGAGAAAGATGGAACAAAGTTTTGATTAGATAGTACATTAATGAAGCCTAATCAAAGCATTGAATTTCGCCTATAAATTATAGCCTATTCTTAACGTCAGTCAGGCTTGACTTGTAGTAAAAAATGCATTAAAAGTCTGATAATAGACATTGGTAAAATTTAAGTGGCGTTTGATCTTTAGCTGTATATTTAAGGCACAGAAAAGAAGTCTTTCCTATGTTCTTTAAAGTATCTGAATCGAAATTCATTATAAGATGATATTTATACAGGAAGATAATCGATCTTTGCCTGCAATTATAAACAACTAGAAGAAAAGAGGAATCATGGGCAAGTCACAAAATAACTTTAAGATTGAGCCGTGGGATCCTAAAAGTTAATTATTGGTCTCTAGGAATGGACTCACCCTATCAGTGTAGGCGTTTGATTTGGGATGTGCAGTGTGTCATTCATCATCTTGTTACTGACAAAACCCATGTTCTACAAAGGTGAATATGCCCGAAGCATGTTCCCCTAATAAACGCAATGCCGGTTATGAAAGAACAAAGATCGAGAACAAAGCCCTTGGGCAGAAACCCCAAGAGTCAAAACAAAGGTCCTTATCTACTTTACATTGTTCACCCAAATCCAGCTCTATTTGATCAGTTCCATTTATTATTTTCGTTGCTGATGTGCAAATATATAAGAACAATGCCAGTGAATACTCAGTTTGCTGTCATTCATTCATGTGATAATGGAGTTACGAATATATAGCATTAATCCTATATCCAAGATCAATGTATATATGAACGTTTGCTAGCAACCAGAAAAACATTGCATTGGGTTGGCTAAAACCACTTATTGGATCCCACACACAACAATAATTTTTTCTAATAAATCGTGTCTTTTGTGATGATATGCTTACCTACTACCACCAGACCACAAAAGTTTTCAATAAATCAAATTGGTGGAATTGTTAGCTAATTATCCTTTTCAGGAGAGGAGCAGTAGTACTGCTGCACTTCTCGTTTTCCCCAGGTTGATTAAGATTAACTGAGAATTTCCATTTTTTTTAAACGATTGACAGGTAGGAAAATTAGCTCAAAAATACAAAAAAATGTAGTCAGAAAATAGTCAGGCAGCTGTAAGTAGAAGATATATAATAAGCCAAAGCCAAATAGGCCTGCATGAATCTACTATCTACCACCCCCCTCCATCATCTGTCCCTCTCCCCATGTGAATTGATCTCACCCTCATCTTTTCCAGCCAAAAAAAAAAGAAAACAGCCCCACTTTGTTAACTGTTTTCACGTGAAAACACTGCAAATGTGCTATTCCTGCAACATAGTCGTATCTATCTCTCACCTTCCTTGACCCCCCCCCCCCCACAAGAGGAACCCTAGTTCATATACTCTTTTACTATCTGTTCTCCCCATTTTTAACAGGTTTTTTTTTTTTCTTTTGGCTTTCATAGCACATATCAAGTTACGGTAAATTTCTTAATTAATTAAGAACTAGCTCTCAAATTGTATACAAAGAAGCAAAGAAACAAGTGATTTAGTGAAAGTCAATTATTTTGGCAATGATCTAATTTAAACTCTAGATAAGTAGCGGTACTTTACATTACTGATACTTGAAGATCACGACATGAATTTATGAAAGGTAGTTAATACATAACTGGGTAGCAAGAAAAGATAGCCTGATGGGAAAAAGAAAAAAATGAGAGGGAAAAGTCAATACTTGCCGTACTTCTGCCAACATAGTAACATAATAACGCACCTTCTTAATATGTAGAACCTCGACCTTTGTTCCTTGGCCATGGATAAGCAGCTTTTCTTCATGCTTGACGCTTCCTCCTCCTGACGACGCACTTCTTCTTCATCTTTATGATCTGATGATGATGGTGCGGAGCGGCACTGACCCATGTTGGTTGCAATTCGTGACGGCAATTAATGACTTAAAACACACGAGGAGGGAGCCGCAGAGTGTAAACACGCGGAGGGAGCCACAGAAGGGTGCAAAAAAGAGTGATATTACTTGCAGTTGGACGCCTTAGACCGACCAGAGGTCTTAAATGGTGTCACATAATGGATCAGTTTCTGCTCTGTCCCTTGTTGTTCTTTCACTTCTCGGTTCCTTCAGGATGTTGTCTGTCCCTTTTCCTATTACTTAATGCAAGCTCCCTTAAGATCTGCTGTGGTCTTTCTGCTCTTGAATGAAACTGGAAGTCTCTCTTGCATTTGCATATACAAAACAGATATGCAAGGTTTCACTACAAGGCTGCCTAATTAAGCTATTTGTCGTCTTTGTGGTTTGCCCTTTTATTAGGTGTAGGAAGATAATGCAATAGTATATGCATGGCATCAAAACCTCTAATAAATCTCCTAAAATTAAGTAGAACCCCAAAGAAAAGTTCTGTCTACATATATATATATAGATAAATATATATATATATATATATATATATATATATATATATAATACCTGACACCATCTTATTGGCTTGGTTTGGTGCAAATGTGCGGTTGATAACTAAAGAAAAACCTTGTAACAAGTAGTATATTGATAATTAAAGAAGGAAATTATAAATATGTACTAAATTTTTTTTCATCATGCAGATCCTTGGGTGTTCGATCTTTTCAACAGTTCCATGGAACCTTAACCAATAATTCACATATATTTTTCAACTTTTAAACATCTAATTAAAAAGTTTAACATCTATTCTCAATTAGTTTCTCCTTAAGGAAATTACAAAAGAAAAATAAAACAAAAATAGTGAGAGAATATATGCCTATTTCAGCTCATAGTTTGTTCACATTAAAAATTATTTTTTATAACCAAACCAAAGAAGTTTTTTTTACTAGTTGTAGCTAAGACATTTTACCTACTTCAATCACAAGTGGAACTTGAGGCAAAAAAATAATAATTTTGGAAAATTATAAAATAAATAAGTTCGACATGAGCAAAGATTTTTTCTGTTAAATCAATATAATCTAATACGAAGGATTATTTATATAATATAAATGATTTTTATTTAAAATTAATTATAAAAATATAAAAATATTAATATAAAAATAATTTTTTAAAATTATGAAACAGATTTAAGTCCGTGTCCGCTATGCATTATCACTTCCATTTAGATTAGATAATCACTTCATCAAAGAACTTTTTGCATTCATATGGTTGAAGTTCCAATCTTTCCTCCACCAATTAATTCCTATAGGTACTAGCTAAAAAAGTTTCCAACCAAAACCCTCAAGTTGCTTCACTCTCATTAATTTCTTTTAATAAAAATAAAACTGAAATAATATTTTTTAGAATATAAAAGAAAAATCCTAAAAGCCATTTTGATCAAATACTTTTACCTTTATTTTATGAAAAAAAAAAAACTGCAAAATACATAGCACATTCACGTTTGGTTGGTTACATCTTGTTAGCTAATATACTCGTAAATAAATTAAAGTTTTATATTTAATACATCGTGCATACACAATCATTTAATCGTAAATATTCACTCATTAATGAATAAAATTAAAATTTAAAATCTCCTTATATTAAATATAAAAAATTTTAAAATTTATTAATAAATAATGCGATAATTTATGATGCATGGATAATACATAATATTTATACAATATATGTGCCAAATATAAACCGGGAACTAAAGCAAGTAAGCAACTTGTTTTATTTTTCACTAGAATATGACTTATAAGGATTTTTTTTATATAAAAAGAAGGAATAAATAGATTTATTTATTAAATAGATTTATTTAATTTTAATATTTTTAATCAATGTCTCAATAACTCATGAGAACGATTCCGTTAAAAATGCAAATCATACTATACATGCCAGCCCATCGGAGCTCTAACTTAAAGAAAAACATTAATACGGCTGCGTTTCAGAAGCAAACCCAGACAGGCACGCATTAGATTCCTTGTACGTTGTATCGGGAAAAATGAGAACTAGTTAAACAAAAAAACGTTTGGAAGTTCCTTAAGTCTTGTTTTCGTGTTGGCCTCGAATTCAAGCAGAAAGTTTACTTGTTGCCTTAAAAATCTTCCCTTTCATATATAAAATACTAAATCTTCTTATAAATTTATTTGCTCGAAATAGACCCTTTTTGTCTATCTATGAATCAATCAATTGGTTTTTTTTTTTTTAATTGGAACCTTAATATGTTATAGCCCCTCCGTTGTTTCTTCGTATGTTTTTTTTTAATGTTATTTTTCGACCAAGTTCTTACTTTCATATGTTCTTTCGTCTTATTTTGTTTCTCTAATTTACGAAGAAGATTGATTATTTGGTGATGTTACAATGTTTGAAATTCACAGTTGATAATCAGGGGTCGAGTCTTGCAATGGCGAAAAGTTCCTTTAAGCTTGAGCATCCATTGGGTTAGTTTCGTTGACCCCTGATTTTTATCTGTTCTTTTATCTAATTTCTTTTTCTTATAAGAATTTTGTTGAAAATTCTGGTTGGTTATCTTGATGCGGAAATTATATTGGAATATTAGAATTTCTGTATTGTTCATAAAAACCTTGGTTCAATTGGGGGGGGGGGGGGAGGGATTTCTTTGTCAAATTCATGAGATGTTCCATCGCTTCAATATGCTGATAAACCTATAAATTGGTTTGTTTTCTTGGAGAAAATAATATGCTTTCGTTAAAAGCTGTTACTGTTTTGAAAGAGTAAAACATGAACGTTTGTCTGTTTGCTACACGGTTGCCTATGTTTGTCTGTATTCCATGTTTTATTGCATCTTTGTTGTTCTGCATTTTTAGGTTATTTCTGTCATTGCTTGTCATGAAATTTGATTGCAAAGATAGGTATTTATTTCTTTTTATTTTAAGACTTGGGTTTTCTCTTTTGAAGCACTTTTCTCAGCATTGCTTGGCAAAGGATGTCAATTTCTTTTTCATTCTTTATAGTCTGTTTTCCTCTATTTTTCATAATTTAGAGGAATGGATGCAATTTTTCTCACCTATTTGATTGTTGCAGTATCCTCATTATCTTTGCTGTTGTTTGTGCTGCTCTTGTTCTCTAATCTGACTAAGCTAATAGAATTTTCTTTGTACCGCCCTCTTTTTTTTTTTTTTTTTTTAAATTTCTAATTATCAGAAAGGAGGCAGGATGAAGCTGCTCGCATCAGGGCGAAATATCCCGACAGAGTTCCTGTAAGAATATATAAGTTACTCTCTTCCCTTTTGTTCTGAACGTTTTTTATCGTGCATTATTCTTTTAATATTTTTCTATGCTTATGGGCAACCATGCAGGTTATTGTGGAGAAGGCTCAGAGGAGTGACATTCCAGATATTGATAAAAAGAAGTTAGTAGCATCTGCTCTTATTAAAGTTAACATTTCTTTTATAGTAATATCTACAATGGCGCTTTTTTCTTTGAAGTTTAGTTTTTCAGAAGCTATTATTGTAATCTTTGGTATGCTTCTAAAGTTTCCTGCTAAGACGTGCAGGAAGAAAATTGTTGTTATTCAATGTGTTGGTTGCCTAGTTTGCTTTCTAGTGAATGATGTCCTATGTCATTTATTTGCTCAAATCTTGATGGATTTTTGAGAATTAAACAAAATATCGTACAATTAGACTGGTCATCTTTATTTTTTTTTCCCTTTTTTCTTAATATTCTTCTTTGATTATTACTTCAGGTATCTTGTTCCTGCTGATTTGACCGTGGGGCAATTTGTTTATGTCGTCCGTAAAAGGATTAAGCTTAGTGCCGAGAAAGCTATATTTGTCTTTGTGAAGAACACTCTCCCTCCTACCGGTGAGTAATGATATATTAGCCTCAATTGTTATAGCCTTTTACAATTTGTTCTTCTATTTGTGAGGCTTATTTCATTTTTTTTTTTATTTTGTCGCAGCTGCCTTGATGTCTGCAATTTATGAGGAAAACAAGGATGAAGATGGTTTTCTTTATATGACTTACAGTGGAGAGAACACATTTGGTTCCCTTTTACTTTTAGCATAATGCTATCTATCTATATAAACAGCTACTAAAAGGATGTTGTAAATTCTCTCAGTGTTGCCAATTAAGTCAATACTTTGTTCTTGATAATGAAGGTTTTTAACTGTCTGAACTTCGATTTATTTTCTATTAATTGAATGGCTTAATCTAACTTTATCAGTGATCTTCAATTGTACTTTTATACTAGATTTAATTATTATGATGCTTTGATTAATGGAAAAGCATGCAGTATATGTTTTTAAGAGTAAAACTCAAAATTTTAAGTGCTATAAATTGGAGAATATATAGTTCCCTCAAAAATGAATGAGGAATACATCTAAGCCTTGCTAAATTAAGTTGCTTGATATCTTGGGATTAAACAGTCAAAACAATCTCTAACAAAACTCTGTTGTAGTGGATATTCTTTGTGTTTCATTTGGAGGTGCTTGTTTTCTGGCATTTATTCTTGACCCATGTTAAGCCCTTGGATACCCCAAGCTTGAATTTCTTGGCTCGCATCAAAGCCGCAGTTTTGGCTTTATTAAATCCACCTTTTCCTTGGGATTTCTTCTTGTTGTCGTTCTCTTTCTTGGTTGTAGAGTCCTCGTCTTCCATGGCACCTATTCCCCCAGCACCCCATTGATCAGCCCAGCTTGGTGCCTCGCTCGCCATAGGATCCTTCCTAACTTTAGAGTCAGACCAAACGCAAGTTTATGAAACCAATGCCAATGATCATAACCTTGTTTTTTAAGTGCAACTATATTATCAAGATTAGAAAAAATGAAAACATTGCAGCCAAATCTTTTGATGGGTATATCGGCATAGATCCTTTGTTGGAGTGCTTTGAAATCATAATTTCGAAAGTTTCTTTTTCTTTTCGGGTATATTATGCTTAGCCTCAAAGTTCGATACGAAAAATAAGAGCTTGAAACAGTACGTATGTATCACAGGATCTTAAGTTATGGCTACTAATACAAGCATTTGCAGAAGCAGGTTAGGATTATATATATCCTACCTATGAAAGTTAAGATGAAGATCTAGGATAAAGAAGGAATGAGAGTTCAGTATCTGTTATCAATAGCATAATGCTGAAATGATAGAAGGGCATAAGTAAAACAGAGAGAAGGGATTAATGAAAAAAAAAAAAAACAGAGAGAAGGGTTTAATAAAAGAGAGTAGCAGGTACCTGGTGATGATTAACAATGGCTGCCGATGCTGTGCTGAGCCTGAGAAAACTTGATAAAAGCAGCGGATGAACAATAATGAGTTTTTCTCTGCTCAAGCACCTTTAAAAACGTAATAAAGAAAGGACCACTTGAGGATGGCTTGTTTTTTTATCTCATTTTGCTTCTTTTTTTTCTTTTTAAAGGACTTGCCAACTCACTTGTTCCCATCATCTGAAGCAAACTCCTTGCAGCATCTTCATTCCCCCTTTTTTTTCTTTAAATTATTGCACAAAAGTAATAATGTTTATAAATTATAATAATATCTGATGCCTGAACCTAGACTCAATCGGTTTATATAATCACTTTTAAAAGATAACATTCAGCAAATTTCATTAAAAAAATAGTCGATGCCGTGTTTAAGTTATTTCTTACTTACTTTAGGCAGCTGAAAAGAGTATTTTTGCCAATGAAGTATTTGGACGGTGCTTTTTTCTGGGAAAAGAAAGGAAAAAAAAAAAACATAAAATCTGTGCCCTAACCCATTTGTTTCTGATTAGAACTAAATGCCAGCATAAAGTGAAAGGTGAGAAAAGAAATTTCATCTTTTTTTTTTTACCAAATGACAGTGCAGTGTTGTTGGTTCTTTAATCTTCCATTTTTTATATGAATCATTAATCATGGTTTGATGATTGCCAGTCGCTAGATTACTGTAATTGAAATTAAAAAATAAAGTGAGGTCCGTCTTTCCCTTTAAAATATTCCTCAAACACCACAATTGAACGCCATAAATAAAGTCTGAATAAGCTTAAGTTTTGCTTATCATTGAATGCTCCAACAACACACTGGAACTTGAATGAGTTGAAATGCTGTTGCTGCACATTAATTCATGAATTAAGATTTAAAACCAACAAAATGCGTCAACTGGTAATTCCAAAACTGGATGGATATAGTTTGCAGCTGTTAATTAGGATGTAAAACACTAAAACTTGAAGCATCAGTATTTTGAAACCTGAAATAATATTGAATGCTTAGGAAGTCATGGGGAGGTTGAGGAGATAAAATTAGTAGTTGCTTGACACTGACTTTTCTCTCTTGAAAAGATTTGGTATTCGGCCATTTTCAAGAGTAGAGATGAGGTAGGTAAAAAATATCCTGCTGGTTTTGGCTGGCAGTTAGCTCCCATTGATCTGCCTTGCTAGGTGCTGGATCGAGAGACTTTGGTACATCCAACAGCCATGAATTGCTGAATGTGGATGCCACAACAAAAGCAGCAGCTTTGGCTTTATTAAATCCCACTTTTCCATTAGTTTTCTAGTTGTGGATGACACAATCATACAAAAGCAAGGTCATGCCACAAATATATTCAAGGTAAGAAATCAATTCTTCCATGTAAAAATGTAAGAGCTTAAAACGGTAATAAATAAACGAGAACTTGCAGTCCCAGTATGAAGCCTAACGAAAAGATTGAAAAAGAAGCATAGATACACTTAATGGCAAATCACACTTAGCCCCCTTTAGGACTTGAGAAATCACTTGTTTCCAAATCCCATTACCCAAAGCAAGAAATTTCATTTGCCGTGTTCTTGACTCAGGCATCATATGTTCATGTTGAACATAGATATGACAGCTGAAGAGAGACCTTGTGAGGTCAATGGTCAAATGCTATCAAAAAAAAGAAAAGAAAAATGAAGTTGAAACCAAAGAGAGGGAGAGGGTATTCTGCTACGAAAGCTTAGTTAGCTAAGATCTTCCTTCAAATATATATATATATACACACACACACAAACACATGTATATTGTTACAAAAAGAATTGTCATTACAAAGCACTAATAACGCTTGGGTTTTTCAACAAGTTGTCTAAAACAAAAGTGACACTCAACCTCTAAAACTCTCTCAACCAATGCCATTGTTCAAAATACAAAAAGATCATCAGAAAAATCGGACCTATTGCCAATGAAGTATTTAAAAGTGAAAATTGTCTCTTAACTCTTAAGCAAGTTAAATATCCGAGCGAAATTAAAAAAAAAAATAAAAAAATAAAAAAAGAACTCTCAAACAGGTTTGTCTTACATAGGAAGAATTTATATTGGCGGTATAAAGTACTCAATGGGCCAGTTTGGCTGGCTCTTTGGTCATTTTCATTCATTATGTAAGTCCTGTAAAGTCGCCATTGGCCTTTTTTTCCCCTCTAATTTCATGAATGGGGAGGTCATTGCATACAGTAGGTGTTTCTGGATCAAAACTTTTAAATCATGAAATCTACATTTGAACTTTTATTAATTATTCTGTTTGCACTTTAAATATTCAAGAATATCATAGGACAAAAGAAAAAAGGAAAGTTGCAAGCATGAGAGAGGTTACTCATTTTCTACTTCTTTCATTGGTTCATAGGTTGTACTAATGGTAATCCAGACTTTTTTTTTTCTTTAAATACCTATGTTTAACACTGTATCCAACACATATTTGGATATGGGATAGGATATGGATTCCCAAATATATGAGAAAACTAAAAAAAAAAATTATTGAATATATCCATATCCAACATTCAACTTTTAAGTCTGGTAACATAAGTTTATACACTTTTCCTGGTTCTGGTGTTTTATTTTGATCAATGTGAAGTAAAATTCGGAAGGTGCATTTCCTAAGCGCTGGTGATCCCCTAGTCCTGTTAGCAACAAGGCAGGTGACAGTACTACTTAAGGTTAACCCAATAACTGCATAACCCATTCCACTAAATTGCTTCGACTCTATAGTTTAATTAGTTATTTCTTCTAACCCTTTCAAATTGTCTCGTTATTGTTTCAGCCTCAAATATTAAGAATTTTCTAAAAACTAATTTTAATTCTTTTCACTCATACTGTTATCAGCATTATTTTTATAGCCAGGGCTAGTTGTATGTACCATGTACCCAAATTTATTTTAAGTAATAGTGTGATACTAGACGTTTTAATATGTAGGTAATGTTTTTCAACAATTACTTCATGCCTGTATCTGTGTGTACCTCGGTAGTGGTTACAGTTGTGTGATGGTTTCTAAGAATGTTTCATTGAGATATTTTCATAAAATTTCCTCAACCGACAAAGAGGCCTTCCCTTCCATTTTACAATCATTCGGTTGGATGCTACAAAGAGCCCTGTCGGCTATAAACGCGAACATTGAAATATGGTGGATG
>JBBYHM010000019.1:15948608-15959959 GCA_038381775.1 Adansonia rubrostipa
AGAAGTTTGGAACGACATCAGCAGCTCAATCATTTGGAAAATAATAATGGCTTTAAAATCTTCTTGCATGCTCTTTTGGTATTTGACTGCAATTCTTAAGACTTCATTTTCCTTTTTTCTTTTGTTTTTGGATATTTTTAAGTGTTATGGTCTCATTGAGAGTTAAGACCATGGGGCTTTGAGGGAGTAAGTACTAAAGCTACGGGATTCGAGGGATTTTCTTTACTCTTGATAGTTTGATCGACTTCTAAATTATTGAATAGAGAGAGAGAGATTGACCAAAAGTTGAAAAGCAGAGGCGGTGATTTGGTGAGAAATTATTAGTTTGGTTTTACTAGAAGTGGACCAAGAAAATACTCGAGAAAGTAAAAGGACCACGAGTGAGCAGTGGATATATCTGAAACAAATAAATAAATGAGCGAAATCAGATCAGAATGCAGAAATGGAATAATTTGTTGTTGGGGCCTGGGGAGGGGGTGGGGCAGACGAAAGTGGAAAAAAGAATTATATAAAATAAAGAAAGAGGGAGTGAAAGAAGAGGCTTTTGTCGTGACCAACTGCAACTATGAACAGCGAAGTATGTCTCCGTCATCAAGAAACGGATCTCACTCCCTTTTACCCTTCCCCCAAACCCAGAACCTGTGATTTTACCTCACACTTCCGTTTCTACCTTTAATTTTAAATGGAGCAGCGTCATGGTTGCTTTGGCAAATTGAATCCTTCAACATGAGAGGGAAGAATGAGTCTGACTCTTTTGTCATGCAATTTCCTTTGCCAGTATCCATATTACATCACAATACCCTATTTATCAACAATGTCACCCTAAATTTTTCTTCAACATAATAGATTTATTCTTCACTTCTTCCTTCTTATATGCATTTTCATAATGAAAATAGATTTTCGCCACATCTCAATCCCCTTCTGCTTTCACTATTCTTATTTAGTAACAAGTTCAAGCAGCAAATAATAATAATAATAATAATAATCATAATAGTTTTATTGGATGAATTTTTTGTATGTAAAAAAAGTCATACATCCTACAACATTAATTATATGCTTACCATGTCACCACAATTTAAGGCAATCTCATGTGCATATTCCTAATAATAGTCACTCTCTACTTTCCACATTTCATACAAAATACCAAAGTTTCTTTATTTATCTATTTATTTTTATTGACATAGTAATTTAATATGGTGAATGCATTGCTGTCACCACGTGGGCATTTTCTGTTTTCCTAGATTCTTTTATTTCCATATCTCCAAGGCCATCAAACATCTGCTTGGAACAAGTTTCGTGGCAAAAGAGAAATTGGAGAACCTATAAATTGAAAACAGAAATTGAAATATTGAAGAATATTCGTATATAGCCATTAAAAAAAAAAAAAAAAAAAAAACATTGGAATTGAAGAAGTGGGGATAAATGCTTCCAGAGTTAATATGGGCAATGGCTTAGCAGTAGGGCACTTAACCATCGACTGATGCAGCCTGCTCCTGGATTCAGTCCCCTAAGTTCGCGACCTACTCTAGTATTAGGCTTTGTGAACTTTTGTTTTTTTTCTCCCTTCTTTGGGCCTATAGCAATGGAAGCAAGAAATCGCAAAGTGAACAAATAAATAAACATTAAAATTTATCATACTTATTTTGTAGGTGAAAAATATTTTTTTTTTTAAAGAATTATACTTTAAAATAAAAATAAGTTAAAAAATAAAAAATTAATTTTTTGGTAAAATTAAAAGACATATTAGAAAGTGAATAATTTTTTAACAAGTAATTATTTTTTAAAATTAAAAAACATAAATACCTATAATTTATTTTATTATTATAATTTAATTTATCTTTTTATATAATTTATTGATGTCATTTAACTCGAACACTAATCCAATAAGGAACGTTGTATTATAGCATAGATATGAAACATATGGATGGCCAATATCTATCTATTTATTAAGTGATATTAGTGAACCTTTTGTTTTGATACAAAGAGGTCAAAATTAGAAGGGGAATCAAGACAGAAAATTTTCAAATGTTTGAGATCTGACCATTGATCTCTTAAAGAAAATGAATGAAGCATTCGGATTGAGGGCCAAGTTAATATTATTGACCTTCTCAATAAAGCTTTATGCTAAGAAATGATGACGCATAGTTCTAAAATCCATGCACGTCTACGCAATGATTGAATTGAAATGATTTAGGCAGCTATCTTAACTATTAAGATCATAATATTCACCAATCAGCTCTCTGTTCTGTCAAAAAATAAGGGGGCTGGAAGTGCAAATTAAAGGCATTGAAGATTAAATTATATTCAACGCTATTGATGTTTTCCTGGAAGATACTGGACTGGGAAATCTGAAAGTTTAAAAAAGCCGAACAACATTTTTCTGCCACCCTGCAATCACAATACAGGTCTGATCATATATTAATTGAATGACCATCTTTGTTCTCATACTAAACAAGAAAATGTTACTAGGAATACAAGGCAAAAAAAGAATCGACTCAGAGGCTCAAGTTTAGCTCCCTCAATTAACAACTTAAATTGTGCTCCATCATATCCCATGTCACCCTTTCGTGACATTGTTAATTCCATTTTTTAGCTAACTCAAAGAGGCCTTGTATGGCGACCCCTTGCCCGGCCACAGAGAAGAGCATTCTTTGGGATTGGTAATTCATCTCTCCATGAATTTGCAGGCGAGTAAACCCTGAGATAGAACTGCTGGCCTAAATATTGCCTGGCCCAGTTCTCAGACCTTATGTTCCACATTCCAACGTTGTCCAGGGCCATGTAGATCGCGGTCCACGACCTGGGATACACCTGCATTCACTCACATAAATCAACAAAACAGAGGTCGAGGTGGTTCACCTACAATCTCGACGATTGATCACATTTCAAGCACATTGATGGAAGGACAACTATCTATATTGCATACCTGAGTAGTGCAGCGAGCTACTGTGTCTCTCAAATTGTAGCTAGCTCGACTACCGGGCGTCCATTGGCCTCCATCCATCCTGATCATCCAACATTTTTAACAAATTTGACCATACGTACGAAATTGAACCAGGAGCGTAAGTATTAAAAAGTTTACCCCACAACAAAGAAGGAATAACCATCGATATGCCAGGACTGCACAGTGTCCTCCCAGTTTTGAAATACAATTTCAACGTATTCTCTGAAGTTGGCTGCCATGACAGCAGTCTGAAAGTAGGCATTATTTCCTGAGGGAGGCCAGGCAGGAATGCTTCCAAGATTAAAGACTCCGGGGATCTTGAAGTAATCTGCTAGTTTTAATGGAGTATCTGCTGGAACATATGAGACACCATTGACAGCATACCTCTGCTTTCCATTAATATAAGGGGCAGAGTTTGCAAGCATGATAGTGCGGCTTGGAGTTATCATTCCATAGTGGTATGAGCCTTGCGGATTAGGTCTAGGTCCACTAGCTGTCAGGTTCCAACTGGTGGAAGAAAAACTGTCAGCTTGATGGCCACTTTTAAATGGTTTATTTAGATTTATTAGCTTCTGAAAAGAATACAAATTAATAAAGTACCGAATGGATCTCGCCTGCATCATTGATGGAGTAATTTGCATTGTGGGAGCCCCAGGAATTGGACCAGAAACTCCCTTCACTGAATTGCTGTAGTGAAGAATGGCAGTTGTTGCAAGCACACGACGAGTGAAGCGTGAAGAGGCAACAACATAGTAATCCTGCGGCACCTGATCAGCAGTGACCAAGAAAGAACATGACTGCCCAAGATGGATATCAAAAGAAGTGTAGGTATTCTGAAGCGTATGAGATCCTTCTACTTCTATGAGTTTCAGCTTGTGCCCCTGGATCCTGAAGTTAATTGAAGTTGAGAGCCCAACATTTGATACCCTAAACCTGTATGTCTTACCTGAGTCATAAACAACGCGTCATGTGTAAATTTAAAAGCGAGGGGTAAAAGAGAGTGGCCTCAACATAGAAGGGATATATCCTACCTAACAAAAAACTGAATAAAATAGTATTCATGAACTAATTAATCAGATTTATGGAACAGCAAACAACAGATACAAGTAAACTTTGGTAGGACGGAGACTTGGAAGTTGGTTAGTATTTACCTGGATCAACCGTGAATGTGTATCCATTCCACCCTCGACCATTAATGAGAAGTCCATCAGGGAAGGGAAGGTTACGACCACTGTCCAAGAGACGTCTCAATACCTTAAGAAACAAAGAGGGATTCGTCAGTATTCAGAGGAAAGCAGGAAGATAAACAAGGCGCTGAAACAATGATTTAAGGCTTACATAATGATTTCTCTTATACCAGTCCCCTGCCAGTACAGTGAAATCCCCAGCGGGTGTGGGAAAAGGTACTGGAATCTTAGGGCGGCTCCAGATTCTGATGCTACCATATCCTCCGGCTGCTTTTTGGAATAAAAGTGATGGGAAGTAGAAAAAGCTACCAATCTGATCTTTCACTTGGAGAACATAAGTGAAGTTTTTTCCTGGTCGAATTGGACAATTCGTGCCAGAGACTCCATCCTGCCATGAGTTCCTCCTCTGCTGCACACCATTCCTTCAGAGGAAAAAAAAAAAAAAAGGAGATAAAATCAAATTTTAGACAAAGTTCAGCATCTGTTAGCTGTTTCCGTTTGTTTCATAGGCACAAAAGTGAAAGTGTTCTATTTCAGATTAGGGTGGCCCTGTGTAAGGATGACACGGACAAATTTCTCGAATATGGCCTAAAGTGAAAATGTTTTCTCTTTAGATTCTTTTAGTGGATGATCAATGTACCATACTCAGTTCCTGCATGCTAATTGGCAGGAATTGGATGAGTGGAGATTTGCAAAGATGCCAAGCTTTGTTAACTGTTCAATATGCATGGCACAATTAAGAGCTTTTAAACCATTATGAGATCTATGCCCAAGCCCATGGTCTTATGCAGGCCTGCCAAAATGCACTCAAGGGCACATCTTTTTTTTTTTTTTTTTTTGTGTTTTTAATTTGCTGGTGGGCAACCACTTGCATTAAAATATTTGACCATAATCAGTTCAGCCATAACTACGCACAAATGGTTAATTAATAACATTCAATATGTTAATATTTAAGACATAAAGATCTACAGGTGTAGCAGGCGGTGGCAAAAGTTATCATAATTGTATTAATACCATTGAATTCTTGGAGAGATATAAGTTAGAAAAGTGAGATTTAACCATTTAACCATACTCCTCGGACCATATTGTCAGAGTCTTTTTAAGAGATTGCCTATGAGTAATGAGATGTGAACTAAACAAAAACCCAAAATGACAAAAGTAGCTGGAAAAGGAACTATGACATTTCGCCCCCACTCCCTTTATTTCTATATTCGCTTCAATACAAAAGGCTCAATCAAGGATAAGGAATAGGGACATTGCCCAAAGTAAAAAAGTAGCCTAATATTTCATTTTCATTAAATTCTGCATTAGTTGATCTCTTCCTAAAGAAAATAGTCAGAAAGTGCAAATTTCTACCAATGGAAAATTATTCAAGTGTTCAAGCATTTAACTACAGATATAATCAAGTATCCCACAAAACTATAGCTATTATAACCATGAAACAAAAAGAACACACCTTTACCTTAAATTCAATGACATATTGACTTAGAATAAAAATCAGCATTATGAGCTAATATTATTACTTTCCATTTTTACCTTGATTTTCTAACTAACTAAGCGGAAGATATAAGTAAATGCTGAAGTAAAATGAACAGAAAGAAAGGAAGGAAGGAAGGCTAGCAAGATTACCAAGAGATAAGGAATGGTTCATTTAAGTAGTTATAAACACTGATAATGAGGTTATCATTTGTAACTGCATCGATCTGAGGCCCTGGAAACTGCCCGTTTATTAAGATCCCCTGCAACACATTTTGCCACATTCTAATCTATTACTCAAACAAAAAACAAATCAAGTCTTTGCCAAATAAGTTGCTTCAAGAAACCAAAAATAACCAAAATCAGAGAAGAAAAGGAAAAAAAAAAAAAAAAAAAGGTACCTGTTGCTTAACGCCAAGAGGGTAAATATCACCGTACGTGACTTTCCAAGTGATATACCGATAAGGGTTTTCTCCATTGACACCAAGAAACAAAATGCAAGCAATGAAACAACAAAGAAGAAGCTTGCTTTCTTCCATTTGCTTGTCTTTTCTTTAGTTTTCTATTTAGAATACAAAAACCACTCAAAAACAGGAGGGGAAAAAAAGAATACTTGTTTTTGCAAAATGTTCTATAGAACACAGATCTAGAAAGAGTGACTTTTAAGGCGCCATTGTTATATCTTTCTCTAAATCTATCTTTTCCCTCTTTTTGTATTTTTGGTATGGAGGGGAGGCAAAAGCAGAGCTCTGTTTTGTATGAAAGTAAAAGAGAAGAGTTTTTAGATGATTACATTTACACATTATCTGTCAGTGGGTTCCGACGAAATACGGATGAATCTAGCGCAACACATGGTCCCCAGATTAATCATGTCACCTGGGTCCAGTTCATCTGGTCCGGTCGTTGCCGCTTGATCTTTGACGGTTTGTGTTTTGGTTTTAGTTTAGCCCTTGAAAGAGCTGATCAAAACTTGGATCAGGAAACGTAAACAAGCGTTGTGATCACATGCAAAATTGTAGAGTAAAGGCTGTCAAGTCAGGAGACACGGGTCAACCACAATCACGTGCAAGCTTGGAATCACCTAACTTCCTTTGCTCTTTGTCCGAATTTGCTAACAATGACTCGCTATCCATCTTCCATTTTCCACAGCAATGGCACAATTAAACAGACTATGGCCAAAAGAAAAGAATCATGATTAGAAAAGACACCTTTTTGATGGGACAAAAGAGATAGCAGATTAGTAGTGTAATTAGATTCTGGGACTTTTCTTTTCAAGCTAAAGAAACAAGATGATTAGATTCTATAGTTTAGATATTTCTAACAAGAATCAGTAGTAATCAATAATGACAATTGGCATGACTTACCTGCCTTAAAGAACCTTCTCCTTTTTGGATAAATTTGACAACAATTAGGCTTCATGGATTAAGTTTAGGTTGGTGATGGGGAAGCAAGATAGAGTCCGTAGTAGGATCGGCCCTAATTGGATTGGACCCTGGGTTACTTTTCCTAGCTCTGAGTGTCACAGTGGTAGACTTGGCCCAAGCAAAAACCCCACAGTTCACACAGGACTGGCTGGCCTCTCTGATTACATTGTGAAATCCTCTAATCCCGCATCTTGGCATCTTCTTGAAATCTTGATAATTAGAAGAATTTCAAGACTTGGATGCAAATTGAATCTTAACTGAGTAATTGATTTTTCTTCCATATGCTTAGCTGTCCCTCTAGTTAACTGTGAAAAATATTGCTAATTCCACTTCATTGTGAGGATTAAATCCTTTATTTTCTTGCTCTCGGTACTTGTATTGTTATACGGCCCTTGCTATATTAGTCGTAAGGCCCAAATAATTATCATTCCCAGTAGCCCATAACAAGGTACCCATGGGCTCTTTGATAGACAACACCTCTCAAGATAAGGCCTGATCTCAAGTCCACTGATATCCATGAAATTCCAGCAATCTTTGGGCTGTATCATATCTATATTCCACTAATTTAAACACTCTCTCTTGCATGGTTATCAAACCTGAATCAGTCCGATGATCGGATCGCTTCATTAATTTGATTTGATTTATTTTTAAAAAATTAAAAAAAAATACCATTTGATTAATTGATAATGTACATATACACACATTATTACTGCATCACATATAGACCTGTGCTTCTTTTTAGAGAAGTAAATTATTTGATGAGTACTGGCAATTCTAGCTATCAGGTGCTATTTTCATGGTGGTAAAGAAAAATGCTTTTTCTTTTTCAACAGTGAGAAGCACCAAACCCTGCACCGACAGGCCGAGTGCGGGACCAAAAAGGGTTTATAAAGTTTCTTTCTTGTGAAACAGCTCATAAACCATGGAAAATACCCTTAGTACTAGTTCTTTTTTCCCCTTGTTTAAACCGAAATTATGGGAATCTTGGTGGTTACTCTTAAACATTGCTGAAGTACGAGCAGCTCCCCACAGAAGCAACTCCCATGTAAGGAGCCATTTGTAAAATTGGGAAGTATTAGGCATTTCTAGTTGAATACAAGTGAGTCATTTAAGGCCATTATTCATAGCAGCCACGCACACAAACTGTTCAGAAATGGTAAGAAACAAATACGAGTATTTTAGATTCACTCAAAAATCTACCCTCTGTTTCACCCAGAAAAGATTCTCTCGATCTTTTGGCTACAAAAAGAGCCCGAAATTGATCCAATTTCTCCTACTTCATGATTGCACTTTCTGCCTGCTAAGATTCACAATCATTTCATTTGATTACATATAATATCAATTCTCAAATAGTCATCTCCACCATGCTCAATTAACACATTCATCCAACAATGACTCCGCCAGATCTGGCCTCATCAGATATTTCTCTTTACCTTTTGCACAAAAGATCATCGATGAATTCAATGCAAAATAATGCTACATTTCTAAAAACATTTGTTTTTTTTTCTCTTCCTCATCTTGTGGTCACAAAAGGAATGAATAACAAAATACAGAATGCTATATTAGTTGCACTTATTTGGCTGCTGTGGAAAGTGTTGAATTTTAACCTTTCAGCTGCACCACTTGCTTCTGTGGAGTTTAAAACCGTTCTTGTCTTGTTGCTTACCTTCTTGCTGCAAACAGGAATTAAAAATTCTTGTTCAAGAATCTTATGCAACTTGCTTTAAGTTAACTAAGTAATACTTTTTAACAGTATTTATAATCTAGAACAAAGAGATGTTAAGAATGGCTGACATATATCTCACCTTCCAGGAAATACACAGCTCCCGTGACCTGCAAATATACCCCACAAATTTTGTAAAGAGAAAACATCCCAGAGTTCTATGTGGTAGAGTTAAATCAAATGCTAAGAATATTGGAAAAACAAAAACAAGGTGAAAGACTCCATTTGGACTGATACAACCTTTCAAAAGATACAAGGCAATAATAGAAGATGATTGCTGGCATGCATGCAAGAAGAAGAGTCATTTTCTAAGGCAATCTGAACATAGAGATGAGCCAATGAACTGGCGAGTAACGTTATGCAGTGGGGCTCACTACAGAAGCAGGGTCCAAACTGATATTATAGTTCCCCGCTTGAACAAGAAAATGTTATTCCACGCCCTTTTCCACCTTCCAATCACAAAAGAACCCATGTGACTCTGTCAGGTAGCCACTATGCACCCGTTCTATCTTTGAAGTGACCTTTTCCCCAAATGAGTATTCCTACATGACTTGTACCTTGGGAGTGAACTATTCCCAAAGCTTTGCTTTCTGATAGCACGGCTTCAATTTTTAAATCCTAACTACTAGTGCTTAAGCAACTGATTAGCTGTAAAGAAGATTAAGTTAGATAAATTAAATTACCTTAGCCTTGGGGTCCTTTGAACTTAGACATTCAAGGCACTAGACCAGCATCAGAGTGCCAGAAATAGGCACTTGATTGACTAACATATTGTCCTGGACTACGGTAAATGCACAATTGTTTTTGACTAAAATGCCTTACTCCTTCGCTAAGGAACTTGGTCAAAGGAAAACATACAAACAAAGCTAAGACTGAGTGTCTAATATCCTCATTTCCCGTTTTGCATCAACATCGTTTGATCACAAGATAGAGCTAAGAATTTGGATTACTAGCCACTTATTAAGGCTACAAGAAGAAATTCAACTCCATAAGGCCAATGTAAACTAAGAACCAATGTTCTTTTAAGGAATGGTTGTAGCAAAACTTACTTGGGTCAGTGGTAGTTATCATGGCCACACCCTTAAAGTCACAGGACCCAGGAGCTTTCCCTTCCTTCTGATAATAGCTATCAAAGGCATAAGAAGCATGATTCTTCACGTTATTAGGCTGGTAGCAGCTCTCCCCTGGTTGAATCTCACTGCAATTTGCCCTCCCAGGACCACAAGCCCAGTCCAAAGCTGTCTGCAATGTCTTTGAGTCAACCCCATCCATTGCAATACAATAGGTCTGATTGGTTGTATCATTTGCCAAAAAGGTCCCACTTCCAGATACATGAAGCAAATACACCGGCGTTGAATTTGAATAAAACAATCCCCAATTCGCCTCAGACGTTGGGGTGGACCTCAAGTCCTCATTGAACAACTCATATATATACACACTGGAAGTGATTTCTGGATGCAAAGGGGTTCCACTACGGTCTAAAACATGCTTAATAAGATTTGAATTATAGGTATCTGCATTATCTTTGGTAGCATAAGGCTCTTTTGAATCCCCCTTTGAAGGCCAGCCACTCTCGGTAACAAGCACCACAACATCGGTAACATTTAAATTCTTCATAGAAACATAGGCAGCATCAATCATAGCATCCAGAACATTAGTGTAATGCAACAAAGTATTAGGATCGACCATTTCCTTTGACGGTGTCAACGGCTTAAACAAGGAATTATCCAAGGGAACCACACCTTTATTCTCCATAAACACATAATAAGGATAAAAATTCATCATTAAAGGAGACCCAGTTCTTGATAGAAACTGAAGCAAAGGTACCATAACTGAAGTCAAGCTTTGGTTAAAGTAAGCCTGAGAAGGAGGAAAGGTATCAAGAATAATAGAAGCTGCATGTGGAGTTGAAACCTTGATTTGAGTATGCAAATTTGCAGCAACTAAAGCACTGTAAAGAGATTCAATTGCAGGAAGCAGCAAAGGAGCTGAGGATGGTACGGTTGTTAGAATCTCATCTCCAACAGCAATATCAGTGATGAGCGTTTCCGGGTAGTAAGCGCCAACGTTTCGACCGATCCAAGAAGCTGCCGTGGTATTGGATGACCCTATTGCCAAAAGCTGGTTATTAGGTACACTGATAATGACCCGGATCTTTGTCTTCGCTAATGCTTTCAGTATATCTTGATTCGCATCATAAAGTCGAACGTGTGAGATTTTTTGCACTTGCAAGAACGAAACCAAGTCCGTTGGTGACAGCAGATCTGAGACATCCGTGCCTATGTTGACACCCACAAATGGTTCTTTGTCCTGTTCTTGACTTTGCTGCTTGATTTCGTGGACTAAAGATGCTGACTTTGCTGCAAAATTTGTAAGACAAAAACACTATAAAAATTGAGCCTTTATTGGTTTCTGTGATTTCTAATAAGCTATTTTCTACTGGGTTTTTTGAGACATTACCTGTTGAAAGAACTGTAAAGTAGAAGAAAATGATGATGGTAAGAAAAGAAGTAAGCTTAGAGTTTGCCATTGAAGAGGAGCTTCAGCTTTATTTCTGCATCCTCCGCTTCAATATCTGCTAGAAATCCTAACATTAT
>JBBYHM010000019.1:15960059-15975253 GCA_038381775.1 Adansonia rubrostipa
ATGCCTGGTCACCGGATTTGTTTTCTTATTGGATTTGTTTTCGTTGAGCTTAGGATTGACTTAAGAGGTTTACAGTAAGAAGAAAGAAAGCTACAAACTTCTATCAAAAGATTAGCAAAATGAGAGTCTTTGGGGGTTTAACTGGTTTTTTTTCCTTCCCCAAAGGAGGTATTTTTCTGGTACCATAATTCAATTTTTAGCCCCACATTTACCACAATACCCCTTGGAGCCGACAAAGTGAAATTGTTTCTTTCGGCAGATTTTTGCCCACACGGCCAACGCTTTCTAATTCCAACTGTGACTTCGGCAAAAGTGCTAGGCAGTAATAATGAGATAATTTGAAGCCAGGGGGCAACATAGTAAAAGACACAAGGGTGAGTTTGAAATGGTTCTTGAATCTTGATCTTCTAAAGGCTGGCGATTCTAGAGAGACGTTGAAGCAGCAGGTCTTGAGCCGCTCTCAACTGTCTCTGTCTCTTACTCCACATTCGCTCTATTTCCCGTCAGCCATGGGCGTTTAGCATTTAACCAGGCCAACTTTAAGTTCAAATTTCAAAATCCACCTCAAATCAAACTGGACAACTTGGCTCTCTATTCACCAATTGGAAAAGACAACACCCATTTTCACTTTCAAGTTCTATACTTAAAATTAAGTAGTCCTATCTGGGTTTTCTATTTTTGCTTATTCGTTTGCAAATGATTTTCAGTTTTTACCACGCTTATCCAGTTATCCCCCATCTATGAAGAGAAACCTAGGCTGTGACTTACTATTTATGAATCTTTAGATTTTAGAATGCAAAATTTCCTTTTAGAATGCAATAATTTTAATTGATAATAGTGAAGAACGAATCTAACCCCATTTCCATAAAAAAAAATTTGCATGACAGTGTAAAGTACTATTTGCATAACTGGATGGAAAGAAAATTCCAAAAATATGAAAGAAGAAGAAGGCAATTATGTGATGGAGATGGAGGATACTGCCAAGTATCAAACAAAAAAAAATACACAGCAAGTAAGTCACGAGCATAAACAGAACACCTGCATGGCTTCAGATGTGGGTCACCATTGTCCAGAATTAATGTATTATTCTTTGCCCCCCCCTTTTTTCCCCTTCTTCTTCTTTGTTTGGGGTTTAGGTTTTGATGCTTTAGATATTAACGAATCTTGAGTTAAAAACATGCTGAAAGTCATTGATTTGGCGCAATTCAGATGTGCATAATAAATATATGGTGGTTTAGAAGGTCCATTTCCAGCAATTCGTTTTCTCGCAGAAGATTGAAATAAGGTAGAATGTAGAATGCTGCTGTTGAGCTACCATTCTTGGTTTTTTTTTTCACCTTGCCTGCCTTTTTCGATAGAATAAAATGATGAGCCAAGCAAGAAGCATAACAATTGGGTTTTAATTAATTAATAGAAATTTTTTTTTATGTTGAAAATAGCAATAAGTACAAATGTTATTAATCAAATTAAAAAAAGTAGAGATGCTTTTTAATTAGATTTATCTATAAGTTAAAAGAGTTAAATTCGAAAATTTTTAAAATTAAAATTTAATTTAATTTAATTTAATGACTTAAATTATTATTTAAAAAATATAAAAAATATTATTTATATATTTTATAATTAATTTTTAATAAAAATATTATTTTAAATAATAATTCAAATTAATTCATATCACAAAACTTAATACCCAAACTTAAAACAGATAAATCAAACGATTTACCTAATCTTTGATCATTTGAAAATTGGAATCCTATGATATAAACGTCCATTCCACGTCCATATCTTCTATTCTATTGGTGAAAAAAAAAATATTTTAAATAGGTGAACCACTAAAGTGACGTAGTTAGATTATAATTTTTAAAATGAAAATAGAAAGCAAGCAACTGTGTTTTTCTTTTTTTTTTTTTTTCCAAAAACAAAGTTATTAATATAACTATTAATTTATTTTTTATTTTATAATACTGTTTTATTATATATTTTTTAATATTTATTTGACTTTAGATTCAAACCTATCAAATGTTTTACGTATACTAGATATTACACACTTACAATATGGGTGAGAAAATTAAAAATAAATTATATATTTTTTAAAAAAGTTATAGCATGATGATTTTAATAATTAAAGTTGTATTTAATTAATTTTATGTCAATTCAATGAATATGTTAAATATAGTATTAGAATTTGTATGAAAAAATATTTTTAAAGATAAAAATAAAGTTATTTATTATAAATAAACCTTGTAATATTTGACACGATTATAATATGACAAATATAAAGTTAAAAAATATGATACGACATGAATATATTCTTAAAATATATTCTTAGAATTGATACAAATGTAAAAAACTTTAAACATAATTATAACACGATAAAATATATAAATATAACATGAATATACGAATTATCAAGTCTAATTATAGGTAAATTTTTTTTTAAGAAGTGGATAGTTATTTAAAAAAGAAAATATATAATTTAAAATTTTATATAAAAATTATAATATATAAATATTTTTATCATATAATTTGATATTTTAATGTATTTAACTTATTTTGTAATCAGTGTAGACTATTACACTGATTAGATAGATATAGATTATCAGACACAAATGATGAAATGAATACTATAAGCAGCTTGTTGAACCAATTGCTCTTTCCTTCTCCGTTTTTAGAAAGTTTTGGAGATTGGGCTTAGTAGCGGTTTTGGGGCCTCATTTGTGAATCAAACTTTGCGAATAAAGATGGTATTATTTTTTTTTTTCCCCCAATTGGACCAGCAACTAAAATGTAAACATTTTCTCTCGTTCTCGATGCGAAGTTGCTGGCAAGATTTTGCTCTCTAAGTCTAACCCGTGTGCTGGGGACCAAAATTAAGCTGACAATTGACACGAGGAATATATTTAGCTACAACAAAGATATGAGACTTTCATTGTTTTCCGTAGTTCACATTCTCAGAGAATAGCATAATGCTGCCGCGTAGTCCTCCGATCTGCTGCCTGCCTGCCCGGTCGCTTTGATTACTTCATATTAAGAAGGATAGTAAATAAGATTTTTATAATTTTTATAATATTTAAATTTAAATTAGTAAAATTATTTTAAAATTTAAATTTATTTATTATTTATACTAAATTCATATATTATTATTTAAATTTAAATTTAAATTAAATAATATAATTTGCAAGATATTTGAATCCGTAAAAAATTAAAATTTAATAAGTCAAATTTTGATTCTTACGTAAAATAAATTTTTAATATTTTATAAAAGCGAATTTGAATGACGAATTTAAATATCCAAATCTATTAGCTATGATAATATTATTTGAATAATGAATATTTAAAAATTTATATCTGCATCCGTTGTAAATATTAATTATAATATCTAAGTCAAAGTATTATTCAAATTCTTAATATTCTAATATTTAAAAAATAAATCAGATAATTATAGATGTTTAAATATGTATTATCCGTTGCCGCACCTAACTTACACCTCCTCTTCCATTAAGGAGCTAACGGAACTTTGACTGAAGCCGGGGCTCAATCCAATTGCTGAATCCGTTCAGTAAAGTACTTCAAAGATGCTAATTCTTATAGCGTATGGCCTAGATTGAATATCCTGGTCACTTAAAGATGCTAATTCTTATAGCGTATGGCCTAGAGCTGAAAATCCTGGTCACTTTCCTAGTTTGTAATCGAAATTGAAAAGTTGCGGTGGACATATATGCTTTTCGTCACAAGAGCTTTTGAAGTCGAAGACTCGAGGTAGTTTGCCAGACACCATGGAAGAGTTCTGAAAACCAATAACTAGAAGGGTCTTTGACCGTGCCTCCCTTTGGGACAAACATCAACAAAAGTTCTCTTAATTCTCGTTGATCAATAATTGATTAATCAAACATAATGATATTAAATCAGGCAGGCCTGCGATCTTGAAATCACAAATAACTCTTCAATTTCATACATAGATGACAATGGCCCAAACGATCACTAATCTTAAAAACAGTAGACCCCCTAAATAAAGGAATTAGGAACACTTTTCAATATACAAAGGACACCCAAGCTAATTATGATGCTATGGGTGCTACTGCTACCGCTGGAAGCATGACAAAATCTGGGTTCATGACTTGTTTCTGTGACAAGCTAAATCGACAAATTATTTTCGATTCCCGATCATCGGAGAGCATTAATAAAGGCCATCAATGAATCAACATCCCTCTTCTCAGAGGCATACTTTATTGGCTTTGACGAGTGTTTAGGGAAGAAAAGTATGGTGGGAAAGCTCCCCAACTGCAACTCATTCTGAGCGTACTCCTTTCGTTCACCATCAGCTCTGAATTTCGCAACCTTCACCCCAGAACCTGCCAGCTTCTCAGCCAATTCAACATATGATCCTTCCATTGCCTGTTCAAAATTCACACATTGATCCGTCAGACTAAAGCCAAAAAAATAACCATTTTTCAACTAAATTCTGCATTAGTTTGAAACAGGGGTCACCTGGCAAAAACGGCACCATGGGGCATAAAGTACAACAAGCCATGGTTCTTTCCGGTTCTCCAATTTTGCCAAATTCTCAATTCCTGTCCTGCTCAATGTGACCAAGCTCTGGCTATTGAAAATGTCACTTTGAGTGGCAGTACCATTGGCATTGGCAGCCCCATTTCCATTGCCATTAAGTTGGGCTGCACTGTCTTGTTTCAAATTTCCTTTATGAAGACCACACTCCTTGGCCTTGGCATCCTCCCACCACCACCTTCCTTCCCTCTCATGTTGTCCTGGTAATACTGGTCTTGTGCAAGGCTCGCAACCAATGGAGACATATCCTTGGGAATGCAAAGAATTGATAGGCACATTCATCGCCCGGAGGAAATTCCAAATGTCTTTGCCATTAACATTGGCAACCGGGTTCCACTTCACCAAGCTACCAACCCCACCATCCAGTCCTTCAAAAACAGGATCCACTTGAACAACAGGAACCTCCGACCTAGTTCCCGGTGACTGATCTTTCCTTTGACCGGTAATCCAAGCACGCAACCCCTTAAGTGCTCTCCTCAAAGGCCTCACTTTCCTAACACGGCAGCATTCTTGGTGCCCATCCTCGTAAAAGGAAAACAACCCTTTACTCCTAACCAAGGCCTGAACTTCAACAGCATCCGGAAACATGTACTCGATACGAATCCCATAATGCTTCTCAACCTCATCAAAGAATCGATATGTTTCCGGGTTCAGCCTACCAGTATCAAGGCTAAACACCCTAAATGGTCTGCCAGTCAATTTTGCATACTCAATCAAAGCAACATCCTCCGCCCCACTGCACAAATTAATAAAAAAATTCCCAATACCAATTAACACTCAAATCTACCATAACAGAAAATGGATCTAGTAATTTGAAAAGTAACAGCGGAATTAATACGTTAAAATATTGTATCTATTTTAAATCCTTCAAATATTCGATGAAATGCTTTGGCATATAAATTGTTAACAGTATTTTTATTATTTTTTTGGATAAGTAACATTTTATTTATCCCTTAAACTATGATTAGCTAATCGGCTAGAAAATACATCAATGAGTTAAGGGGTTATTACTAATACTTAATAAAGCTAATAAATTTGAAGCTAAGGGTTACCTGAAAGCGATAGCGATGTCGTTTCCAAATTTCTCTAAAGCCTTATCCATGATTTCAAGTGGAGAAGCGTTGTCAAGTTCTTTCGCCAATTGCTCGATTTCCTCCACTTCTACTTTTTCCGTTAACTCTGTTAATCCACCAATAATTAATCCCGACTAAAACCTCTCCAATCATCATTAAATTAAAAATTGAAGGGAAAAAAAGGATATATATTGAAAATTTACCAGGAGCAACAATGGTTGCCGCCTGAGGAAGTATGGAATCATTCCTTTTTGACTCAGCATTCAAGGGCTTCACTGCGCACCGTTTTTGAGACAGATTCACCGTTGCATGGCGATCCGCTAAACGAAATGAACCAATTTGCGAAACTGAAAATCCCAAACATAAACATCAATAAACATAATTAACGCAACCGAAAAAAAAACCCATTTGTTTCCTAAAAAAACGAAATTAGAGTACCTTTGATGTCTGAGGAGGCACTTGAGCGAGAAAGGCTGCAACCAGAAATTGCAGTCGAAGAAGAAGAAGCAACAGCAAACGCCATTTTTAAAAATTATAATCTTTGTTTATAAGAAGCAGAAACAGAAAAAAAAAAAAGGGGGGGTGGAATCCTTGGCTTTCCTCTGTGCTTGTGGTTTTTTTTTTTTTTTTTTTTTCCTGTAATGCAGAGGGAACGAGAGGGTTAATGGGTTAAATAATAGCCCGGTAAAAGGCCGGGTACCAGGTTCATTGAACCTGGACGCAATTTCGGATACCAAGAGTTTGCTTACGTGGCTAATTTTGGTTGGATGTAGCTTAACCTAGTTGCTCATGGCTTCCGTCACGTGGCCAGCACAAGAGAGACGTGGTCAATTTAGAGAAAGTTTGTGTGGAGGCTGAAAAACCGGTCCTCTTAATTTCCTAGATTCTTCCTTTATTTATTTATTTATTTCTTTTTTTTCTGATCAGTATTTAAATTATTATATATTTATTTTGTTTTATAATAATTTTTTTTGAGACACTAAAGCGTGGTTTAAATTATGCCTCCTTTGCTAGCCTCAGCTCTCAAGAATCATTGGGTTCAATCAGTGTGGTCCACGCCCTAAACAATGGTCCAACTTTTTTCCCCCCTTAATAATACATTTTATTTCCTATTTTTAAATGGTGAGAAAAATATCTCATTTCATTTTCGCCCTTTGTTTTTCATTGTATTACAAGATAAAATAAAAAGGATTTTGAAAATTACCCAAGGGAAAAAAAAAACTCCCCACCCCTTTGAGCCAACTGCTTTACTCAATCTTCATTAAAAGATTGAGAAACACACGAAATGAAAACTAAACATGTGTGGTCTCAATCACGATACTTCAATTCTGCAATAATCTGAGTGTCTTATTACATCAACAAATTTTCAATGTTTTTAATCCTTAATTCGAACAATTTATCTCATTTGTTCATATCATTCACAATTGTCAAAATTGTTGATGCACGCATAAGACTAATCTCATTGACTATGAAATATATATACATACCATATTAAATATTATTATTCATTAAGATATTATTTATTTATAAATTTTGTATATGATATTACTTATTGTGTCATAAAGTCAATGAAATAGATATGCTTTGCATGAAAATGAAAATAAGTTATAATTATAAAATTATTATTCTTTCAGAGCATTATGCCCTTAAGTTGTTCGTAGTCTATTTCTTGTCGTAAATCAAACTATGAGGTAAAATTCTTACTACGAATTTCTCGTGTTGTATAACTTAATCATCGTTGATCCTATAATTTTTAAAAGTAAATTCAAAATTTAAATTCTAATATTCCTATCACAAATATGTATAATCAATTTCCAAAAGAAAGTTAAAGGTGTGGACCTGGTGGCTGGAGATTGCATTCAAAGGACACTCACTTTGTATTCTTTTATGGTTGGTGGTCCTTTTGATAAGAATCTTTACAAAAGCTTGTGGAGTTAATACTTTTGTTCTTATTCCAAAATCATATTCTAGATATTGTTATTAGATTTGGTGTAGTGTAATTAGCACCGATCCTTTTGAATAAGTAATAGTAAATGTTATTTATATTTTAAATATTTTTTTATATAATATAGAGAATAATTATGATGAACGATCATATTTAAAATTTTTGACGAATCTTTTGTTGATATGGCAGCGGAAGCATTGACCTTTAGAGCTACGAAAGGGATGCATGCATGCATCTTTTGCAAATTATGATATAATATTATTAATTAAGATTTATATTTAATCATCAATTATATATAAATTTATATATAAATTTAAATTTATATATAAATTTATATATTATTAATGAATTAAATTATATTATTTTATTAAAAATTTTAAAAATAAATATAATTAATTTTATTTTTAATAAATTAATATTATATAATTTATTAATAATATATAAATATATTGAATATAAATCTTATTAGTTAATTAAATTTAATTGTTTGTATGGAAGCCAGTAGCTAGGCTTTATTGGAAGTGAAAGCAGACGCCACCCTTTCTACAGTTTTGAAGGAAACTGAAGGACAGAACTTTATAGGCTTAGCTACGCGATGGCGACCTAATTCGACCCAATGTTGCATGTGTAATCCCTGGATTTTAAATTAAAATTCAAGAAAGGACAGAACTTTAACGGTAGGGGCTGCGGCCGAATATTAAAATTAACCTTTTTCTTAAAAAAAAATTAGTGATTCTTTTCTCACCTACCCGCATTTCTTCAGTACCTGTACATTGTCTTTTTATCAACCTTGCATTGATTAGATATCCATCCTCTGCTCTATTTGTTATTTTATAATTTTAAATACAATATAAATATATTTTTATAAATATAAAATAATATATTAGTTTAGTATAATATGTTTAAACATATTTAATATATTATACTTAAATTTAAAATTTCATATATATTTAATAATTTATATTATATATATAATTAACTGAAAAAAATATATGAGACACAATTTTTACATTATTTATATCTGAAATTATATAGTTATATGATACTAAAATTATATTAGAATATAAAATAAAATATGACATAACATAAAAAATAATATGAATACTATATAAATAGGATTAAAAATGATTTAGTCTTGTAGTTTAACTTAATTTTCAGTTTGATATCTAAAAAATTTTTTTAATCAAATTAGTATCTGAACTTTTATTCTGTCAAGCATGTTAATACTTGAGATTAACCTCGTTAGTCAAGGTTGATGTAGCAGTCAAATAGTTAATGATAGGTTGACACGTGACAAAAATGTGATATCATCATTTGTCAAATCATGGTAAAATTTTTCTCTATTTTTTTATTTTAATTTTTTTAATTTTTTAGTGATAATGTGGTATTTTATCATGTATTAAGCTTTTATTGGTTGTTTGATTGTCATGTTAGCTTTGACTAATGGTGTTAGTCTAGGTACCAACATGCTTGATAGAATGAAAGTTCATGTACAAAATTGACAAAAATTTTTCTTTAGGTACTAAACTAAAAAGCTAACTAAACTATAGGGGCTAAATGTATATTTAACCCATATAAATATATGAATATCTCTAAATATCTATCATATAATGAGTAATATATTAAAATTCATATAAACAAAAATATTTAAAAAATAATTATAATACAATAAAATATATATACATATAAAATAATATAAAATATAGGTAAGAGGTAGCAGCAAGGTAATCAGTACTGTACCGGTGGATGTACTGATTTTGTTTTGACATTGGTACATATTGGTACAGGTGTGTTTGGTATATCGTTTCAGGTTTATTGAATTTTAAACATTTTTAATTTATATATGTGAAAAATATTTTCAAATATAAAATAAATAAAATTAAATAAATTTTATTTATCAAATATTCATCAATTATATATAATGTTCTAAAATACTTCACCAAATAAAAGAAAATAAATATCAGTTTAAGTAGTAAAATTAAAATTTTTTAATGATCATTAAATTTAAAAGTAATTATGTTTAATATTCATTAAATTTACAAATAATTATATCTAATATTTACCAAATTTAAAATCAATAATAATATAATTTTTTTATAAATTTATTTTATGTATCAATCGATATAATTATTTTTAATTAATATGATCAAAATAAATTAATACCTATTAATTTGACCAATATAAACTAAAATTAAAACTAAAATAGTATCAACTATTGTTAATATGAATATATTTCAAAATCAATACATTTTAATTGATACTATAAATATAAATATGAAATCGATAATCTTAAGTAGCAGCCTTTTATTTGTTTTTTCCTTTTGGAGGGGGAGGTGAGAGTCGCCTTTTAAAGCAAAGAAAAAGAATTATAATACCTATTGTTATTGAAAGGACAGCACCAAGCACGTGTGCAGCATGCCCGCATTGACTGGAGACCGCCATGGAACTTTTCCTTTTTTTCCTTTTAATCTTTTATTCATTGCAAATGGCATCACTTCCACTGAGCCAATATTATAAGGTGTACCACAGTATAACGTTGTTTATGGAAAATGTTAACGATTAACTGTAAGTATGAGTTAAAAAGTTTCAAAAAAAAAATTATAATTATAATAATATTTTTTAAAATTTTATAAAAATAATTAACTAAATGTAAACAAAAAAAATTATCAGAAACTTATAAAAACCCGT
Organism: Adansonia rubrostipa; assembly: GCA_038381775.1. Classification (NCBI taxonomy): domain Eukaryota; kingdom Viridiplantae; phylum Streptophyta; class Magnoliopsida; order Malvales; family Malvaceae; genus Adansonia; species Adansonia rubrostipa. The sequence continues at coordinate 15,970,329 of JBBYHM010000019.1, forward strand.
TAAATTAACCCTTACAGATAGTATTAATGATCTTTCCACGTAGCACTGTTAGCTGTTAACATTAAGGTCTTTGTATTTGAATTTCTTAAGTCTTGCATTCCGTTATTAGTTAGTATTTTTTTATTAAATTTATATAATATATATAAAAGTATTAATGTAACGAATCTTTTAAACTAACAAAAATAGCCATTGTTATTTATTATATTTTTTAATTATCATTTTAAATATTTATTCTTAATAAGATTTATTTAATTTATAAGTGATTAAAACATCATTTTAAAGGAATTAGTTTGATAATAAATAAAAAATTAAAAGTTTAGATAAAATTACTTTATCTTTAAAGTTTAATTTTCACTTATCTTAAAAAAGCAAATCAAATTATTTAATATAAATAAAAAGAATTAATTTTATTTTGATTTTTTATCTTTGTAATTAATTTTTCAATAATAGTAAAATAAATAATTTCATAATAATTTGTATAGGAATAGACTTTATATGTTAATTCAAATTTTAGTTAATGTAAAATTTATTTATTTTATTTATTTTTAAAATCTATAATTATATATAAATAAATCAATCAATCAATCAACAAGTATTCACATGCTAAAGCATGTGATCCTAGTATTGAAAAAAGATAGAAATTTGAATTAGTCAGACTTTTAATTTCAAGTACAATTAATTGTTCAATCATAAAGAGTTAAATAGTGTAACATAAATTAAAAATAATTAAAAAGGAAAAAATAATCATAAAATATCATCAGTCAGAAGCATTAATAGAAAGGGAGTAATCAAACCAGGTTGAATTCAATGATTAATTGCACTTGATGAAAAAAATAAGAAAAAAATTTTCATTTATTTTGAAAGAGAGAGTAATAACAACATTGGAATGTGACAATAAAAGTGTCTCAAAGCAAACAAGATCGGCATATATAGATTATATTATATATGATTCAGAACATTAACAGAAGAAGATAATAACTAATGAAGAAGATAAAAAAAACGACTGCAGTGCTGAACAAGAGACCTGACAATTCGTATATTTTGTCGTGTTATAATTATGTTTAACGTCTTTTATATTTATATCAATTTTGATATGTTTATAATTTATATTAGATAGATTTTAAAAATATATTCATATAGTGTCATATTTTTTTAACTTTATATATATTATATTTGTATAACTATATTAAATATTATCATATCCGAAAAATCATTCTAACGAGTCTAACGAGGGAAAGAAGTTTGGAAAATGGAAAATGAATGAAATGATGCCCTAAGGCATGAAGGCCTAAATCCAATCTGGTGCACGCTTGGGCCTTTCAAATTTTTATTTAATTGGGTTGAAAGGTCCATTAAAAATTAAAAAAAAAACCTAAAATAGGGCTGGAAAAGCCCACAATAGTGGGGAAAAAAAATAGTTTTCAGTTTTAATGGGTTTTTAGTGGTTTGGTTTTATGTAAATCTAGTTATATTGTCATTATTAAAACGTCGAACCAAACAATTTTTAATTGAATATATTTATTATTTTGTTTCTTTTACTAATAATTATATAATTTATTAATAGAATGTTGAATTTTAAATTTTAGTGATTAAGTATTAAATTTTGACAAACTTAATTGTAAAAAATAAAAAAAACCAACAAAATTGCAAAATTTTCATTTCTCCAGTGCCGAAAGTGGCCACTACTTTTTATCAGCAATTGACCCTTCATCTTTTGCTTTTCCTATCATGCCTGTAGGTCTGCTTCTAATGACATCATTCAAGCCTTAAATTGGTTCATTGTTATAGTTATTTTTATCTATTTTATTTTTTTAATATATATTATATATTTCCAGCTCTCAATAGGAGTAATTTGGGGTTTTTTTTGTTGGATAGTTTTTCGTTTTTGACATTTTCGAAGGATTTAATTATCAATTTTTATACGGGATAGCAATTAGCAATCAAGCGTGGGGCTGGTGCTGCAGGTTGGAAGTGCAGCCATCAAAGATTGGTTGACTTAGCTTAAATTGCAGCGGCAGATAGATTGTCTGATTGTTCTATGTGTCTATTGCTGAACTCAGAAGTTTTCCCAGCTAGTGTTTAGGGTTTAGGCTGAGCAAAGCTGAGACCCTATATGTGAATGATGCCTCTCTAGAATTGACTCTTGGGTAAGTTAAGCACATAAAAGAAAAGGAACCATTATGGAATATCAAAATGTTTTTCCTTCATTTACGCTGTTGTGTCGGGTAGGTTTCTAAAGTCTACATATACTAACCATCCTAGACAATTAACAGTACCGCTACCTCCAATTATGACGAAACGGTGACCTAAAGGACCATTGCATAGGCTGATATCCCAGGCTTGATTCACGTGTGCCAGTTGTCCGGTGGCTCGGCCACTACAGGAACTTTTTTTTTTTTGCCTTTTTTGGGCCAGGAGACGATGGAAGGGACCGCGGTACTTAATAGGAAGCTCCTTTTTTTTTTGGTTTGGTGGTCTGATGATGCAACGCGTCGGCAGCCCGCTGGTTTGCTGACGACGTTTTATTCTCGTACTTTTGAAACAGTACCAATTAATTTAATTAAAACGAAGAACTTCACTTTTACCACCGAAAAATTAGATACAAGGGAGAAAGAGGAGGGCGACAGGGTGGGTTGGGAGTCTACTGTTAAGGGCCAGGTTGATTTTAATGAAAGCGGACAACTTAACTTTTCCGCCTATTTTTTATAGGCCAAGTTAATTAATTAGCCCACTTCGTAAACAATGCAGTATTTAGTCTCACACCAAATGGTAAAGTGGTAATTCTTAGGAAGTAGAAGATATATAATTGTCCTGGAAACAACTGTTACGACCTCAAAGGGAGGCCAATTAAATTGATAAGATTGCCATGACAAAAGTTAGATGAAGGAACGTCTTCAAAATTGATTGGAAAAAAAAAAAAAAAGCAAAAGCAAAATCCAATTAACTTATTCAATAGTGTTGGTTCGAGGATCCAGAGACCAAAATAAAAACTTAGGTACATAAGTCGATGCTTACCATAGAGTGGTAGGTGTCTTCTTCACCAGGAGCAGCTGGTTTTATTAACTTCATGTCTCAGCACGGATTATAGATGATAGGGCGTACATTACTTCACTTTAAGTATCGTACTATTACAGGCAATTTATTTACTGAAGTTTACTTCTGAAACATCTATATAAATGTTCTATCATTCTGAGTTTCCTTTCTTATTACACATTATGAAATATTCATAGTAGATCTAATATAAATGATGAGTGTCGGCAAGGTCTCTATTTTGGTGCTTGTTGGGGTTCTTCTTTACGTCTGTACTGATGCTAGGAAGCTAGTGAGTGAAAAGGATGTGCATGCACTTGGTGAGGATAAATCATTCTTCCCCTATATTCCTGTTTATGGTGGTGGACTCGGTTGGGCTGGTGCTGCTGGTGGCTTAGGTGGTGGGGGAGGTGGAGGTGGAGGTGGAGGTGGGGGTGGGGGTGGGGGTGGCAAAGGTGGTGCTGGATATGGTTTTGGGGGTGGAAGTGGATCCGGGTTTGGGTCTGGAAATGGAGGGTTTGGTGGTGGAGGTGGAGGCGGAGGTGGAGGTGGAGGAGGGGGCGGCTCACTCGGTGGTGGATATGGCGGAGGATATGGTGGAGGATTTGGAGGTGGAAGCGGAGTACCGTGATTTCAAAATATGTGGATCAAGTACCAATGCTGTTGCCAAGGGTTGAAGGGCCTTCGTTCTATCTGTTCTCTTGCTGTTATTAGTATAGGTGTAGTGCTTCTTGTTTTCTCTCTCTATGCAATTGTAAGCTTAAAATTGAATAACGGGGAATAAAATTGCGTGTACTAAATTATGTTACTATCCTTTTTAGCATTCATAAATCTTCTTTGGGCAACATAATATGTAATTAATAATAAATCTAATAATAGAAACGTAATGTTCATTAATTAATTAATTTATACAGATATTTTAAAAAAGAATCTATTTATTTTACTTATCATATCATCAAATACTTGTTAAAATATAATAATACTACTAATAATAATAATTTAATACATGCATTCATGCATGGTATATATGTTCTTATTTAATGATAAATGATTATAACCCAAGTAAATGGTCAATTTTTTTTAAAAAATTCTAAAGGCCATTTTTTCCACTCTTATCCATATTTTCATTGATTTTATTGTATACATCAAGTCAGGTGGATTGTCAAGCAATACTTACATAAATATTATAATTAAATTTTTTATCTTTAACTAGGTAAAATTTTTTAAAAGATTATGAATGATAAAACATATATTTTTTTAAATTGTGAATGAAAATAAAATTTTAATAAATATGATGTACTATAAGTAAATGTTACTTTGAAAATAATTATAATTTGAAATGCTATTAGACCTAAATTATACAATAATATAATGCCTCAATTAGCCCTCAAATCATCCCTTATGCCAAACCTTAATGGGATAAAATATATGCATCATTTTCCCAAATGTATCGATTAGAATTAGTGGTATATATAATTATACTGGAAGCTTTTTTATTACTTACTGGGATCACATGCATGACCGAAGTCATGCATAAGGAAACGCCATTTTGTCAGCAATGAAGCAAGTGGGTACCTCTCTTTAGTTCCACCACCAAAGACTTTTCTGCCTTTCTCGTGAACCTAACTTTATTAATTACTGGTGCACAAAATTGAGGACAAAGGAACTGGGTGAATAATCGAGGAAAACTGGACTCATGCTTCGATATTTTATAATCCAAGTACAATTTAAAACGAATCTCCCATGTGGGATTAGTCAGTTTGGCATTACAAGCCGTAGGATAGGAATAATTAAGATGACATAATTGCTAAACGCAGTAGAAATTAGAAAACCGTCTGATATCAAAGGAGTTGCTAAACCAATCAAATATTTTGGGTTGATCTTCCTGACCGTGT
>JBBYHM010000019.1:15975353-15987272 GCA_038381775.1 Adansonia rubrostipa
GCCTGATCAGATATGCCTAATCTTGAGATTTGAATGGATATTAGTGAGCTATATGTTGATCACTCTCATGTCCCATATGCCATGCCAACGCTTTGAGCCGTGTTTGGGAAATAAATTTCTCTTTCTTTGGATGCCACGCCAATTATTTTAAAAACTGTTTCATCTGTACTGTTGGCCAATCTCTATGGCTTGCGCCGACCCAAAGAGTAATCAAACGTCGATTCTTCTCTTTAATAAAGGCTCAAAATTAATTACGAATCAAAAGGGCCTCAAAGTAACCATTGACAGGCTAGGGCTAAGGCTAGGGCGTTGCTACCGGCAAAGGAGTGGGCGTAAACAGCAAGCCCAAACACTTTTTGAGGTCTGCTTCAAACTTAAGCCCAGTCCACTTGCAGAAAAGCTTTACATTACGTTCACTTGAAATCCTAAAATTTCGGCCCTCTAACTCCAAACCCATTCGTCTCCTTCCCCCTCACAGTGTAACCTCTCTTTCTTAAACCCTAAACGCTCAGCGACTCTACTCTTCTCAACGCCAAGCAACAATGGCTGACGTTGTTCAATATCGTCTCGAGCGCATGGTAGACGAGCTCGATGACCTTGAACGGCGCGGTCTATTCACTCGCCGCGAGATCGCCGAGATAGTGAAGCAACGCCGGAAGTTCGAATACCGACTCAAGCGGCCTTCTCCTCTCAAGCAAGATTTCATTGCCTATATCGACTACGAGACGCAGCTCGACTCTCTCCGCCAACTCCGTAAGAAAGCTGCGAATCGTGAACTCATGCGCCAAGGCAAGAAGAAGACTAGGACGAGAAAGACGGTCTCCGATTTCGCCCCTGTCGCGAGAATCATGGAGATATATAGACTCGCTGTGATGAGATATAAAGGAGATGTTGAGCTTTGGTTTCGGTACCTCGAGTTTTGTAGGCAGAGAAAGAATGGGAGAATGAAAAAGGTACATTTTTATTTTCTCTGTTTGGATTTTGGAAAGAAAAATTTTGGTTATAATTGGTAAATGTTTGTTGTTTTAAAAATATTGTAGGTTTTGGCTCAAGTAATTAGGTTTCATCCTAAGCTACCAGGAGTCTGGATATATGCAGCAGCTTGGGAATTTGATCATAATTTGAATGTGGCAGCCGCTCGTGCTTTAATGCAAAGTGGTTTGAGAATGTGTCCTAATTCAGAAGACCTTTGGGTAGAGTATCTTAGGATGGAACTCACTTACCTTAATAAGTTAAAAGCTCGAAAGGTTGCCCTTGGGGACGATAAAGGAACATTGGTTCGTGATAAAAAGGATGCCGATGAGAAGCAATGGAAAGAGGAAAACAAGGATTTGTTTATGTCCCTTGATGATGAAGAAAAAGAAAATGATACTCATGGTCCAGATGAAGAGTCTGAGAAGAAATTGGATTTGTTTTCAGAGCATGCTTCGGGTATTCTTAAAACGATATATAATGGTGCAGTTCAAGCGCTTCCTACTAGTTTCAGCCTCAGGAAACAATTTCTTGAGATACTGGAAACAATAGAGGTGGCAGATTCTGAGGAGCTTCGCGAGGACATACTGAGTGATATGAAGAGAGACTTTTCAGCTGATCCAACATATTGGGATTGGGTAGCAAGACTTGAAATGACTGATGCCTCAAGTTCGGGGAAGAAAAATGAAGATGCCATGCTTTCTCGGTTGCAAAAGGCAGTACGGGTATGAAGCTATAACCTATATATTACCAGGTAAAATTCTAGCTGGTATGTCTCTGAAATCATATATATTATATCTTTTCTGTATGCAGGTATATGAAGAGGCAACAAAAATTGTGCCTTCAGCCATGATGTTTAATTTGTATATAAAATTTTTTATGGATATCATTGCTTCTGAAAGAGGAGAAGCGCAAGCATTTTGCTTATCTGGTGATACCTCGAACTACATTTCACATATCTTGGAGGTTTATGAGAAGGCTGAAACAATGGGGTGTCTTACAGAAGAACTTGCTTGCCAATATATTTTATTTTACACACAACTTGGGAGATTGGAGGAAGCCAAGAAAGTAGTAGAGAACCTTTGCGGTGGAAAACTTTCGGATTCAATACGGTTATGGCTTTTAAGGTTTTCAATAGAAATTAGATGTATCACAGAGAATTCTCTTTCTCCTAGCAAGGCTGATGCATTGTCTATCTTTGAACTTCTCAAAACCGCATTAACAAAATTTTCACTATCAGAAGCTGAGAGCTTCTGGACAATGGTATGTTTCAACATTACGCTATCTGAGCTCTTCTTTTCTATCTTCGCAGAACTGGCTGATTTTAGTTTTTAATCATGTCCCTTGCTAATGAACTTTGGATTTCCTCATGCTGCAACTGAAGTCATCATTTGCCTGAGAAAAAGTAGCAAAAAGATTAAATTAATAATGCATATGGAGTTGTGCTTATCATCTGCATTATTTACACGTTAAAAATTGTTAGCATTTTGTACTTTAATTTCCTCACCTTTTTCATCAGAAACAATAAAGCAATGAAAAGTTCATGAATATTAAACCTGGTCTGATGCTATCTGATTCTGCAGGCTCTCAAATTCTTTGCAAACCAGAAGAAATACTTTGAGAAGCTGATGGAGCTTTCTTTCATTTCGGTAGCTAAATATGGTGGCAGTGAGAATGGATTTTCTCTATCTTCAGCTGTCGTTAATTTCATCCTTCAAAAGGATGGACTTCGATGTGCAAGAGAGGTGTATAAGCGGTATGTTATTATGTCTTGAGTCAATGTTTCTGGTTACTTTAATTTTGCCTCAATCATATTTCCATAGGAATTTAAAGATAAGGTTTGCTGCTGTTGCTTTTGCATTTATATGTTGAGTAGCGGAACAGATCTACATTGCCTCCTTGCTGCAAGAAGTTTCTAACTTTGCGCTCTCGTCCAATTGTAGATTCCTGGGTCTACCTCATCCTGGTCTTGCTCTATATAGAAATTGCATTGAATTAGAGTCAAACCTTGCATCTCTTGGCAATGAAGATTCTCTAGTAAATGCCCGAAAGTTGTATGAAGCTGCACTCGCAACTTATGACCAAGACGCTAGCTTATGGAAAGATTACCATTCCCTGGAGACTAAGGTGAGCTTTAATGTGATTTCTTTTATACTATCGTCTCAAATTTTGACTTGTACTGTGTGCTCACTGTCTTCCAACCCCTTTTATAGTTGGGAACATCAGAAACTGCTGCTGCTGTCTGTTGGCGTGCTCGGAAGACACTTAAGGGCTCTGCTGTAGTTTTTACTTCCCCGGATCAGTTATAGTTTCTGCATATGTTTCACAGTTGCAGTTTTGATGTTATTCACAATATTTGATGTTTTTTTTGGAAGAGAAGACAGACAAAACCCAGTAATGTATGCTCCAAGTGGAAATTTTGAGTAAAGTTTAAATCGTAAGTGCTATCATCGAATTTATCACATGGAATGATTCTCTTTCAAATTTTTTTGGGGGGGTATTTGAGGAACAATGAGACTAGACTAAGTCACTGGCTCACAGCAATCTGAATGTGAAGTAGATAACTATAGTTTTCGAAGTTTGAATATGATAAACACAAGATTATACAGACAAATTTGTGCAGCGTTGTATTATATGTTCCTACATGAATTTACAAAAGAACCAAAGCTCCAAAATACGTTAGATTATTTAATTTTCCTCAATTTTCCTTACTGATATTTATAAGAATAAATGTTTTCAATTTATTATCATATTTTAATTTTTTTTTTTCGATTAAATTGGAATTGAACACAAGACAAGCAACACAAATTACAGCATTTCATGTCGGTTAATGGAAAAACCGGACATCAGTATTGGTTGCAGCGGTTAAAGTTTTTAAAATAACACCTCAAAAACAGTGAGAAAATGTTGGAGCTGAAGTGTAAAATGGATCTAGGATGATGGCTTGTAATATTTTGTTGGTACAAATGGCATTTTTGTGACAACTCCATCATAGGCCTTTCCTCTCACCAAAATCTTAGCTTTGGTGCCTGCCTTGTGTAACCCAGATTTAACGTATCCCATTGCTATGTTCTTCTTAAGGCAGGGGCTAAATCCTCCACTGGTGATTTCACCAATGTTGTTTCCTTTCTCATCCTGAATCTCACTGTGGGATCGTGGAGGTGGGCCAGTGGAGGTGAAGCCAACGCGCCTGATTGATGGACCCTCTTCTAGTTGTTTAAGGATTACCTCAGCTCCTAGGAATCCACCTTCTGCTCTCCTCCTCTTCCCTATGGCCCATGTCAATCCAGCCTCGACTGGTGTTATATGTTGCTCCATGTCATTACCGTATAAACACAGCCCGGCTTCAAGTCGGAGACTGTCTCGAGCTCCAAGTCCTGTCAACCTAACCTTCCCTTCAGATTTCTCCAAGATTGCTTTAGCAAGATCCACTGCATTTTCTGAAGGAACTGAGATTTCAAATCCATCCTCACCGGTGTACCTGAACAATAGATTAATGAGACTACTAATCAATTATCCTCCATGGCATCCCAACAAGTGATAACATGATGACCCCCATGCCAACCAAATTATGACTCTTCGAATAGCAAGAAGAAACAAAATGAAAGATTACCCTGTCCGAGTGAGAAAGCATGTTGCACCATTGATATCCAATATACGGAATTCCCCAAAATATAGCTTACTCAAATCATCCTTCGTCAAATGTTGAAGAACTGGGGCAGCAAGAGGACCCTGCAAGATAGAAGTCAGATTCCAGTATCTTCAAATTCAATCAAATTGATAACAGGACTACATTTTCGACATATAGTGAGAGGACAAACTAACAAATAGAAGTATAAGAGCTGAACGCAAAACATAGTTCAATTGCCACAAGCAATTCATTCTCTCAGTAACCTGCAAACTGCAAGCAGACCAAAACTATTCAAGAATAAAAGGAAAACATTTGATTAAGGAGAAACATTCACATAGAATAAACTCAAGAAAGAAGGAAAAATATGCATGTTTGACTTGAAACAATCACCAGCAAATTGCAAGGAAGCAAAGTAATGAATCGATAAATAGTATCAGATATGGAGACCAAATAGAAGGGTCCAGTGACTAACCTGGAGAGCTAGAAGAGATCTCTCATCATGGATGTGCCATGTGACGTCCCCACCTTTGGACTTGAATGCCTTCATATGCTCTTCAATGTGAGCCAGATCCTTATCCCTGCATCCTGCATTCACAACCAGGTATATGTGATCATCCTTCACTTTGGTGATCACTGAATCATCAATTGCCCCTCCCTTCTCATTTGTAAAGACAGTTAGCGTTCCTGTTCCGGGGGCAAGTCCAGCAACATCAGCAATGACGAGCTTTTCAAGGAATGGAACACAGTCCTTTCCCCTAAGGCTCAGCCCGCACATATGGGATACATCAAAGAGTCCACCATTCTGTCTGCAATTTACGGTGGAGTCCATGATTGAATCCTTGTATTGAATGGGCATGCTCCATCCAGCGAATGGGACCATCTTCCCACCATTAGCAACGTGGAAGTCATAAAGAACGGTCTTTTTCAGATCAGCCTCTGAAGCAAAGTACCGACGTGCTACAGCTTTCTTGTCAGCCTGACCAAGACGACGTGTAATCGATTGCCCAAGATGCCAAAGACTTCCCCTCATCTTCTAAAGTCGAAATATCTGATGAACAGTAATCTTCCAGAAATAAGCAAGTAAGACAGCCTCGTAATACTAAGAATAGCATCAACTTCTCACTTCATAAATTGGGTCGTTGAAGATAGAAAAAGTGAGCTCAGTTACGTGTAAGAAAAGCACAAGTTCAAGGAAAGTACACAAAATTGAACAATTAGCAACAGCAGTATTACAGGAAATCCTTTTTGGAGCTATTCTAATTGGAAGGGGAAACTATTTTTAACAGCATTGTGCAAATTAAACTAAAAGGTTTTCAGAAATGCCAAAGGTGAAAAACATGATTAATACAAGCGAGGCAAACAGAAAGGAAACATGCTGTTCAAGTAGAACCCGAAATTCCTTCACCTTTTATTTCAATGGAAAGAGAGATTCAATGGAAATCCTTACTGGCTTGAAAATCACGCACGCAATTCAAGGAATCGATTCAATTTAAATGTTACAATCCAACGCCATGTTACCAATTACGCATCAAACGATTTTCTTCAAAGACGATAACGCAATACGATCTAAAAATCAGCAATGAGGTATCCAACAGAGACATTCAACAAATAATCAGACCATCTCCAATGAAAAAAAAAAGGCTGTTATACCAAAGTTTTTGAGATGCAAACGATCGAAAACAGAAAAGGGTATTCAACAAAAGAACAGAAGAAACCAATGCTGTTACGATATCAAAAGATCACAATCAAATTCCTCACAACATCACAAAGAAAAACAATGATACCAAGTTGTTAACGACAAAAAACTATTAATGCAATAAGAGAAAAGAAGAGAGTTAGAAAAGGCTTACAAAGAACCCTTCTTTGCGTTATTCTTCTTCAAAAGAGAGCAATTCAAAGAGCACAAGGGAACATTGCTCTGCTAAGAGATAAAAACAGAAAGGATAGCCTCTTTATATATGTGTGAAAGCAATTATATATAAAAAATAATATTTGTAGTATTAAAAAAATGAAGAGATCTTTGGTACCAAAGTCCTGGGTGGAGGAGGGTTTGTCCGCCAAATCGACAAAAAAACAAAAATGCCAACGAAACCACATCATCAGCTAGTGGTGCTTAAAGGACTTCAGAGCTATTTTTTCACCATTTCACAATCTCTGTCTCCCCTTCATGTCCTCACATGTACTGTTTGTCCCATCCACTTGCTTTATCTAACGGCTGTCAGGACGAGTAATCTAAATGTATGTTGCTGATTTTGTCCAAGGGAGAATGTAATTGGTCTGTGATTGAACTAAGGGGACCCATGTATTCGAGAGATTAATAATCTTATCAGTTACTACTACTAAAATAGGAATGAAATGGAGAGCTGGTGATATCTGGATTGTACTCTAGGAATTAAGGCAGATGAGATTATTGCCAAGTCGACCATTGGCTTCTGTAAAAATTTTAATTTTAACCCAAGTTATTCCTGGTGGTAGGTGGCTCTGGAACTGGCTAATAGTTTTGTGGCAATACGTATTGATTTCCTTAATTGTAAAAATTTGTGATTAATTGATTAAAGATTTCCCTATCGTTTTTTCTCCTCACCTTCAACAGTTGTGAAGATTAATCACTGATTGACTTCGTTCATTGTTTTCTCCGTTAGCTAAAATAATAAATCAAAATAAAAAGGGATAAGCTTTTATGGACAAGTTGTTCAACCTCCATAAACTTCTGTAATATGAAACTAGCAAGCCCTTTCAAGAGGTGAATAACACCAGGGATAAATGTAATAGAAATGGGACACTGCCTTGCAATTTGTGGACTGTAAAGTTAGCGTGATGGGCTGCTGTTAAAAAAACTTGATGACAATGCAGATATAGGAAAACTTGATGATAATGCAGATATAGGAGCCCCTGGGAATCTCAATTTTTGAGCGTTGCTATTTATTCTACAGTAAGAAAAAGTATGCCAATATCCAAGCCTATACCAAAAGGCTAAAATCAGACAGTTGTTTGTGTGGTTTCCTTGAGTTTGGACCAAGTTGCCTTGTGTCCTCACGAAAGCTAAACCTTAGAGCCCATGTTGCCCACTTAGAAATAACTACTTGGGCTTAAATTTTGGACCCTAAATCCCTAATGTCTGTGGGACCCACTCCTGGCAGAAAATTTTGAACACTTCCTCTTCCTTCAATCCTTCAAAATTAGTTGAAGAGTCAAAATGCCAATATTCAATCAAGACCCTTTCCTTGTGATATGTTACCTAAAAGCAAAAAAGCAATCACATTCATTCCCTTTACTTTGAAATTTGACATTTCTTATTTGTACAATTCTTTTTTTTTGGGAAAAAAAGAAAGTAGAACGCAATAAATTAATCAACATTAAATAGAGGGTACACATTGATTTCTATGCATGAGCCATGCAGTATATATGTATATTTTCATGGTTCAACCTATCTTCTATCATCTTGCAAAATTGTACAAAAAAAATCATCAGTGGTTAATAAAATGAATCAATGAATTAAAGAATAATCCTTGGATATATGCACATGTTCTGATCATGAATCTATAGATTAAAACAGCTTGCTAGCAAATTCATCAATGGGGCTTCCTTCTATACGAGAATAACTAGATTTTTGAGCTAGATCTCTCAGCTGTGATAAGCTTCTTCCCAATTGCAATGCCACCTTCATTTCAAACAACTCTCCGTTTTCTCTTTTCTCCAAATCACTTTCATTGAGAGTTGATTCAACTGATTCCTGCACAAGTTTGAAGAAGCCGGCGTTGTTCCTATACATCTCAAACACCATACCAACTTGGCCACCGTGCTCGAAAGTGTTAACAGCTGAAGCTAAAACTCCTGCAACTGCCGCTACTATTGCTGCCCAAGGACCATTGGAAGAACCCATAAAGGCAGATCCTAGAGCTGCAATTCCAGTTAGTAATGGCCCTGATGTAGCTAAAACTTTGTTTATCTTCAATGCCTTGTTGCCTAGTCTTTCATAATCTTCACTGTCTTTTCTCTTAATCACATCAACGACTTCTCTCATTTCCATCTCCAGCTCCTCGGTCCATCCATTGCTCTCTACGTACCCATTGAAGTGCTTTTCTTTGTTTGTTTTTTCAGACTGGGTTTCAGGCCACCAAACAGCAGGCTCTAAACATTCTGGGAATTTTTCAAGCATTACACCTAACAAGGGAAGAGGGTAAGCTTTATCAAGGGCCAAGACTTTCTCCATAGCATCTTTCCCGTCTTCTTTGCTAGGAGAACCAACAGCCAGTAGGGTTTGTATATGGCTCTGAAGCTGCTTAAACAATCTTGTTGCATTACGTTGCTCTTCCACTAGTTGTGAGGGTTGGATTTTGTTCATCAAGACCAACATTCCTGTGGCTGCAGAGAACAAAAGAGTCGATGCCAACTTCAAACCCGAAAAAGAAACCCCAGTTGCTGTAACACCAGCCACCGTCGCGCCAGTGAGCGTGATCATGTTGATGGAGTTAAGGAGAAGGGCGTTCCAGTTTTCTCGTTGTTCACCAATGTTGTTGTGCATCTCCACTCTATCAGCAACAGCCTCTAAGATAGCATAAAGTTGTACGGTAGCCATTGAAACAGATGAGCTTTCTTGAACCAATGGTGTCCTAATGACATTTTTTTCAACTGGAATTGTTTTGATGGACCCATCGCTAGTATTCAATTGCTCAAACAACTTTCCGCTTGGTACTTTTGGAATTGAAAAACTAATTGATGAAAGCTTTGGGACAGATATAGTAGCATGGATTTGCTTTGAACAAGAAGAAGAGACTAGAAAATTAGAAGCTTGTAAAGAAGCCATGCGACAGAGTTTCTACTTTAAAGATCTCTTCTGTTCGTGAATCTGTATCAGAAATAAGTTTGAGATTTGCGCTTTGAGCTAAGGAAAGAAACAAATTTCTTGCAGATGTTAAAGATGAAAGATGAGGGGCGCTTTGTAGGCTTTATTTATAGCACCCGACGAGACGAGCCATTAACTGACTTCAGGAGGTCAGACTCATGTTCGGAAATGCTGACTGACTGATTGAATTGACCGGGCTCTTCGGCTGACCCATTCGCTCCCATAATTTTCAAGCTCAAGAATTATTCATGTTTGGGGTCGGGTCTTAGCATGGGCCGTGGAAAAAGAACTCATTGCTTTGGCGTCTAAAGGCAAGAACCAGATTGATTTCATCAATATTGGCGTCATTAAGGAAAGAGATTGGCAAGTCAGGTTGCTGAACTCGACACCTCAAGCAGCCTGCGGTCAATAAACGTATTAAAACATCTTCTGCCACCATTGTTTGAAATCAAAAGCAGTAGTATTCTTCAACTAAATATCAAATCAGTAATATTTACATTTTGTAGATGACACATGCATGAATAATATTTCATTTAATCAATAAAAAAAAATGCAAATATTTGAATATATATCTTGAAAATCGAATTTGAGTTTTGCTGCCGACTTTCATTATGCCTGTGTTTACAATGAAAACACATCACATTGTCATTTGCATTCAACCTTTTCGTTTTTGCATCTTGACTACAAATTAACAATTCCTATATAGTATTGCCCATATATATATATATATATTTGAGGGTATTTTAAAAATTATACTTATTTATGTGCTATATCATCCAATATTACGACATTTTTATGATCAATTCGTTAGTTTGATTCTTACAGGAAAAACTTCAAAAATAAAATTTTGAATACATTAAATTAATATAAAAACTTTATAATCACTTTAAAAAAAAAAAATTAAATCTCAAGCAAAATATAACGATGCTTCTCATCATCTTATAAAAAAAAATCCATCCTTCTTATTTTTTTTATTTAATTTGGGTTTTCGTGAATATTGGATGAAATTGATCTCATGATTGATTCTTTGTATATATTTGGATGGTATGTTAGTGCTCAAATTTGCAGTTACATATTTTCATGGTCGTACAAAATCTTTTGGTACATAGCATTTTTTCATTTTATATTTTCATAATTTGTTTCTTCATTCTCAAATCTCAATCCCAGTAGTCATTGCCAACTTGGGCGAATAGCCTTCCATAATTCATAAGTTTCTTGGGGATTTTGGTCTTTTCTAAATAAAACTTTTGTGAATTAAATTTTCACTTCTTTTTTCCCGATCATTTACCAATTAACAGAATTGAAATATGTATTTGATAGCACTCTATGTTTTAATAAAATTTCCATAGCCTTCCATCCATTTTCCTTTTTAAGGAATTGACCATATTAAAATGCCTTTAGTTTATAACAATTAAATAAAACAATAAATTAAGGATTCATTTGGATTTGTCCACACATCAAAGTGTGAGCTTGCGAGAGGGTCTGAATTGCATCGAAGGCTAGACTTGTATATAGGCTGGGGTAGGTAGGTCTAACTCGTACGGGACAAGCAATTGAAAAATAAGTTTTACAAATTTGAGTAGATTCATCCCATTTAAATTATTTAAAAATTTTTTATTTAAATTTAATTATAAAAATATAAAAATATATTTTTAAAAAATTTTAAAATTTTTTAAATAATAAAATCGATCAAATCAATCAAAAATAAACTTAAATAAAAATTAAAATAAATTTTTAATCTTAACTCTACAAATAAACATTTATACTTGAAGTTGTTTAGATAATTACGACCTGAATTGCAGTTTGGGACCATCCCCAACAAACAGAAGGTAAAGACTTCACTCGCGAAGGGTCTAGTGGAATTAAAAACATCTTTGGGTTTTTTTTCATCCATTTTTAATCTTTATTTTTATTTTAAAGATTTGCATTTTATTATTAAAAAATTAATTTTTTTTATTTTCATTTCGTCTTTAAAAATTTGAAGTAACATTGATAATTTAATATTTTTTATTACAATTCATTGTATTGTTATAGTAAGATTTACATTCAAATATATATATATATATATTTTATTATTAATTTTATTTTTACTATTATAACAATATAATTAAACTCATCATTCATTTATCCAAATAAATCTTAAATGTTTAAAATAAAAGATATTTGATTCAAGTACGAGAAGAGAAGTGTATGTTTAATTTGAGTTTAATGGTCATTAAAAAAAATCAAAAGAAAATCTGAATATCTCTTATCTAATAATAAAAAATAAAAAAATAAAAAATTGATCAGGAGAATCACTAAATGTATATATATTGTTACATTAAGAATCACTATATATTTGACAATTTAATATTTATGTGTATCATAGTGGCTTAAGGGTGCCAATATATTATCTTCATTGATTAATGATATTTTATTTTTTATTATCAAATTCATTAATGCTATTAAACCTTCGAACCTTCCGTCGTTC
>JBBYHM010000019.1:16012774-16028775 GCA_038381775.1 Adansonia rubrostipa
TTTGTCAACCATCCCTAATACCCTTATTATGTTGGGTGTTATCTGTTGTGCAGGTCATAACGTTTCCGGGCACAGAAAGGCTGGAGTCATTGCAGGTAAAAATTCTATAATTTGGTTTAAAATTTTGTATTAATAGTGCTAATGAACTTGTAAATCATAATACAAAAATTAAGCGTTTAGTGATTTCTTATTGTTTCAGGGACTGTGACTGCAGTTTCAGCGGCTGGAGGCATAGGGATTGGGGTTGGTATTTGGTTCTTGAAGAAAGTAAGAGCTAAAGCACCTGTAACATGTGGGGTTCAAAGCAATGACAATAGGCTTTTCTGAACAAAAGTATGAGTGTGAGCAAAGTGGGCAATTGCAACTTTATTCTTTTCTTCATTTTGGTGATCATTTTGAAACTTTAGGAGAAACCGCCTTAATTAATAGTTTGTTATGTCTTTCTTTGTTTATAGTCATTGAAATTTGAGAGTGCCTGAGGATTCAATACTGTGATTTTGCTGCCATATCATCTTCCTAAAGAAGCATCACTAACTTTCCTTGGTTGGTCCTTTTAACTAAACAATGAAGTTGAAATAAAGTAATTTAACTATAAGTAGCACAAATACAAAGGCAACTAAAAGAAGAGAAGCCAAAAGTAAAATAATGTCTGCCGCGCCACACAAGTTGCATCATCCCCATTGCTCATAGACTATATTTCTCAAGCACTAGATATCAATCATTCTTCAAGGAATTTTTGGGGTCTAGAATAGTAGAATAGATATCGATAAAGAAAGGAAGAGGAGTGAATAATAAGTTCAAAGTTTAGCATGGTCTGCCAACAAGACAGCGTAAAGGACCAGCGTTAGATGTTAAAGCAGGAACCATGAATCCAGGAGCAACAGTGAACGATTGAGGTCTCGTATAAAGAGGAGCGCAACTTCCATAGCCAGATGAAACAAAATAAGCACCGTTCTTAAAGACATCCTTTGAAGACTGCCACCTCCAATTTTGCCAATTACTTGCTTCTCTCTTGGTAACCTGCTTGGAATCAGGATTATCGGGTGCTATGAAGTAGTTTCCTTCGCTGAAAATGGTTGGATTAGCGCTGCCACCAATGGCATACATCTTCCATTCATCATATTTGTTGTTGGCAACATGAGCATAGCCTATCCTGACCCTGCCATGGTCCCCAATTTATATATATATATATATATATATATATATATATATACATATATATATATACATATATATATGAGATCAATTTACCATATATATGGTTAGAAACTAACACCAACTTTCCTCATCTCCTAATTTACCTTGGCATCCTCTCAATAAGTCCCTCACCAAAACGGTTAAAAACCACTGTAACTTTCATAACTTTGTCTGCGGTGAATTTGTCGCTGTGTCCTAACAACATCACCTGCAATATTTGGATATAATTAATTGGCTAAAAGAAAAAGACAACTATATCATATATTCATTGAAGGCTATAATGAAAAATTCGAAATCTTAATGCTGACTTTATCGTGTTGAGTGAAATAGTTATTAGAGATTGTGACAGCGGTTGAAGCATGAATGACATCAATCAGGCCATCCCTAGAACGAGCGAGATAGCAATGATCAACCCAAATGTTAGAAGATGCGAAAATGCTGATCGCATCTCCATCGCTGCCTCCACGCTTCCCTACATGCCGCGGGGAGCTCCTAACCAGACCAGCCTTCCCTGGCTGGCAATCATGAATGCTAATCCCATGTACTATAACATTTGTAACGCCTTGAATTGTTATGCAGGGTCCATATGCAATCTCTACTTTGGCCCCTCTGCCATCTATAGTCTTAAAACTATTCACTATAAGTTCATTTTTGAGCTGGATAACCATATCTCTGGCAAAAATGATCCAAAGAGGAGTGGATTGGATAACCCCGTAACGAAGTGTGCCGGGTTTAGGTTTGATAGGATCATCATAAGGGTCAGTAACTACATATATTGCTCCATATTTCCCTCCCATTGCTGCTTTGCCAAAGCCTACCGCACAATCAGCCAAGGCTTTGCGATTGGTAGCCCAATTGGACCTGTTTCGCCAACAAGAGTCTATTACATTCATAATTTTCTTAGATGCAATGCTGGGGATATTGTATACTGGTTTCGAGGTGTAACCTTCTAGTGAATAAGCGTTCGGAGTAAAAGCAAAATTTGAGAAAAGAAATGAAAGCAATAGGAGAGAGGTAAGGGAAGACATGGCTTAATCAGTTCTGTGAATTCGAGACATGGGGCACATAGAATTAAACTAAACAACCTTATAGGAGAGTTGAGTGCTGAGTAGGTGGGAAACACGATTTAATGGCAAAATACTTGTTTTTTTTAGTTAAGTTTCGTTTGGTAAGATGTTCTTCCTTGCCATTACAAACATGGTTGCACGAGCTTTGGCTCGTTGACTTTTATTTTTTGCCAATGCTAATAATTTGTTTTCTTTGATCCGTTTCTAGATATGGGAAATAATAAATATACTGGAGAATTTTAATCCTAAGAAGGGGAAAGCATCGGCAGAAAAACTGAGGCAAAACTTTAGATGAGGTCACCAAAACTCTAGTTATGCTTTCAATAATAACGTTTTGGAAGTGCATATATACGCATTCAATGCAGAGAGAATCATTTGCTTAATTTGTACATTTGTTTAATGTTCTAAGACTTTGCAATAGGCGTCTCCAAACTAAAGTTCAAGACTTCAAGGAGTTGGCCAAAAAAACTAAAAATAAAATAAAAACAGAAGTTCAAAGGAGAAAATTCCAAGTTAATTTCGTTTTTCTCTTCAAATTAATTACTACCACTATTTTGTAATAATTTTATAAAATATAAACAAAATCCCAAAGCATTACTTATTTAGAAAAATTATTTTTTAAAAAACTTAAAAAAATACTAACTGTTGCTGTTTTAGGAATAAATTAATTGTTAATTTCTTTAAATAAAATACTATTAATATTTTGGAATAAACATAACTTGTGAACCCACATTTTTGCCTCCAATCAATATGTAGCAAAGGAAAAAAAAATAGTAATTGAAATTTAGATTAAAGTAATAATTTCTTCATATATATATATATATATGTATATATCGTAAAAATATGAATTGCTAACATGTTAAAGCCTAAATAGTACTAGTAATTAATTAGGACGTACAAAATTGAAATTAAAGATGAAAAATCGTACCAGAACATAATTAACTGACTTTCGGAAACTTCAAATACTGGTAGTGGTCGTTTGGAATATCTATATGATCATTGTAAATATGGAGATGTTACACCACAATATTTATAGAGAATAATATAATGTAATAAAAAAGCGAGTTTTTCATAGCTAGCATGAATCATTCAATTAGCGCCAGCAATGGTGGCATGGTATCCAACTCCTTCAAAATGCTCTGATCTTTCCAAATCTTATTAATCAAACAGCATTATCTGCTACATGATATTCTGTTTTTAACTAAAATCTACTCTGCATGTATGATTGTGTACTAGTATAACAGCAAAATTTTTTTGCAGGCATTCTATTTGCCATCCTAATTGTTTTAAGAAGCAGATCAGCTGAGAGCTAGGTGGTGCAAGAATCTGTGATTGCAGATCACGAGGGATCTCCTAATAACGACGAGATGTCAAAAGGGCCAAACACTCCCTCGCTCAAGAGCCGCTTGGCAGCTCCTCGGGGGAATTTCCTTGCAAACAAAATACAGGGAACAGATGTAGAGTTTGTTCGACACCATGGTGTGCACAGTTCATCATCACAGTATACATGGTTGATATCATGTTCAAATAAGCAAAAATGGTAGAAGTGGTGAGATATATAACATGCAAAACAATGGACCACAAAAGACAAGAAGCCCAACACCAATTAAGGAATCATTCAGCAAACAAGTCATTTTAGAGAATAATTATAAGATCAACAAATCATTAAGCCGAATTGAGCAATTATAACGACCAAGGCTTAAATACCAATAAACCTGTTTAAAATTTTCTATTTTCAGTCAAAGTAAAAAAAATTCATATGAAAAAAGATATTGGGAAAATACACGCCATAACCTGTCCTACAAGCAGTAAACATGAGGCACAATGATAACCTTTATTTCCTTGATCCTTTTAGGGCTTGCATCTGCATAATTGAATGTAACAGGATGCCAAGCCCTGTTATCCATTTTTGCAGCAGATTGATTCCACAGGGTATAGGTCAGTGTTCTTCATTCTAGCTCACCTGCAAGCTCACTCATCTAAAGGGAAAAGAAAAAAAAAACTAGGACTAATTAGAAAAGATGATTCCAAATGTAACAAAATCATGAAAAGCCAAATACAAATTTGAATAGACCAATTTTGCTTATTCAACAACAGAATTGGACTACAACCATTAAAAGCCGAGACGATATTGGGGGGGGGGGGCGGAGAGAAAAAGTGGGAATAGGATTATTGATTTTTCACTTACAGCAAACAATGTCGGCACGTAATGTTCATCTGGAATACAGTTGTGCTGTTTTTGAAGTTTCTGACGAATTAAGATGAAGTTATCAGCCACATTAAAGGAAAAACAACACTCAAGACTCTTTGCAAAACAATTATACCAGATATAGGAATTAGATATCTCTGCAAAATCAATGATGTAAGAATAACAGAAGAAAGAATGCTAAAACTAAACATAATAAAGTTTAGCCCCTGAATCGAATTCCAAAGAGGTTAAAAAAGCTCTGATCAGTCAGCCAAGTTGCATTCATTGGGGAATTGAACTCACATCATTCAGCTGTCCTTTACTGGTGTCCAGAGGAGGGTGTCGCTGAAAACTAAGAAGCAAATTTAAATTTCAGATTCAAGTTCCATACGATCCAATTGATATGCAGATGATAACAAGAAACTCAAAAAAAAACCAATAGGGAGTTGGGTATTGCATCAAATAGATGCCTTACTAGACTAGTTTAGAATAAGTTTCCCACTTTCCCATTTACCCAGGCCCTAATATATTTGATAAACATTCCAAAGCAGTACAATCTAGTTTAGTAGATCAAACTAAAAGATGACTCTATACATTATTATTGCAGCGTCTACATACAAAAAGGAATGAAAAGAAAAAAGTTCTAAAACGTGATAATTTGTGGATAAGAGTATTCGAAAAAAAATAATAATTAACACAGAGGCCTGGTTGCCTAATTCAGACCAACTCTCCCCTTTTGTCCTAGCTTTCATTTGTTTGATAAACATACAAAAACTCTTGCTAAGCAGTTCAGGAGATCAGAAGACCCATATATTATCATAACATTTATTCAACAAAGCTACATACCAAAGTCGAGGGATAAAAAATCTCTAAAAGAGATAATATGTGGATAGCAATATTTCAAAGTAACAAAGAATGAAATTCACTGAAAGTGAACATATAATACAATCAAAATCAACTTCATACCTTGCAGAATTTCTTAAAAACTGAAAGAACAACCTCATCATCTACGATAACTTTGGCGTGGCTCCTTATCAGAGAGATCCACTGCAAACACCGTGCAAGTGTAATTCAATTGACAAAATAAATAAGTGTATTGTAGCTCATAGAAAAGCACAATGACGACAAAAACATGAGCAATTCATACATTTGGTTGCTGAAATAAGCTGGCTTTGCAACTGGGAGAAAAGGCAAATGCCATATTGCAATACAAAAGCAACGCTCGAAGTTAAAGCCAGTTATACAGATAATGTATTGGCATACAAGGGAAGCATTGTTCAAAACAAGCCTTGTTTTGCACAAGGAATTAGACAGTGTAGTAAGAGGCTCTTTTTAAAGCTATTAAGAAGTTCTTCAAAACTTGAAGTCTTCTGACTGATATCAATTCATCCACATTTCCAATAAATAAACTGAGATCCTTTTCGCTACTTCCCCTTTGGTATTACATGCGACATATTTGGGTGGTAACGCCCATCCTTTACATCAAGAAAGCTGCAAAACCTAATTTAATTTCTTCAAATCAAGACAAAAACCAGCTTAAAACTCATACAACTCCTGTATCCTTCTTTCTCTTTTAATTAAAATCATATGCAGAAAATAGAAGGGAAAAAAAATCAATGCTTGGCACCTCAAGCATGAAAAAGACCCTCCATCTACCAGTCCACGAAACTCCTAGAAGAAGCCATTAGATATCCATAAATATAGCTGAAGTTCTATAGAGGGACACAACTGCATGAACATAATCAAATTGTTGCAAGAACTCTTTCTTTAATTAGTTATAATATAAATTAAAACACACCCAAAAAAATAAAGGCTAGTACTTTCTTAGAAAGCACAAACCTGTCGGATAGAAGAACAAATGTTTGATTTGCTGGATCCTCTAAAGCAGTTGCAATTAGCAATTTCTCTGCTTCTATCATACTCGATTCTCCCCATACGACCTGCAACGAACGTTGGTAACCCATATTATTGAGCTTAACTAAACAAAGTTTTTCTTTTCTTTTCTTTTCTTTTCTTGTCTTTTTTTTTTTTTTTTGGCATTTTCTTCAAGTAATAATAATCACCGGAATGCTATTAGTCAATTGCCGGTCGTAAAATAAATGCGAGCGCGAAGTCGACTCGTCGAAGACGAAGCGAGGTGCCAAGTGTATATAAAGAGAGAAATTGGCCACGTCAGCATTCTGCAATAGAGTCCCACGTCAAAATTTGCGGAAATCACCCAAGAGTAGAAAAGGGCAGAAAGGAGGGGGTTAAAAAGACAGAATTGACCTTCAAGAAGCTGCCCCAGATAAAATCAAAGGGAAGGTTGAGGCAGGCCAGGAAGAGAAAGGCGATCCTAGGGGGACCGTGGAAGTTGTGGCCAGAAATTCGAGTTCTTGGACGCGAACGAGAGAAAGAGCTAGGGGAAGAAGAGATGTCGGGCGAGAAATGGAGGCGCAGGAGAGCGAAGAAGCAAAGAGCAAGGGAGAGGAGGACGTTGAGTTTCCAGCCTAACCAGATGATGTGACGCACTGGTACTGGAGCTGAGGCTTTCTTCATCATGCTTAGTCCCGCGACCGTTCACGTTTTACCCAAAAACAATATCATAATTGATCAAATTATCGAATCAAAATTAAAAAGTCCTTAGAAACAGAGAGAGAAAGCATTTAAAAATCTGTGGGAGAATTTCTGCGTTGGCCGGCTGTCTCGTCGTCTCGTCTTCTCTAGTTCAAAGCCTCGGCAGGAAAATGATTTTTTCTCTGGCAGGAAAATGATTTTTCCTTACTTAGCAATACATTTTGCTATTCGAAAATTGTATTAGTACATTTTATTATTTTAATTATATTTAAAATATTTTATATTTATATAAATTTTAATAAATTAAAAATTAAAAATTAAAAATTATTATTTTTATAGAAATAGATAAAAATTTTAAATTTTATTTTATTTTAAAAATAAAGAGGTAATTTTTTTAATTTGAGTAATTATGTTGTTAAAAGTAAAAGATAAACAAAAAAAAAAGAATAGTAATTTGTAAGTAGGTTTTTTTAAGATTAAAATGCTTAAATATTCTTAACTCTAATTATAGTTAAGTTAATTTTAATTTAAATTTATAAAATTTTTTAATTAAATTAATATCATTTGATTTATAATATTAAATTTAATTAAAAATTTTATATATAATAAGTACATATTTATATTATGTAACTTTTAAAAAATGTTGAATTATTTATTAGTGCATACCAATTACTTGTATTACAATCCTACTCATGGACTAATTCAAACAAACATACTAGGATTAGAATTGTGGCCAAAACAAAAAAACATAAAGGATTGGGATTGTAGGGGCAGGGTAATTTTGTCATCTCATTGAAAAGCATTGAAACCCTAGATAATTAATTGGCATATATAAGACCACCAACCTCCTTTTGTTTTGTATTAGAGTAAAGAAAGGGCTAGAGAGTGAGAATAGAGAGCTTAGATGCTCTCAAGGGAAGATCAAGATGAGGAGGCTTTTAGATAATAGTATTTTCTTTTGCTAGGAGTGCTTTGTTTATTTTCTTGGTTGAAAGATGTTGTAAGGTAAGTAATTGCTTTCTTAAAAGATTTAATTTGCATGCTTTCTACTTGTCTAATTGTTTTCCTTATTCTAAGTTATTTCTTTCTTTTAGATTATAAAATTTTCATGATGAATCAATCTATGAAAATTTTTAAAAATTTGCAATGTTTGTTGGATTAATAAAAAAGTTACTTTTTTATTCTTTATAATGAACACTTTGTTTCAATGATAAAGAGGAGGTATAAAAGTTTTTAGATTTCAAATTTAAATCTTAATAGTGTGAATTTTTACTAATTATATATTGGTTTATTTATTGTTGATTTGATTTGTTTACGAATTTATATATAAATTTATATACCAACAATAAATTATGTGACGTTATTTATTATAAATATAATTATTAGTATTTATTTTTTTAAGTTTATTAATGGAGTGCTTTCTATGATTCTTCTTATGAAGATCCAAGATTACTCACTCTATACACTTGTTTGATTCCTTATCATAACATTGCAATTAAAATATTTTTTGTTTTTAAAAGAAAATAAAAAATTAGCCAAAAAGAGTATGTCTTGTCCCATTGTCCCTTACATATATATATTTATATATATAATAGGGGATTATTTTTTATATACTGATAATAAAATTTTTTAATTTTATAAATAAAAATAAATGATTATCAAATATCTCTTTTTTATTTAATTTTTATTATATTCCAAACAATATAAGTCAACACTTTTAAGCTTATTTATAAAATTTAAAAACTTTACTCACAACTGCATTAGATAATTCCTTTTTTTTTTTTTATACTTTCATGATTTATTCAACAATATCATAGTTTTTCTTTTTGCACCAAAAAAAAACAAAAAACAAAACAAAATCCTTTATTATCATATGGTAAATGACTTTTCGAATTTTATTAACAAGTTATTACATGTTCATTAAGTTATATTAAAAAGAAATTAAATCGATATAATTGTTAAGTTTACCATTTTGTGTATAAAATAATAAAAGTTAAATCTTTGATCGTATTGATGATAAAATTTTTTAATTTTACAAGTGAAGAAAAGAAAAATATATCTTTTCTTATATTTTATTTTGTAAATTTAATTTTTTTAAAAAATTCTACCCATGAGATTAAGAAATTGACATAAATATTTTATTTTAAAATTTTAGGCACATATATCATATTATTAACCATATTTAAAAATAAATGTATATATATCATTCTATTATCCTATTTGTGGAATCTTCACTTGTGAAGTCTTGTGTACGTGGAGTTTAGGGAGCCTGAGGCTCTAGATAAACAAAGCATTTAATAAATAGTTTCATGAACAATTTGATTTTTGTTCATTTATATTTGTTTATTAAGCTAAATAAATGAATAGAAACTAGATTTTGAGTTTTGTTTATTAAATGAACTGAACGCAAAGGTAGTATATTCAGTTTATTTATGCTCTTAAACAAGTTTATTTATAAATTGTTTAAAGTTTTAATTATAATATAATTATTATTAATATAATTAATAATATTTATATTTTATTGTGCTGTTTTTAAAACTAAAAAACAAGTTTATTTGTTTGTTTAAATTTGTCTTAGAATTGTTTGCTTGTTATTCACGAAAAAAATTTTTAATTGTTCATGAATATGTTCGTTCAATATTTATGAATAAGTTTTTTTAATTTAAATGAACGAACACGAACACCTAAGCCTAAATGAACAAAATCTGAATACAATTTCAAAATTCTTAACGAATACAAATTGAACATGAGCAAACTAAAAAAATAAATAAAGAATATGAACATAAGTCAATTTGTTCAAGCTTGATTCATTTACTTGTCTTAATGAAGTCTCCCTGGGTGGGTGAGATCATTTTTATAATGATAATCCTTGATATAGTGTTACATTTAGTTAATAATTTCATGACGGTAAATCTTTTGCTTGCTTTTGCTCATTTCTTTAGCAATTGCAGGATGGCCACAAGAGAAGAGGATAAAAGAGATGAACATTAAAAATGGAGGTATTCATTGCAAGCACCAGAAAATTTCCAGCTGAGGCTGAGTACAAAAGATTAAGCTCAACCCCGGGGCAAAATAAAGACATTTCCACATATCCATGAATTCAAGGAAAGCTACACCATTCAGCCCAGATTGTCTTATATTACTTTACCAATTGCAGTTAAAGAAGCTTTCAAGGGGGCTCAATTTGGAGTTGATATCAGTTCGGATAATTCTTTAATAGCTCGTTCTACTCCATAGATTATCATTTTCTTGATCTGTTTACATAAAAAGGTGTGCAAATAAGGAGGTTTGGCAAGAAAAATAATAATAAGTCAAATACTACAAAGTGTAAAAACATCAATGAAAGTATGGATGTACCTCAAGTTTGTCTTCTCTGGCTCTATGGTTCTTGGGTAGGTGGCGGAACTCCTCGGTTAAACGGAGGCACTCCTTGATATTCTCGGGCGACACGAAGTCCACAGCTACTTTGGTGCAGGACTGTGGAGAACACATCTATGAGAGACGAGAGTTGTATAAGAACATATAATGAGGCTGGATGGGTGTAGTTGTACCTTCAGATTTCTAACTTGGTGTGGACATCCAGCAGGTATAAAAACAGCCTCTCCAAGTTTTTGCTCAAACGTCCACGGCTCGACTCCTAGACATCATAAAACACTCACACGAGGAACCCAGTATTGATGAAGTTTTTATACTAAAAATTAAGAATTCAACGTGCATTCCTTATACTAACCAAATTCCTCCTTCAGTCTCTTTTTGTGCTCTGCAGTTAGGTAAAATGATTGGTCGTGAATTGGATGGATTACCTGATCATAAAGGCAACCATCAAGAACAACAACATAGAGAACACTTAAGGAAGTGTTTCTTTCAATGCATTTGAGGAAAACTAAGAGGGATGGGAGATCTCAACCTTCTTAAGGAAGGGTAAAAACTGCTAACTAAAGGAAATGCTAAATGTTTACCTCTTCAATTGGGGAGCAATAAGTATGCCTGAATTCTTTTGAGTGCTTCCTTAGATAAGCTTCAAGATTAGGAACGTCCTCCCTCCTAAAAATGTCCCACAGGGCACCGCCTCTCTCCTTTTCCATGGTGGAGGGGCCAGGAACTCTATCTCCGAGCTCATCTCCGGAAACATCACGTATATTATTATCCGAGTGGTGATCTTTCTGATCGGTGATTTCTGCAACATCCTTCTTATTTCCCAGATCACTCTGTTCTGCATCAAGGCCTTCTTTAATTGAATTAACTCTCTCTCTCTCTAAACGTTCCTTTTCATCCTGAGCCTTGTGCTTCATTTTCAAACTTTCCATTGCAGCAAGCTGCTCCTCACTTAAGGCTACATCTGCAGTATGCGTCAAAATGTTTACCTTCACCAATTGATAATTAAAAAAGGTTAGCAGATGTTGTTCCAAGTAGTAGCATGAGATAGAAATCAAAAGAGTGTATGCAGTCCCAACATGATGCACCGTCATATTACTTCGTTTAGACAATTGACATCATTTTAGAAAATTCTAGATCAGCTAACTGTGGATGCTCTGAAAGTTAATTATCAGAATGAATTTCAAATTGTCTCCCAACACATCCGAACACCAAAATGACACCGCAGCAAGCATCTTTCATCACATTCCTAAACATAATGACTGCATTTCCATAAGTCATTCCTAATGGATTAGAAGCTACACGACCTTTTTTGATAACAGGGAAATAAATTACATCACACAGGAAGCTAACTGAAACTCATTCTTATGATTAATGTGTATATATATATGTACAGGATAAAATAAAAAGAAAATAGTGAATATAATCTTAGGCTGCTAGATCTTGTGGCTAATTAAATGCATACCGCATCTGACAGATCACAGTGAAGCTTGGTAACAGAATCTCCTCTTCCAAGCTCCTCTGCAATTCCATAAGCAATATATGTTTTGGGGCCCAAGTCCGCTTTCAGAACACCTGGTGGCAACTTCACAGCAAGATTAAGGATACCAGACCTAGGATCACTGTATTCTTGAAATGGCAACATACTTATAAACTCATCACAATGCCGAGGCAAAAGATCCTCAAACTTATTAGATGGGGGCCAGTCCTTTAACTTTAGCATCTCGGGCCAGAAGTTATCATATCTTCTCCCTTCCATATAGCCTTTGAAAAATTGGCGAGTATTAATCTCGACCTGTATATCTTGACAAAATCAGACTCCAAACATAATATAAATATGAAAAGAATGCTTGGGAATGAGAAAAAAAAAAGGGAAAAAGAAAGTGGTTTAAAAATTAGAAGGGAAGAATGAAACTAGCCTCACAGCCAGCTAGACAATCAATGGCCTTAACTTCAGACATCTCCAAACTGATATCTGAATCCCACTTTTCACATAAAGCACGCCACATTACCATTGGTTCCCAGCTTAAACCAGTTGAATTCGCAAGAGTATTCCGAACTATAACTGGTTCACCTTTAACCCAGTGCATTTGAAAGTCACGAAGGCTTTCTTCTTGATTGTCATTTGAAGTTGAAGAATATAAGCAATTGTCATCAGATCCTTCTCTAGAAGCCACCTTATTTAATGTCTCTCTGCCTGATACAGCACATGCATGCTTCATTATTCCTTGTCTAGTTCTGCAGGTGCTCAACATTTCCCCTGCCTTTGCTTCCAAATTTGAAATCCATCCCACTGGAAGGATACGTTTAAGCTCCAATCTGCAATCACCACAGCCACCCATTTGTTTTGGAGGACAATTAATACTTCCATCATTATTAGCTTTCCACTGAATCGAGGGCTCAGCCTGATTCTTAGCTGTTCCATGAAGATAAGATTCTGGCAAAGGGTCTCCACCATGAATATAATCATAACCTCTGTTCTTGTATTGATATGCGACATCATCACGGCTGGAAAGGTTTCCCTCCCGAATTTCTTGACAACAACTAAGACAGAGTTCATACAAACATTTTGGGCAGCAACGATGAAGGTCAAAGATTGAAGTTGCACAGTGGTTGCTGTTCCAAAGACAGAAAAAAATAAGGGTCGGCGGGATTGTCGATGAGAACTTACAAATGACAGATACAATTGCATGATAAATTGTATGCCTGTATAGAGAGGAAATGCTTACCAATATACTCGCTCATCAGTGTAACTAAGAGTCTCTGGTATTTCAATTTTAGAAGGTAGTAACCCTAAATAGATAACCTGTTGTCAGAAACTAAATGAATATTCACAGAGAGCTTGCAGCCAAAGTTTGAACAAATAAAAAACATACCTTGAATGTCAGCCTCAGCCTCTGTCTCCTGCTTTTGCATATTGCAAATTTGTTCCATAAATGGAAGCATTGACTTAATCAAGTATTCCAGATGCTTAATCTTTTCCTGATCTGCGATGTCCCTCTTTGACATCTGTAGATCAGGCAGAAAGAAAATTATTAGGTGACAGTTTCATTGATCTTTCATGGCCCCCATGCTTGTGAAAAAATTTATCAAGGTTAACAAAATCAGAAGCAAAGACATTTAAGTTCAAGCAAAGCACCACCCTGATGAAATCTTTACCAACATATCAAATCCTTTCTGGTGCAATCTATGCAGGAAACCTAGTTATCTAGGTCAACATATGTTTACCATACCAGTTAAGTAGGAATTTTATCCAAAAGAATAAACCTGAGTCCCATGCATAATTCAATTCGAGTTACTTAAAGAGATAAACAGACCCTGATTAATCCACTTGAGTGCAAACAGCTGCTGCAGTTGCAATTCCTGCAACAAAATGGGCACTGCTTTGCAATTTCTTCTTTCGGCACATTGGGATACCTATATACACCAAAGCACAAAAAAAAACTGAGAAAGACTTTATGATTATTAAAAATAAAAGATTGAAGCCCGTTATGTTGAAAATGTTACCATTGTCTGATACAGAAGGTGCAATACACTTTGTCTTTACATTTCACGCATGGAACAACAGTTTTCCTTTCAGTCATGCATTGATGACACTTGAAATTTTTTCTCTTGGCCTGATTAAAGCAAGATTTCTCATAATTGTCAGTGAGAAAGATAAATATAAAATAGAATAACCTTTGTATTTGAGGGGTAACAAAAAAGCAAAAAAGAAGAAATTTCAATTACAGAACTAAAAAGAAATAATCTACCCTTACATTTTTCTTTGTGCATCCATCACTTTTCAAATGTGACAAAGATGAGACTGAAGATGATGATGACAAAGAGGAGGAAGGACACAATGAAGTATCAATAGGATCACAGCTTTCCTTCATAGTCTCCTGAGGGCTTCTTTTGGTCTTCGTCTTGTCCAAATTTCTGCTTTTTCTCTGCGCTTTAATGTTCATAAACACAATAGCCTCCTCATCCCATTCATCTAATACATTTTCCTCTGGAGAATTCCAATGCCTCCTAGGAGTTTTCTCATCCTCTAAAAGTTCAATTTCTTTGCTTAGCTTTCGTTTCTTTGATGGATTTTTTGTTCTTGTTGTTGACAATTGCCCCGCATTGCCCTTCCTTTTATTTTCAGGGTGCATTATAATGGGATTTCTTTTCCTTGCCACATGACATGAACTTAAGGTCATCTGCCTACTGTGACCAGTATGACAGTTCAACCGTTCTCGCTCAGCAATCAGGGCTGCCATTCGCACTGCAAAGATTGCACTTTATCAGAATCCGACAAAGAGATTCACACTAAATAACAACTAATTCTAATTAAGCTTCAAAGAAATTGGCATTCTTATTATTCTTTTATGCAGAAAAAACTAATAATTAGTATCACTTAACCTTAAATAACGGAAAATTCAGAAAAAGAATGTAATTTCTTGCATATTTTCTGGTAACCACTTTCGGAAAGAAAAATCTAATAGAAAAGCAATAATACATTATTATTTTTATATAAGCGAGCAACAAACTGAAACAAACTTAGTCATGGATTCAATGTGATTATTAAGCCAAACCTACTGCATTCTATCTCTATACATTATCTGGAGAATTATACATCTGATGCACAAATCAATTTATGATCCTTGGAAATAAAACAAAATCTGATACAGGAACCACCTGCATTTACCAAGGTCAAGAAAACTGAATTATTCTTTAAACACCCAAGATATCATTAAAAAAAAATATTTATGTGAATGAGGATTTTCATCAACATACAGAAAATTAATGTGAATTCGAACGTCAACAAATTCAGTGGGAATCCTATTCAGCGCCAAAGCCTTGCAAAGAAGCACAAAGGTTTTGAAGAAACTGATAAAAGGAAATATCAAAATAAATTATAACTGAGATTTCTTAAACGAAATTGAACAGAAAAAAAAAAAAAACAAAAGAGTGAAGAGTCTGAGACCAACCTGATCGCTGGAATAATAAGAAGAGAAAAACATGCGGAGACTGTGATTGAATAGGGTTGATTATTGAGAGTAGAATTTATTTATTTATTATTATAATGTGGCTAAAAATTCTCTTTGAAAGAGATTGTTGATGGAAAATTAACAATAATAATAATAATAATAATAATAATTAATACAAATGAATGAAAAAGCAGATTAGCAAGGGAATAAAACAGGAGCAGCTAGGCAAGCGGTATTCCAAACTCTAAAGGAGCATCGGATGTGGGTTTATATAGATTACAGAGGTTGGAGTAAAAATTAAAAAAAAAAAAGATTGGTTTTGATGGGCCTGGCTGGTTGGGACTCCAGGATCAGACAAGACCAGACCAGAGTGGGAGTTGTTTTGTGTTTGGTTTTATGCGTTTTTAAGTGATATAAATAAATAAATAAATAATAGATTTAATTCGTCACAAGAAATTACAAATTATTATATTAGTTTGAATTAGGTTTTGGATATATGACACTATTCATTTATTTATTATGAGTAAAGTTGGATAATTATTCACTTTTTTTATAATTAATGAAAATAATTTTTTTAACTCTAATATTAAAATTTTAAATCGTTATAATTAATTTCACATTTAAGTTTTAATTATAAATAAATTAATGGACGCAAAACAAAGT
>JBBYHM010000019.1:16028875-16043029 GCA_038381775.1 Adansonia rubrostipa
TTTTTTCCCAAATTAATATATAATTTTTTGGTTGGCCAATCCAACTGTATGATTTTAATATTCCTATATATATATATGTATGTATGCTACTAAAAATAAATTACTGCTAATTGTCAAAACAAGAAGGAAATAAAAATGTTACTGAAGCTAAGTTAAGACCTAAAAAAGCAAACCAACAAAACCCAATCCAAGTTAATTTGTCAATCGGCCGTAAAAGGTAATGGCCTAATGAAAGTGGTGTATCAGCTTTTCGTTATTTCAGTCTTTTCCTTTTTTTTTTTTTTTCTTCTTTTCTCTTTCTAGTTCTAGTTTTAGTTTCTCAGAGAAAAGGGAAAGAAAGGTATGGTCGTCAATTTCCAGTTGGCAACGTGACGCACCATCTGACGTAACAATACCAAACTGTGGTTAATATAGGCTATCTGGTCTGCGTTCCCAAACCCTTTTTATTGGCCACCCAATTGCACGGGTAAAAGAATTCACAGACTTCCCAAAGCTCATCTCTCCATTTCTCTTGAGTTTGGTCTCTTCTTCTTTTTCTTCCAACCTCTCTCTCTTGTTTAATCTTTCTTAGAATTCTAGATTTATTTATGGACAAAGGATGGGGGCTTACCCTTGGCTCTGATCCTGGACCTTTCTTCAGGTTAAAGCAGCAGCGAGACATGTTTCAGTTCCCTGTTAGCCTCACCGGCTCCAGGGAGGACCGCCATGGAACCTACTCTTCCTCCTCACCTGCCGCTCATGAAAATCGTGTGGCGGTTGATGAGGTCGACTTTTTCTCCGATAAGAAAAACAAGGTTTTTGATGATAATAAAACCAGTACTGTCAACGTCAAGAAGGAAACTTCTCATGATGGAGGCTTTCCAGGCTCTGATTTGGATGTAAATGTAAGGTTTTCATTTTTTTAAAAAAAAAAAACCATTTTCCTTTGAATTCTTTTGCAGTTATACTGAATTATCGGTCATGATGTTTGTTTCGTTTTGTTCTAACTATAGACTGGGTTGCATCTTCACACGGTTGATGGTGGAGTATCGGATATGAAAGAT
Organism: Adansonia rubrostipa; assembly: GCA_038381775.1. Lineage (NCBI taxonomy): Eukaryota > Viridiplantae > Streptophyta > Magnoliopsida > Malvales > Malvaceae > Adansonia > Adansonia rubrostipa. Next base: position 16,029,919 of record JBBYHM010000019.1, read on the forward strand.
AAGCAACCCAAGAATGAGGTATTTGGCTGACTATTGAAAGTCTTTTGCCTTTTTGCTCTTTTTTAATCGACAAGCTAGCTATACATGCCCAAGGAATCTTTACCCCGAATAATCAATTTTTTTCACTTTGTTTCAGTTGGCGCAATTACAAGTGGAGTTCAAACGTATAAATGCTGAAAATCAGAAATTAAAAAACATGATTACTCATGTCAGCAACAATTACACTGCTCTCCATATGCACCTTTTGACCTTAATGCAGCAGCAAAGAAATCGAGGAGCCGAAAGCACCCAAGAACATGAGGCAATTATTCTTCATAGATATACATATATGTGTGTGTGTGTGCGTGTGTGTGTGTGTGTTAGTATTTCATATGATCGTATGCATTGTATGGTATCAGTTTTGATTCAAATTGCTGACTTAAATGTCTTTAATTGATTCAGATTCAAGAAGCAAAATCTGAAGTGAAGAAACATGGAGAGGTAGTAGCCAGACAATTTATAGATCTAGTTCCATCAGGCACAACTGAAACAGATGAGATGTCTCGTCCTTCATCAGAAGAAAGAACGTGTTCAGGGTCTCCTTCAAACAATGTAGAAGTTGCATGCAAAGATTTGGCAATTTCTCAATTTAATCAGGAGACCTCTGGTTTCGAAGATGGCAAGAGAATTGACAAAGAAGAGTCTCCGGAAACTGATGGCTGGCCTAACAAAGTCCAAAAGCTGAATCCTGCAAAGGCAAACGAACAATCTACCGAGGCCAACATGAGGAAAGCTCGGGTTTCTGTTCGAGCTCGATCAGAAGCTCCCATGGTATGTTTCTGCTTTAGCCACTAAATCTGAAGATACGATATCAAAGTTATTGCCAAATTGTTTGAAAACTAATTAATTGTTTAAATTGATACAGATCACTGATGGATGCCAATGGAGAAAATACGGACAAAAGATGGCAAAAGCAAATCCATGTCCCCGAGCTTATTACCGATGCACCATGGCAGTTGGTTGTCCAGTACGAAAACAAGTATGTTTTAATTTCTTTTAATAATATCTTGCTTTGAACTTGTCTAGATTTCATTGTTTCAAGGCCCGAAGGTGATTAGTATTTATGATGATTATCAGGTTCAGCGCTGCGCTGAAGATAGAACAATCTTGATAACAACTTACGAGGGCAACCACAATCACCCACTTCCTCCAGCTGCGATGGCAATGGCATCAACAACAACAGCAGCTGCTAGCATGTTGCTTTCAGGGTCAATGCCCAGTGCAGATGGGATCATGAACCCAAATTTGCTTGCCAGGACAATCCTTCCATGCTCCTCAAGCATGGCAACGATTTCAGCTTCTGCTCCATTCCCGACTGTAACATTGGACCTTACTCACTCACCAAACCCTCTCCAATTCCAAAGACCGCCTGTCCAATTCGAAGTCCCTTTTCCGGGCCATCCTCAAAATTTAGCGCCAGTGTCAGCCCCTCAATTGCCTAAAGTTTTTGGTCAAGCACCTTATAATCAATCAAAATTTTCAGGACTACAGTTGCCTCAAAACATAGTGCCTTCACAGTTAGGCCACCAAGTTCCACATCCACAATCGCAGCAGCCTCAGCATCCCACGCTGGTTGACACAGCAAGCGCTGCCACGGCTGCCATCACGAATGATCCCAGCTTCACCGCCGCCCTCGCAGCCGCCATCACTTCCATCATTGGTGGTGCTCCCCCAAATAGTACCAGCAACACTTCCAACAACAATAGCAGCAAAGCCAACACCACAAGCAGCGGACAATAGATCGGCAGTTTTTTTTCCCGAAAATTACTTAGAGACGACTTTTTTTAAACCCACTTTTCATTGTCATTAATTTCTTTTTCAATGTTCTTTAATCGGGGCATGAGAAGGAGATTACATGTTTATATTTTTTGTGCTTTGTTGTGGGGAGGATTAGAACACGTACACAAACTTCATTCTTTCTTACTGTTGTTTCGTTTAGAATAATTCGATTCAGAGTTTTCAAGTAAATACACAAAAACGTGAGCGTAATTTCCTTTTTCAACGAGTAATTGTTTTTTCGATCCAATTTTTAACCTATCTTTCAAGAACAAAGAAGAATAATATCTTCACAACAAGATAAAATGATTGAATGCTACATTTACTAGAAAACAAAAGATTAATCTTGAAGAATACAAATATTACAACCAACGGGTTATTCCCGGAAGAAAACAAAACGAGTAGTTTCTCGTCCGTGTGGAATCTTATGTTCTAAACAGTCAAGAAAATACAGCTACAACCCTTTGACACGTAATTTATTTGTACTGAGAAGAACCTGATGAGAACTGAGACAGTGGACTTTAGAACGAGACTTCCAGGCAACTACGTATGCATTGAATGAAACGTAAAGGAAACGAAAAAGAAAAATGGGTTGGGATAGCATTCTATTTGAGGTCCAATTTGTTCAATGAAGAAGACGTCGGGTGGTAGTTTCGTGGATATTGCGGCGAGGTACAATTATTTTATTGGACGACTGAGATACGACTGTTGACTTTCCGGCCTTCCATGCATCGACTTGATTGACATATGATCCTGTCATGCATGTTCCATTCTAATTGAACGAACATCCCATCAATCATGTGTGGATTTACAAATACAAAGAATGGCCGAAGGGGAAGCGGGGAACCCCAACGTGGAACTTCGTGGCTAGGGTCGCACCGTACCTCATCCTCCGTACAATTCTCATCTTCCTTTACGTTATTCAACTTTAGACCCTGCTGTCCTGCTTGCAGCTTGCAATTCATCGCCCCACATGCTTCCATGTGAACGGAGCAGCCCTTTCCCTTTAACCGCCATCTTCTCTTTCTAGGGGACTTCTATTATGCATACATACATATTTTCATTTCAAAGAAATTTCCTCGGTCTACTTGTAATTAAAAAAAAAAAAAAAAGGAAACTTCTTTCTCTTTAACAAACTTGGAGATGGATAGAGATTGCTCAATCTTTTAGATCATAGTAGCTGCATGAATAAGATATTCGAAATTGAATTGAAAGGATTCATTACCCAAAATAATTAGCATTAACGAACTTGTTCATTGAATTAACCACTTTTTCCTTGTAGTTGAAAAAATTGTTCATCTTAATTATGAATTTGTAATATAAATTTTTAAGGGTTTTGTACAAATATTAACAAATAAAAAAAATACTTTTATCATTATTTTTCAGAACTTATTAATATTCATAATTGAAACATGAATTAATTAAATAATTGAATTAGAGGCTTAATCCAAATGATTCGTCTCATTGTTTTTAGCAGGCAAACTCTTAGGAAAATTGGGATTTGATCCCTAACACTCAAATTTTCCTTTCTTTGTATAAAAAAAATTAATCAATCAATACACGTTGATTGGGATTTATTACAGTGCAATGATTTTGGGAGAATGAGTTATTATCTATAAGAAAGAGTGTGAATATTTGAACGTTGAATGGCAAAGTCTGGACATGAATTCAAGCGGCCTAGCTAGCATGTTGTTAGCTGGCCTCCTTTCGAGTGGTCATGCATGGCATGATTATTACTTATCAGTTTTGATAATATTAAACATGATTATATAAATATAATATAAATAAAATAATTAAAATATAAGATAAATATATATTAAAATTTATATAATATAAATTATTAACGTATAAAAAATTATATAAATATAAAATATTTTAAATATAATCTTAATATATATTTATAAATATATAGATTGATCATCTCACGTGAAGTGTTGTTCTTGTTTTTCAAACTAGTAATAACGATTGCAATTGTTTGCACGAATTCCGTGTGGCGTGAGCGTTGGGGATTTAGGTTTCAAGGGCATTTAAAGTTAAAAAGATCAAAGGCAGATGTCAGACATGGTATAATGTCAAAAGCTGCACGTTGAATGTAAGACTTATTACCAGATAGAAAACGAGATTTTTTTTTGTCATTAATTTCTGCATGTTTTCCTGTGTCAGTTCCTCGTATTTTTCTCAACTGAAAATTTCCACCGCCATTGTTTTCTATGAATAAAAAGCACGTGTTAGCGGAAAAGAAGGGTCGCCATTGCCATAGGATTGCTTCTTTTCCCTTTTATTGTAACACAGAGAAGACTTCTTGTCCTTTTAAAAGTACATACATACTTACATACATAACCCCCTATGGATATGTATGTTCTTCAAATGAAAAAGAAAAATTATACAACTTGGCAAATATTACGAATTTACCCTTTTTAAATAAAAATAAAAATAATATTAAAAAATTTTATTTTTTTATCTCGAAGTTATCAACATTGTGTGTGTATATATATATATATAGGTACATCATTATTATTTCACCATGGTCCATGTGACTGACATGGAAAGGGCCCACCTCTGGACTTACATTGTGTAGGATGTAGCATAGGTCCTGGCTATGAATACGGGCTTCAGCCCAACATGCGATAAGTTTCGAAGTCGTGGGCGTCTATGAAGCTGGATTTAGCCTTGGACGTGAAATAGATGGCTGTCCGGTACATGATGATCTGGTAGTATAAGTATCACCATGTTTACGTTTACAGTCGCATTGTCCATCATGATCTATCTGGGGTTTTAATTCTCATTCCCCATGAAAGTGAAATCTGATTGCATGTTCTATAATATTCATTAATACTTTTAAAAGTTTACTAATTGAGATAAAAATCTGTTCCTTTCGGGATCTTAGTTATGAAGGTTACCAAGGAGATGACATATAAAATTCTCAAAAGATAAAAACACCAAAGAGAAAGTTCAATCAGTCCATCAAAAAGGAAAAGAAGAAGACTAATTCCAAAATCTAAGAAGCAACTACATGGACAAGCAATACAAGTATAAAATGACACATACATAACAATACAAGAATTTCTAAAAAATTAAATATGGGTACGATAGAATAAGGTAATAAAATGTATTTTTTATATAATAAAAATGTAAAATTGATATTTTTTAATTTTTAATTTTTTTTTTAAATTTAGAAGTTTGAATATTAGAATCAAATTTTTTATTGTTGATTTCATATTTAAGAGAAAAATGCAAAAAAAAAAAAATCTTTCATCGTATGTCTGAATTTGCCTAACTGTTTCTTGAAATGTTTTAACCATGTCTGATTTTATTTTTTATTGTTAATTTTTTATGTATATGATATGCATTTTATTGCGTAAAAATCGTGTCCGTGAAGTTTCGATGCTTCACATGCTAGAATTCAGACACCTACAAATTAAAGTGACGTTAGAATAAAACATTCTGCAGCCTGCTTTTATGGAATTCACATTCATAGCTTTCTTAGGGGCAATGCTGGGGACATAATATGAATTGGTTTAGAGGTGTATCTCAACATAGTACTAACTATAAATACTTATTGCATAATCCATACTTCCAATAAGATTATATATGGTGAGCAAATAAAGCGAAATTTTAACATCTGCGAGCGCATCAATGAAGCTTCGAACCTTTATTTATTAGTGATACGCACAATACTCCGTAGCTATAATAAAAAGAAAATCGATAAATTTCAGCTAGTTATCGATCCAGAGATGAGGTTGAAACCTGCAGCAGCCAATTTTTATGCATAATTGCATATCCCATATAGACATGCGTTTCCTTTACCACAGTAATTGTTGCATCCTCCGCAGTGCTCCTGGTTGGTTAATGGGTTCACACACTTCCCTTGACAGCAAATCTTGGAATAGTTACACTTCTTGCCACACCTCCCACAGTTAAAGTTGTCTGTCTTGATGTCGACACATCTTTTGTTGCAGCAAAACGGGCCCGGGCTGCCCTTCATGCCACAAATTCCATGGTTTTTGTCGCATGTAAAGGCAGCACGATAACTCTGGGCAAGAAATCGACCTGCTCCTCTAAAGGAGGCTGGTTCCTTCTGGCTATCCGCCATGGGAAGATCAGAAGTTTCATTTGTGTTGGCACAGAAAGTAATGGCCGCCAAGGCCATAACCATAGCCAACATAAAGAAAAACTTGAGGAAATACATTGTGTTTCCAAAGATGAAATTAAGCTTAGAAAAAAGTGGTAATACAGATATGAATGCTTTGGATGGAGAAGAATGTAGGCATCGATGGGGTATTTATACAGAAGAAATGAAGCTGAAAGAGGTAATCAAAAGTACTGCATTGCATGGTATATAAATCCGTGCGATGCTACTTTGGGTAATTAGTGGGTAGTCTAAGTCTAATCCAACGAGTACATAAAATCCAAGTAACTAAAATTAGGCCTTCTGAATTAATGAAGAATAGCTTAAAATGAAAATTCAAACAATAGCTGAAAATGTGGATGTATAGGTAGGCAAATCGCCTCTTTGCTATCAATTTGGTAGTAATTTTACACTCGCCACGCACTTGTTACCCTTTTCTGTGGTCAGGAAATGGTAATGTTGAATATGCCCTTTCCAAACGAGATATTATTGCACATCGATTCTATTTTCTTTTCTTTATAGACGTGGAATTTAGATAATCAATACTTAATAAACAATAAATTGCACCTTTTCATAAAACAACACTTAATAAACCGAAATAACTTTTCACCAAGGAATAAATCAGCTTTTTACTTACGAATGAACGTAACTTAATTCCCAGGAATAGATTAATTTAGATTATAAATACCAGTAAAACTCTTTACCACCCAATACCATTCATTTACTAACACACACAGTTTGTTTACCATAAAGAAAACCACAATAACAAAGACTGTGACTGTGAGTAATTCATTTCCCTCATAATTTTAGTTTTATCTTTTCTTTTTTTTTTTCCTTCTATGGGTACTCTTAGTTTTATCCTTTTTTCTATTATAAATTAGAACCTAACGGCTTATGCTTCTACTTCTTTGATAACACAATACAAAGTTATTACAATGATTTTTCTTTTCATTTTTTGTTTTATTTCGATGAACAACTGATTTCCAAAAGTTTTAGTTTCTTTCTCTCTTTCTCTCTCTTTTTATTAAATCATTTTTAATTATTTAATCATTAGGGTATACCCTAAAAGTTAGGGTACTTTTAACTATTCGGTAACTTAAACCCTAGAAGCAAACTCAATTGATGTTTCCATATTAAGATATATATGTGAAACATCTTTTAATTACATTTCATGTTTATAAAACTAACTAAATATCTTAATTTTCAAATTCTGAATATAAAGATCTTAAAGAATTAAAGGTTTAAGTGCATATAATTTGTGAAGTCATTTCCTTGAATTCGTATATTTACTTGAATATCTTCTAATTTTAGTTTTGTTTGTATAGGATACTCAAAAGTTAATGCATTTGTTTACGTCAAATCAGATGTCGATGGAAGGGAACATTGATAGAATTAGCGCTTTACATGATGCACTTCTTGAGCACATCCTTTCCTTTCTTCCAACAAAATATGCTGTACGGACCAGTGTTTTGTCAAAGAGGTGGAAATATTTATGGCTTTCACAGACCTCCGTTTCCGTTGACGGCGACGACTTAACGGATGATGATCATTCAATTGGACTTGATCAAGTCCAGTCGTACATTCTTTATCATGATGAAGAATCAAATAGTAACCGGTCAATTTGGACTACAAAGTTTGTTAACTTCGTGGACAAACTTTTGCTTAACCGTGGGCGTGGCATGCCCATTATTAAGAAGCTTCAACTTTCATGCCGAGAAGGAGTTCGGGCTTCTGAGTTTGCCAGATGGTTGGGGGTTGTTTTGAGAGATGGTCTTGAAGAGCTTGATCTCGAATTCAGAATAATTTCCAAGAAACCATTGAGTTGCTTAGTTCCATGCAATTCCTTGGTGACATTGAAACTAAATGTTGGAGCATTTTCGGGGCACAAATTTCCTGAATCCTTCTACTTCCCTAACTTGAAAACCATGCACTTAAGGGGTTTTACTTTGGCTAACAACTTTACCGATCAACTGATGAACTGCCGAAAGCTTGAAAATTTGATCTTATACTACTTCATGTTTGATATTTTATTATTTCAAGATGATCAGATTGCAAATCGTAATGATCAGCAGGAGATTTTGCCCAATCTTAACAATGCGTGGATTGACTGCCCTTGTGCGTTCCGAGGGGTCAACAGTGCTCGCCTTTTTATGAAGAATCTTATTACCGTTCTTTCCAAAGCAAAGCTTTTGGATCTATCTTTGTCAGTCATGGAGGTAGTCTATCTCCCGTTCACGTTGTCCATTTTAGTGGCATTGTCGTCTTTGCCATGTTATGTTAATAAATTGTTTTTTCCCCCTTTTTATAGTATTTATATATTGAGCCAAAATTTCCGGATCATATGCCGAAGTTCAATAATCTTAAGCACCTCAAGATTTGCCTTCAAGCTTATCAGATTGGAGTCATGAGTTACCTACTGCAAATGGCACCCAACCTCGAATCTCTTCACATAGAGTTATATCAACCCTATGGAGATCATGATGAACTGATGCTGGAACATCTACATTCTAGTTGTTCCCGTGCAAACCTGAAGGTAATTCGACTTTCGCATTTAAATCCAGAAGATAATCGTCAAATGGAGCTTGTGAGATTGTTTTTTGAAAGTGCTGGTCTCTTAGAGAAGATAGTTACTGAGTTGGATGAAATTGCTGCAATGAATCCATCTTTGCAATGCCAGAAATTATTAGAACTTCCAAGGCTATCCGAGAGCTGTGTGCTTGATGTAAAATGGGACAATGGTAGCCATACTTTCACCTTATGCAATTAGTGATTTGTATTTATTTGGATTGTATGGTATTAACATATATAAATTTCAGCAAACTTTCATCAATCTTGCCTTTTATTGAATGCAGAATCATCATATATGTTATATTCCCATAAAACTCTATTTCAATTCTAACTCTAACTACTCATAGATGATAGATATCTTTGAATCTGATGAAAGCAGGAGCCAGCGCAGAAATAGCCTGCATGACCCATAAGCACATGAACTTTCTTTTCTTGCAGGCACTGTAGCACCGGCGGCAATGGTAGTATTAGTCGTCGACAGATGGTGTCGCACACCGATGTCAAGTCTGAAAATTTGTGAAAGACCCCCTGGAAAGCGTGTAGAATATAGATGATGAGGAGGGAATTATAGTAAACATTTTACGTTGAAACCGCATACTTCTCATTTCTCATAGGATAATAATAATAATAATAACCATCTACGTCGGAAAGAGAGAGACCTCATCATAATGTATAACCCAAAATAGTTATATTATTTAGATTTAGATGCTTCGGAGAGCAATCTTTTCAAGTTACATGCTATATATATATCAGAGTCATTTTTCGTTTCTCCAACGTTTTGTTTAATTCACCTTATCGGACTTAAAAAATTTATTTTATTATTTAAAAATTTTAAAATATTTAAAAAATTATTTTACTTGAATATTTATATATTTTATAATTAAATTTAAATATAAATATTTTTATTAATTAAATAATAATTTAAGTTGAGTTGAATAAATTTATAATTGAAGAATTTTTATTTATTATTTATATATTTAAATAGTTACATAAAATCATTGAAACAATAATTAATTTCCTTTAAAAAAAAAATCTACATCCGGCGAAATCCACCTAATTGTGATGGTGGCTCGCCTTTATTTATTAGCAATTCAAATGACTACATATGGCATAAACGTATGCTAGCTAGCTGCTAACCATTGATCAATATCATCTAACAAATAGGTCTGCCGGAGCTTCTATGCATAGCTGCACATCCCATACAAACATTTATTTCCTTTGTTGCAGTTATTGTTGCAACCCCCACAGTGCTTTTTATTCGACATTGGATTCACACACTTCCCTTTGCAGCAAATCTCCGAGTACTTACACTTCTTACCGCACATCCCGCAGTTGAGCCTGTCTGTCACCACATTCACACATTTTTTCTTGCAGCAATCAGGCCCCGGACTGCCCGCCACACGACACACTCTGGGGTATTTGTTACATGTCATCACGGCCGGGCGTCTTTGCGCAAGAAATCGGCTGCTAATTCCTCGGACAGCAGTTGGTTCGACTTGACTTTGATAATCATCGTCGCCATCATTGTCAACAAGTAACGATTCATCTTTAGATGGTGTGGCGGAGAGATCACTGATGGCCAAGGCCATGAACAAGGCAAACATTACGAAAATCTTGAGAGCTAATTTCATATTTGCGAGTACGTAGAAAATATAAAAGAAGATGGTAGTTTAGATATGTGCTTCGGATAATTTGGTGTGAAGAAAGAACGAAGAGATGTCGAGGTATTTATAGACAAGATAGGATAGGAGGTTGACGATGACAAAGTTAAAAAAGGTAAACGAGTTAGAAAAGAAATTTGCAATTGCATGGGTTCGTTTTCGCCGAGACTGTCGTTAGTGGGATGGTCCAATTCAACGGGTGTATTTAAAATATTCAAGTAAACGAAGTTAGGCTTCGCAAGAAAATTTATACAGAAGAATTAGGCCAATTTCATGTTTAATTTCTATTTCTATCTAAAATTAAATTATTGATTTCTCAGCCATTGCATAGTTTTATAATTAGAGTTTGTATATAAATTGTGATTGACATATATATATATATATATATATATACACACACACACATAAGCTAGAACAAATGTAAAGGGATAGACTTATTTATTTCATTCTTTTGAAAATAGAAATTTTCATACGTAACAACATTTTGATAATGAATATAGTATATAATTTTTTATTTAGAATAAAGTGAAATCCTTAACTGCTGAATTTAATACTCTAATGCTACCATTAATATTCGTAAGGGGAAAAACAAGAGAGATTTGCATGCTTAAACAGTTAAAATCAACCAACTGAATGAACTTTTTCATTAAAGAACCAGAAATTAAAATAGGCGATTAGTAGCAGCCAGATTATTATTATTATAGTAGTAATAAGTAGGTAGATCTGAGAGGAGAAGACTGGAACAACATGCAGTTGATAATAGCTTCCGTACACCAGACGACGAAACCACCTTCAAAGTAGTTTTGTTCAAATATGTCAAGAAACCCAAAATTTCAAGCTTTTCTTACAAAACAGTTATAGAAGCACTCGTATGTTCATGTATGTACTTTCGTCAAAATTGATCCAACATCATTCAATCTTCTTCTTCTTCTTCTTTTTTCTTTAATTAATTTCTATTTTTTATTATAAATTTAAATCTTGTATTAACTTCAATATATGTCAATAATCAGTCTATGTTTAATTACTTAAATGCAGGCTTTCCCGACTCTGATTAAAAAAATCTGTTAAAGAAGCACCTTTTGAAAAAAAAATTGAGATAATATATATACTCTTCTTTTTTTCTCTTTTCTCCTTCTGGTTTTTGATTTGATTGATACGCCTACCTTATACGTCCATGTACTGTTTTGACTTTGAAATTTTCAACTGGACGTGTTTGATTAAGTACCGATTTTCCTCCTAAAATCTTAAGTGCTGCCGCTGCTAATGTTGTGGTTATTTTATTCTGATAAACATGGAATCACAGGCACAGCCAACAAACAAACTACAGTTGGACAAAATGGTTTATGCAGAGTTGGGGATGTTTTGGAACAATATTTTGTATTTTATAGAGACATGTTTTGGAACACTAATTCACATTGGGAACATGAATCAACAAGTGTGATCTTAATTCAATTGACTGCTTATAAATTGCTGAATATCTCTAAAAATAAAGCCAATTTAATTGGATGTGAAGAAAAGATGTAATCCCTATGATCATGCATCTCCATTTGAAGTAAGATGGAAAACAATTACAAACCCAGTATAACTCTTATAGTATTTGTGCCAATTTACCAACAATTTAATTTGCCAAGCCAATCTTCAACTGACTATTCACCTATCCATCAATGTAGTTACTCGCTTGCTTTATTCAACTTTTAACCAAAAGATGATGCAAATAACAGCATCCTTAAGCCCTACAATCAGGTCAAACGTATTTAATTTTAGGCTTCCTCTGCCTCTTATTGATATTAGATTCAATTCATAGTTTTGACCCTGGCGATGAGCCTGTTCTAGGTTGGTTACCTACTAGGCTTTTAAGAAAATCAACTTTTTGAAACCCAAGATTTACATTTTTTTTTTTTTAATAAGCAAACCCAAGATTTACATGATTCATCAATTTCTTCACCCTTTTCCAGTTATGCTTTACATGCTTTAACAAACTTGTTTGGAAAATAATGGAAAAGAGAAAAAGTATGTAAGAAAACTAGCTAGAAAAGCAAAATCTGCTAAAGAGCAGAACAATATCTGGTTGTTTAATGCACATTAAAGGTAGACATGATTCCCCTATTTGGTAAGAAAGGCACATATTCTGGACCACCCAATAGACAATGGTACTTAAAAGAAAAATGTTGTACAAATGGATACGAAACAAGTTTAGATTGAAAACAGGGAATTCCTTATGGTTTGTTATATAGCAAAGCAATTATTCTTCATGCGAACAGCAAAGAAACTGTTTTACTTCCTCATGATTGGATTGCTTTTCCATATCAGAATTTTAACAAGCATTGCAAGCTGCTAATTGTCCCAACTCTGCAAAAGCTGTTCTTAGAAATTGTTTTTTTTTGTCCCTTACAGAATAGATTCTCTGTATGCCACCTTACAAACAATAAAGACCATGACCTTCTATTGCCTTGTAATTTTTACTTTGATCTTTCCTCAGCCATCAATATCTGCCCAAGTTTCTTTATGTCATGAGAAGCTTTCTTTTGCAACAATGGTTGGAAAAAACCAGGAATGGCAGCAAGTCGACACACATTTGGTAGATATGGAGCGCCAGATGCAAGCTAGTTCAGCTCAGAGCACCGAAAGTGGAGTAACATCAGGCCTTAGACCATGGAAGGGTCAAAGTAACTGGCGTCACCGGCATCACGTAAAGAATGTATGTAAGTTTACTGGACCAGTATACAAGTCACCAATAAAATGCAATTTCCATTCTTTGGTAAATCTTTTCAAATATACCATCTGCTATATAAATCCTTATCAAGATCATTGTCATTAATCAGCTGCTTTTACCAATGTGGAGCCAAAAGTGCATGAAATGATTTGCATAAGCTTTTAACAGGTGCATGGGATTCTAAACATCTTTGGATGGGGATTTCTATTGCCCACTGGAGCAATA
>JBBYHM010000019.1:16043129-16065306 GCA_038381775.1 Adansonia rubrostipa
TTTGCATAAGCTTTTAACAGGTGCATGGGATTCTAAACATCTTTGGATGGGGATTTCTATTGCCCACTGGAGCAATATTGGCAAGAAATTTCAGAAAATTTCCTTTGAAATGTGATGAATGGTTCCAACTCCACACGCTATGCCAAACTTCCGGATACATAGTAGGCACAGTTGGATGGGGCATCGGCATGTGGTTGGGAAATTCTTCCAAACAATACACTTTGAAGGCACATCGGATTCTAGGAATCATTGTATTTACGTTTGCAACTCTACAAGTAAGCGTAAAGTGCCTTGTTTCCATTAATTAGGCGACAAGATTAAGCTTAGATTTTGTTTCATAATTTTATTTTGTGTGATTCAGATGTTAGCCCTATGTTTGCAACCAAAGAAAGAAGATGAATGTCGCAGGTGCTGGGAGATATACCATCATGTTTTAGGGTATGCATTGATTGTTCTTAGCATAGCCAACATATTTGAAGGGTTCAGCAATATCCGAAGCCATGCTGCCGAGACATGGAGGTGGGTTTATGTGGGGATGCTTGTAATTCTAGCTTCAACAGCTATAGCATTGGAATTATACAGATGGATCAAGTCCAAGAATCAACAACAGATGGCATGTGATGACAACGAAATATATGCTTCAGAACAAATTTAAGCCCCCTTTTCTAGCGGTTTTCTTTTTCTATTCGCGGTCAGATTAAAAGCTGACAAGAGTCTAAAACATGAAAAAAAAAAAAAAGTGGAAAACCCTGAAACAGGCTGAAGAAATGCTTCAGAGCTTCAGCTTTGGAGCTATACTTTGGGGGGAATTGAATTACTTTTGGCATTGCGTACTGGACTAAATGAAATGAACAGAAAATTTGAGGCAAAACTTTTAGATGAGATCATCAAAATAATGGGAATCTCACATCATCTCGATTTATGCTTCCAATAACAATGTTTTAAAACTATATAATATGATCTATAGGATTGAGAGAGAATCCTTTGCTTTTAGTACATTTATTCCATGCTCTAAGAAGTGGTAATAGAGGATGACTACTTACTAAAGTTCAAACAAAAAAGAAAAAAAAGGTCCAAGTTTAATTAGATATTTCTCTTCAAACTAACTATTAATACTTTATAGAAATTTCATATATAACATAAACACAAAATCCCCAAAACAGGTATTATTCGGAGAAGAAATGAACATGAAACAAAATTTAAACTAAAAAATGTTGAATTTTGCTGTTTTAGGGATTAATTAATTGCTTATTTCTTTAAGCATATACATAAAAAAGATTAATAATATTTTGGAATGAACCTAAGTAATTTAAAATTAGATTAAAGGACGAATTTCTTTATGTCATAAATATAAGAATTTATGACATATTAAAGCCTAATAGTGCTACTTCTGGGAAGTAGGAAATTGGGCATTAAGTAAATTGATAATAATAATAATAATAATAATAATAATAATAATAATAATAATGAAGAAGAGGAAGAAATGTTTAACGCAGCGTATGGTCGTGCCTAAAACGCAATGTCTGGCCTAATCCTGATGCTGAACTGAAAGGAGAAAAAGACAGCGAGGAAAACACGAGCACAAGTGATGAACGATCCAGAAGAGTTAAAGGCCAACAACCCACAACAATTAGAACAAGAGGTGGCAGCCTCATCGGCGGCGGACGGAGTGGCAGCGGCGGCGCTCCGTTCTGTGCTCCACAGAGTTCAACAGGCCGCTGAACGTTCGGGTCGTGAATCCCAGCGGATCCGTGTGGTTGCCGTTAGCAAGACGAAACCCGTCTCTGTCATCCGCCAAGTCTACGACGCTGGTCAGCGCTGTTTCCGCGAAAACTACGTCCAAGAACTCGTCGAGAAAGCCCCTCAGGTTCTTTTTACATTTCCTTAAAAAAAAAAAAAAAGAAAGCATTCAATTGTCATATTTTTGTTAGTTACAAGAAATAGTTTTCCATTCTTTCATTTTAGGAAGAAAAACCACCAAAGTTTTGAAATTTTTGTTGTTGAAAGTTAAACTTTTATTATTGTGCAATTGCAGCTTCCGGATGACATCGAGTGGCATTTTATTGGTAATTTACAGAGCAACAAAGTGAAGCCTTTGATTGGTAAGAAAAGCTTGTTGATTAAACTCTTGTTCTAGTATGAAGATTACTACTACTTTCTTTGTGGGTTAACACTATGTTTTTGATTTGGGACATGTGATTCGAATATTATTACTATTTTATATCTGCCCCTTTTTCAACAAAACTTCTATCTGGCTTAGTTTTGCTTGTAGTTCTGGAGAGAAATGTGTGGTTTGTTTTAACTTATTATTTATCGTTGTGCAGCTGGTGTGCCAAACCTTGCGATGGTGGAAACTGTGGATGATGAGAAGGTCAGTTAAAGAGTTATAGAGTATTCTGTTTATATTTGCCATTAATAATATGTTTTAGAGTTACTATAAAGTATTCGCACTGTTTGCTGGCCACAATCTTTGAAAAGAACTTAAAAAGCTTGAATGTGTTGACTGTAACTTGAATGGATACAACCTTTATATTAAATTATAGCTAATTTTCAATCTAGTTTTAGATAGAAAGGCCAATCTGATTTTGTTCAGGTTTTCTTGTATCAATAATCATTACGTCATAGCGATCGGTTGATAGCGTGAAGAATATCAATCATATTGTGGCCAAATATTTGTGCTTTTTCTTATTATTCATCACTGAGCACCTTCCTTGTTTCGGGCCAGATTGCAAATCATCTTAATCGTGTAGTTGGCAGCTTTGGAAGAGAGCCCTTAAAGGTCTTAGTCCAGGTGAATACCAGTGGAGAGGAATGTAAGTTTATTTTATCTTGTTGCCTCCAAAATATAATGCTGTTAGTTGAGTTGTGTTAAGGCTTGCACATTCAAACTTATTCCAGGGACTTCTTTTTATTAAATTTACCAGATAAAATTGCTCTGGTTTCTTCAGCTTTCAGTTCCTTACTATATTCTATCTATATGGCACTAGAAATTGTAGAAAAAGACCCTGTTCATTGGATCTGAATATGCTGTTAGATTAGATTAACTATAGTATGTTGCTTCCCAGACCACTCACTGGTAGTAGTTTTAAGATTATTGTCCTGCATTATGTTATTGCAGCAAAATCTGGAGTTGAGCCTTCAGGTTGCGTGGAACTTGCAAAACATGTTAATCTGAGTTGCCCGAACCTTCAATTTTGCGGATTGATGACAATTGGGATGCTTGATTATACATCAACACCAGAGAACTTCAAGGTGGTTGCACTTCCTCCTTTGATTTATCTTTACTTATTTTCAATATTTTCTGTCTCTTTTTTTTTTTTTTTTGACAATACTATTCGATATTGGCAGACATTAGCAAATTGCAGAAGTGAGGTCTGCAATGCTCTTGGAATACCGGAAGAGCAATGTGAACTATCAATGGGAATGTCTGGTGACTTTGAGCAAGCTGTAAGGATCATTTTCATATTACTATCTAGAAAAGGAAAACATGGATTTGTAAGGAATTAATTTTGGCTTGGTCTTCACTTAGCACTAAAATATTATACAAATGTTTATACCCGAATCCATGTACCCATTGTGTCGATTTTTCAAGAGCCAAGCGCAAGAAATAGCATTAACTTCTTTAAAATGTTTAGGAAAGACTGTTTATCTAATGGAGTATCTCATTCTTTTCGCAGATTGAAATGGGCAGTACCAATATCAGAGTTGGATCAACCATCTTTGGGGCAAGAGAGTATGGAAAGAAAAAATGAAACTAGCATGTGAAATTGACGGGCATATTCCTTTAATCGTCGTTGCATTTTTATTTAAAGAGTTGTACTCAATCCTCAGGCTCTTATTTGTTACTCTGAACTGGATTGATGTGGTTCAGTCCCAGGCCTGTTCGGTGGATGTAATTATATGAATATCAATACTATATATAAAGTAACCAACTCAAGTCCAAATTTAGAACGATCTATATATACATTTGAACAATTTTTTATTTTAATATTTTAATAATTGCTGATGAGTTTAAGTATAAAATTCTTTAAAAAAAAAGAAGGAAAATTGGACTCTTTTTTTATCTCGGGTATTGCAGCGGCAATCATGATGTGATTCTATGGAGGAACAGTCACAGTGGTTACCAGCAATGTATTCACTTGGTCAAAATTTAACAAGAACAAGAGATGAACAATCATAAAAGAGAAAACTATATTAGAAGCCTAGAACACAATGAATAGCCTATAAAATGGGGAATGACTAATTTAGGTGGATAACAGGATAACCATGAGACTGAACTCGGAGTGGAAGTTGTCCAAGTTTTAAACCTGTTGGTATTCGATTGGGTTTAATCCTTCTAAAATTCTAGCACAATGGGTTTCCTGTTGATTTGTACGGTCAATAAATGGAGCTCTTTGTTCATTTAATGGACACGATATAGGGAGCTTAAAGGACGTTTTGAAGTTGATTATTCTGGTTTTAATTAGTCACATAAAGCACAGATCAAGATTTATGGTAATGAATTAATCACATGTCATTGCAAATTTAATCATGGATAAATGTTTTAAGAATCATATCTTTAAATTTCTGATGTCAAATTGAAGAACATACTTATCAGTTTCAGGGTAGGTAGGTTAGACTGAAGTTCTTTAGGTTAGACTTGGAAATTACTACTAAAAGTGATTATCTTATCTACAAAATCAATTGCAGCAAAGGTTTTATGACAGACAAGTAAACGGTCAGCTCTTTTCACGGGTTTGGCCCTTGCCTTGCCCCTTAGAACTGATCTGATGGACTTTATTCCAACTTTTATACGAACTTTATCCGTGTAAACTGAAGCAACTCGACTCGACTCGACAACCAAACAATATCTTTTTGTTGGCTTCTAATAAAGCTTGTTTTTGTTTACTTAACTGCAAAGTTATGTTTCAAAATTCTTTGTCTGCATTTCTGCTGGATCAAGTAACAGCAATTTGACAGGTTGGTTCTTTATTCCCTGGCTCTGCATAGGCTGTTTTTGGACTCCTCATTAGCTACACCTTAAGTACTTATCACCACTGGAGAAACTGCCTGGCCTGAGCTGCTAGTTAGTTGTTTCTTTTAAATTTCTCAGCAATGATTTGCTTGCTTCCTTCCATTATCTATGTGCGGTCTTGGTGCTCTAGTAAGGCAATTACAATTTGCAACTCAACAAGACGAGACGACATGTTTATTTATTTTTTCTCAAATTTCTTTGCTGTACTTGCATTGCAAATTTAGGGCAAAACCATCAACATTCAACACTACCTGCCTTTCATTAAATGATATGTTTTGGCATTGTAGTTTGACTTTTAAGTTCAATTGTATATCTCCTTATTCAGCCAAACTGTCACTGGTTGATTAGCTAGATGAATAATTAATTATTTCAATGCATTCATATCTTCTTTTTTAAATCTCACCTCCATCACTGTCATTAGACACAACACAATTAACAATTCTCTTTCTATATATTGAGAAATAAGAGAATTCAAATCTTACCTTTTTAAGTTTAAGAGATAAACATAAATTAACCATTGAAACAATGGATCGGTACTAATTATTGGTTGATACCAAATGTTTGGGTGCAATTTTCTTTCCATTTTTTTCGCTCCTTTAGGTTTATAAGACCTCTATTAAGATAGGATGTTATATATGCTATTAAAGATCTTCTGCTTAGGTGGAAGATGGAATAGGGATATTACTTAAGGACAGCTGTTGCTATGAAGTTCAGTTTGGGGTCCAACTTCAATAATTGCTTCAGTCATTGCTTTCTTAGAAGTCATTTATCATAAGGCAAAGCAATCACTCAACTCGTTCTCAAATCACACTCGCTATATTTATGGTGTTTCATTTGCATTATTGTAAGAGGCTGATACAGAGACATGGGCAGAGTGGAGGGAGTGGGAAACCACACTTGTTTTATGTTGATTCTGAGAGCAGCATTAGGGATGGGGATCTTGGTTGGAGTTTGCGAAGCTCAGCTTGCTTATGACTACTACAAGTTTTCATGTCCGAACGTGGAAAACACTGTCAGAAAAGCTATGCTTGGCGTTATCTTGACTGACCCCACTGCACCGGCCGCTTTTCTTAGGCTCTTGTTTCACGACTGCCAAGTGCAGGTATTTGTCTCTTATTTCTTCTAGCCATCAAACACCTTCAGTTAATGGATAATGATCTGTTCTTCTTCTATATCCACACTTTGAGTTGAGTCATGGTCTCGTAGATATGCTAGACAACCTTGAGCCAGAGCCTTTTTGTTTTCTGTTGCACCTATTAAATGTGCAAATAAATGATCTTCTTTTTGCAGTTGTGGGCATGCATGTAACGGCAGATGTTTCTAGCTCTTTTCTGCTACTATCTCACTTCTTTCTATGATACAGGGATGTGATGCATCAATCCTGTTGAATTATAAAGCTCTTAAAGGCAACTCTGAAGTAGCTTCCGGAAGGAATTTTGGCATTAGAAAGCTGGAAACTATTGACCGTATAAAGTACATACTAGAAGTTGAGTGTCCAGGGCAGGTCTCCTGTGCAGATATTATTGCCTTAGCAGCCAAGGAATCAGTTGCACTCTCAGGAGGTCCCAATATTAAGATCCCTCTTGGAAGAAAGGACTCTACCACTTCTAGTCGCCGGGCAGCTGATACGCATCTTCCTACACCGGATATAACAGTTGACACCCTCTCTGATATCTTCATGTCAAAAGGCTTAAACCTTGAGGAATCGGTTGCCATCATAGGTAATTAATCAGCCTCAGCTTTTCAGTTAAAAGCCAGCCCCAAGAAATATGTCCTTCCAATCGTAACTTTGAAAGTTTTTCATTAAACAAACGGTAAGGGACTTGCTACTGTTTCTTGCAGGAGCGCATACGGTAGGAGGTGGACACTGTATAAACATCGTGAGCAGATTATTTGATAAGCAGCCTAACGGCCCAATTAATCCTGGCTTTGAATCCCTACTGAGATTACTTTGCCGGACCAAAATCCCACTGACGAACTTCACCATTGTGCCAAACGATGAGACTCCCTTGCTTTTTGATAACCAGTACTATAGAGATGTTTTAACGGGCAAGGGCCTCTTCACAATTGATTCGAGGATCTCAATAGATGAACGAACAGCAGCCGTGGTCAGACAGTTTGCTGCCAACAAGAACCGTTTTTTCCAGGTATTTTCTTCTGCGTTTGTGAAGCTATCTTCATCAAATGTTCTAACCAAAGGGAAGGGGGAAGTTAGGAGGAAATGCAACCATGTAAACTAAGAAAATTGGCGACATAAAGTCACAGGTAGCAAGAGTCATAGACTCACCCAGATCCCAGGTGAGAAAGAAAGAATGCTTCAGATTTTCATTTTCGGTTTCTTCATTATTCGCCCTCCTTTATGGTAAACCATATGTGAAGCAACCATGGCTTTGACTAATTATAGCAGTCGATTCCAAAAAATAAAAAAAGTTCGTAACCGAAGTCATACGCATGATTAGCTGATAAAATACTGGTATATCTATAATCATTGCAATTCTGGAGTTGTTACACAAAAAATAATTATAGAAATTGTAATAAAAATGCCGAGTTTTCTATCATGTAAATAACATAATCAGACATCCTCAATCATTCAATCAAATAAGATACCGTTCCAGCAACTACGATTTTTTGTTTTTTTATCTAAGCAGAGTCATATATAATCGAAAGTCCATTTTTAGTCGAGAAAATGTAGCGATCAACATCAGATAAATACTTCATGTTGGCCAAAAAAGGAAATTCCTTTACTTGCACACTACTGCATGTTAACCAGTCGTTTTTAGAAACAAATCAGAAGAAAACTCAAATAAATATTATGCACAATAAGAGTAATAAGCCTTAACACTGTAGTTCTTTCCATTGATAGCCACAAAATTCACATGTTTTCTCCAGAGAGTCTCGAATACCAATTTTCAAGGCCGCCTCCTCTTCCGCTATTTTGTTCATTTAAATTTACAGTGCCACCCTCTTTAAACTGCATTGTGTTGCTCAGAGATAAAATATACAGTATAGTGATAACATCAACTCACAGTTCTACCTAATTTAGTGCTCCGAGTGTTCAGGAACAGACTCTGGTAAGGATGGTGAGGATGCACCACTAACTTTGCTAGGCACCGGCGTGTTCCTTCGAGATTGGCGTTTTGTGGGTACTAATACACTCTCATTTTCCAACTTATAGTCAAATTCCTCCGCATCATCATCCTCTTTGAAAATCGGATGGACATATGCAGTTTGAAGATAGGGTTTCAAATTGAGGTTTGGCTCCCTTGCACGTTCCAAGGTGTCTTTCATCATTGCTTCCTGAAACAAACGACAGAAAAAATATTAATAATGATATAAGGTTTTTGCTACGTATTATTGATTCAGGGTAGACAAAAATTAACAAGGAAAGCAAAAATCGAGCAATCATCACTATACATAATGATTATGATGAGAATAACAGATAACCATATTGCAGACAAAAAATGATGAATCACTGAGTAAGGTCTAAGAATGAACGCTTATTATGAATGAGTCACGGAAAGCACGGGAGAAATCATCAGTTTCAATTTGCAAACACCAACAAACCTGCAGAGGATATCTGACGAAAGCGGGTTCATAGCGGGCTTTGCAGAATCTGTCAAACCAGATTGTGAGGACTGCAAGAGCAATGAGAAGTGGTGTTGACTGAGCAGCATGCTTGGTACTTAACAATCCAATGAAAGTGATTTGTGAGATAAGCAAAGCAATTATAACGCGTCCATGGACGTCCGGCCAGAATGCGGCACCACTCTCATACTCTTGATTGTAAACATTAATGATCTATATTTTCAAAGAGAACCAAAAAAGAAAAAGATTCAGACACAGCTAAACAAAGATTCATTTACCACTGTACTTAAATATTATTTAAGTTCTTTACCTGATGACGGAAGACAACATAAGCTAGCCCGAAGAAAACTATAATGAAAGGAAGTAGAACAGGTGTCACGGTAGCATAAACCAGGCCAAGTAGAAAATAGAGTTGTATACGAGGTTCTCCGGTGTTGAAGCCCAAACTTCCTGGATTCATTGCCTCCTCCCTGTCCTTTTCCGTTTTCACCAGGAAAAAATTCTTCAAGTGGTAAATTATAAGCGGTTTCAGCATCAAAATCTCTGCTGCTATTCCAGCCCATCCATCGACCATGATATAAGTAATAAAAAAAGTTGCTCTCATTGGTACGGCTACACCAATTGTTTTAGGAATTCTGCAAAGAAGGAAAGAAGATTAAAAAAAACTGTTTATATCGAAATTAAGGCAAATTTCGACACCAAAAACAGAACAGAAAATGCAACCCAGACTTAATAGCTTTCTTACACATGCAGCTAAACATATAGAACTCTGCAAATAGTATACATTCCAAATTTTGAAAGGAATGGTAAAAACACTTGCGAACTTGGAAATTGTCCAAGATATAGTCCACAAAAAAATTCCTAATGATTCCATAAGATACAAATTTTCTCCCAATGCCAATTAAATTCTTGGAAATCAAAAGGAATTACTTACCAAATTCATAGAAATCCAGTTTTATACTTAAAATGTAATTACCACCTTAAATTGTAAGAGGTATACGCTCTCTGACTACAATATGTATTTCCTTGTATCCAATTAAACAATCCAATTTGACAGAGAAATCAAACTTAATACCAATAAAACTGGCAAACTGACCAAAAGCACATATATTGAACAGTAAGCATGCAAGGACAACCATGAATAAATAGTAATTGAATCCTAAAAGCAGATACACAAAGAAGAAAATGTAATTACCAACTTAAATTGTAACAGGGATACGCTCTCTGACTACAATATGCATTTCCTTGTATCCAATTAAACAATCCAATTTGACAGGGAAATCAAACTTAATACCACTAAAACTGGTCAACTGACCAAAAGCACATATATTGAACACTAAGCATGCAAGGACAACCATGAATAAATAGTAATTGAATCCTAAAAGCAGATACACAAAGAAGAAAATGGATGGGATACATACTCATTTGCTGATTGCTTAATAAATGTGTTTAGCTGTTCCAATGCACTGCCAACAATTATGCTGCCGAGGAATACATTCACTAAATTGAAAAGATAGTATCTAGTTGCTGATCTCCTTTCTAAAGATGATATTGATGTGAATCCTTCAAACTTGGACATAATCATCAATATTGTTGGCAGAAAAATGAGAAAGAGCTTCAATACAATACCAGGTAGAAAACCTTGGATGACTGATTTAATAAACGGTCTGCATTGAAAAAAAAGGGGTAAAACCAATAGTTAAATATTGTGATCTAAATAGTGAATCAAGATTTTGAAATTAAAATGGAACTCACACGTCAATTAGGGGCTTCAGGAATGGTGCCGCTTTCTCAAGGCCCTCAATGCTGGCCAGAGCTTGTACAGATGCAATTGGGATCATGAAAAAGAAAGTCAGGAAGAAGAACGCAACAGCCATGATCAGCCTCCTAATTGCTACAGAGACATATGGAATTGCCAGGTTTTGCCAATATACATCACGTGGCTCAGGTGCCCAATCTGTTAACCACAAAGTTGGATTCCTGGATTGCTGGGTTTGAGCACAAACAGCCGCACCCCATCTAGATTTAAAGGAAACAAATGCTGCTGGCATTATGGATTTTGGGTCTTTTATGACCCTCTCTCTTTCTGCAGCTATCTGAATATTGAAATAAGCAACCCACATTATCACACGTCGAAAGAGAATAAGTGGAAGAACACAAATTGCAATAATGCAGAAGAACTCCTCAGTCAACATAGGACCATTATGCAGCATATGACAACAGGCTTGAGTCTTTTGACTGAATAAACAAGTAAATCAAACAATCTAAAAAGAATGTGCAAGTTGAAAAAGAAATACTTACTTCTTTGGTTAACTTCTCAATTTCAGATATGTGATACTCAATTGCATCCACTTTTTCACCCCATAGCCCAAGAAAACCAGTCTGGTAAAGAGAGAATATGCTTATCAGCAAATAAGAAATATAAAGTGAAGCTAAAAATCGGCTGGAGACCAGCTCTTAAAGCCATGACAGACTGCAGTAAGTTACCTTCATAAAAGGCCTTTTTGCATTGTTTCTGGAATACTTCAGTTGGTAATAGTCAAGCCAATTCTGCTTACTTTTCCTCTTCTCCACCAACTTAGCAAGTTTGCTTGCATTGCATACTACCTGAATATAAGGAGAACTAAGATCGTAAACTGAATTCTATAATAATCTTCGAACATCGTAAAATGAGTACTTGGATGAGAAGTATGCAGTGGGATAGTAGCAAAGTATAAGAACATAATATCATTATTATTAAAACAAATGCAAGAGGAACTCACCTGATGTGTAAGATAGGTATCTGGGTGATTTACTAGGAAAAAATGCTCCACAGACTCGCTAACAGATTCATCTGGATCTGGTGGTACATTTCTAACAAGCACCTAGAAAATCAAATTCCATTCAGAAGCAGTTTAGTAAAAAATCTCAATCCAGTAATATTGCTCAAGGCTGAAGCAGTAGCATCTAGGAGACTTTCATGAGTGTCTAAGATGTTCTTAAAGAGAAAAGGCCAGTATGACCCCCTCAGAAATTTGTAATTTAATTGGTCTTCAATAGAATAATACAGTCATATTTGTTCAACTGCAGTAATTCAACTCAACCTCAAGGATCCATGTATCATTGGAAACATGAATATACAAGAAAATGACATCAATCAATTTTACAATGCTCATACCAAAATGCAAGTTTGCATATTGAAGAAGTTACATCATCGGCTATATAAAGCATTAACTTTCAAGATCAGTATAATCATTAGCAATGCATGAAAACACTCTAAGTATGATAAAATTCACTTTCCAAAAATGTGCCTGAGACCAAATAAAACAAAACATATAAAGGAAATCCATGATTTTCTTCAAAATATATAGCAAATTGCAAAAAACCAATATAGATGAACAGACATTTTAATAAAGCCTATAAAAAAACTTGGATAATAGTTTCCAATCCTCTCAAGAACTTCACTTATGTCAATGAGTGTGAAATTGATGTTAAATAAATAATTTTCTAAATGAATAGAAAATCAACAAGAAATCAAATCTCCTTGCATTATGATAAAGAACAAAGATTACACGAAAATAATATATATAAACCTAAAAGTGTAAATTTAAATTAATTTTGATAAAAATGCAAGGAACAAATCTTACAGTAAATTGATCTGGCCGGCGTTTTTCTGATGCAAGAAATTGCAACCGCATATTCGCAACTTTCTCATACTCCTTTAGCAACACATAGCATGTCCAAAAGGTAAAAGCATATGCCATTACAATATGAGTCCAAAACCTACAACATAGGATTAAATATTATTCCACTTAATACTTAGTTACTTAAAAAAGAAAGGTAGAAAGGGAAAAAAAATCAAATGCTTTATAACTAGAATGAGTTTATCTGAATGACAGATTAAAATATTGTGAATTAAATGAAAGATTAAGACAAAAGAAGTTGGCAATGATAGAAGATCTCCTACAGTCCTACCTATCTGATCCAAGTGGAATGTTTGAAATTGAGAGCTTATCAATGTCACTTGAAGTAACATTCTTCTGCAACTCCAATGTTTTATTGGTATAATTAACCGGCACTAGGACTGCCCATGCAAGGAATGCGATTGGGACAAAAATCTTTAGGCTGCATGCAAAACAACAAGAAAGTAATCAGAACAAGACAACATATGAAATGAAAAATGATAAGTAAATAAAGACTTTCAAAGCTTATAAACAAACTTCACCAATAGAGAACCAACACTACATCATCTTAAACAAGAAAAAGAAGAATAACATTTTAAATATGAAAACCCACAAACATGTTAAGAAAATCTCAGACAAGAAGAACACTTAAATTGGTTTAAAAAAAAAAAAAGCATATACTCCAAAAGTAATATTCCCATTTAGAGCATAAACCACAGGGCAAAAAAAGTGAAGAAAAACATGAGCAGTTAATCAAACTGAGATGTCCTGCAGCATACCCTAGCAAGTAAATGCGCAAATAAACAACCGAATCTAATCCAGCGTGATCAATAAGCTCGAGTTCTGGCATTTTGAGTGCCTCTGGCATCCAATTCAAGAACCTCAAGTAGGAACGAAAGTCCAAATTGACAAATTTCCTCACAAATGCTCCAGACCTCGAAGGACTGCTTCTTAAACCCTTGAGATACCATTTCGGAAAATAAACCCGATCGTTGAAAGGTTGAAGCCTCAATATGGCAAACGCTAGAAAGAATACAAAAGCACTTAGCAGATTAATAGCAGCAGAAACTCCTATATCTCCTAGTGTCGCCATCTATATTTAAAATCTCCCCTGCATACACAACGATAATTCCCAAATCAGGAAATCTACTATTTAAACCGTTTCAAGGTTGCAATATATTCCTGCTTTAAACAGAAAACTCACAGCAAAATCACTGCTTCTCTATGAAAACATAAAGAAAAGCTGTATTTTTCAATAATTTAAACCGTTATATACCAAATAGAAAAGGAACTCAGTTACATGATATTACCATTCTAACCATAAAAGAAATCAACACAACTCATCAGAAAAGAAAAAGAAAAAAGAAAGAACAAAGAACACATTCAAGTTGGATAAAGTTTTTACTTGTGTCTGTTCCGTGATTCTTCAAGTGAAAAAAGCTACAATTTTTGGGCAAATCTAAACTAAAAAGCCAAAGACAAAGTTCTTTAATTTTGGCTTTTGAATGCTGCGGATCATAAGTTGAACAAGGGAGTGTTTGGATCGCTTCAGAACTTAATCAAAACAAGAACATTCCTCCACTTCTTAGCAAGGGAAAGTGAAACGCAAGCAACCAAAAAACCGGTAACCCAACTAGAAAATCCTTGTTTCTTGTCGATGAAGAAAAGCAAAGATGAAATGGGCAAAAGAAACTAAAGCCAGAAACAGGAATTCGTAGAAGCCAAACAAACAAAAAGTAGAATTTTATCTTTAATAATTTCGCGGGATTTCTATTTTTCTTACAAAGATTTTGTTCGGATTATGAAGAGAGTAGAAATTGTACGAACTAAAGTATCGGTTTCAGGTTAGCTTGATTATACGTTTTGGTAGGGTCTCTTACTTACTCTCTCCCCCTTTTTGTTTTTAATGTCAAATCATACTATTTATTTTCTTAATTAAGTTTTATTATTTATTATTATTAAAAATTAATTAATGCGGAAGTGTGTCGGTGGTAGCTTTCAATGTCGGCAAGCTGCCACGTGGGTGTTGCAACGGCTACTTTTTGGTACGTATCTCGGCGTAGGAGCGTGGAATGTAAACACGGATTACATGAAAGGAAATGGACGATACGGAAAGCGATTGATGTGTTAAACTTGAAGGCTAAAAGCGTTGGATTGCGATTGGGTGATAAAGTGACGGTTCTCGCGTGGATATAGCGTAAGCGGCGTGGCGGTGGGATGGCCGTTAAAGAATTTTTTTTTTTCGAAAAATTGGATAAAATATAAAAATTCCAAGTGACCGTTTATCTCCTAAGTCGTAACTCCTAAGTTTGTATAGTGAATTGTCCTTCAAAGAAAATCGAAAATTATATATTCCTTCCAAATTGCAATATTGGGATTTTCAAACAGGCGAGTTGAGACAAGCATTGGGATTGTTCAACTTCATGTGAATAGGACAGGGCCCCTGACTTGTGTGCTGTGCGGTGGATGCAGCGTTGACTCTGTGGGCTTATTTTAGGCTTTAGATTCGTTTAGTCTCGACGTGGCCACATTCAGAAATGAACAGCGCCAGGTAAACTTAGCTCGCCTTTATTACTAGAATTAAATAATTAATTAAGTAATCTTCCAAGACAAGCTGAAAACGTATTTGACTCGCTTTTAGGTCAAAATTTTGTATGGAGGTAGCCAGCCTGCCTGCCTGCCTCCGGATAAATGTTTATATACATATATATTTATATATATATATGGATATCGACATGTTTTTCTAATTATTTCACGGCATTATAATTACGTAAGATTCAACGCGGCCTGGTTTCATTTTATTAAAGTTTTTACTTTTAACCTACGATTATTAATTATACTGAAAGCTAAAGAAGTAAATTAGTCAACAAGATAATAAAAAAAGGCAGTGTCATCATCATTTTAACTTTTGCTCGTGATATTGAACCTTTTAAGTTCTAACTCTCTCTTTATTTATATATATATATATATATATATATTAATTTCCTTATGAGCAAAGCAGTCAGCTCGTAATATGCCAACCAGGCATTAAGTCAAATTATAAAAGCTCAAACGTGGCGACTCTAATTCCTTTGGATACTTTAATCTTAAATTCTAGTAGTAGTATTTGATGAATTCAAAGGTGTGGTGATCGAAAGAATTTTAGGAGATTACCCTGCATTGCAGCCTATTCAATTGATCTAAATTTCTAAAAGCTGAAACCAAGACAAAAATGGATGTGTCACAACTCATAATGCATGCATCACGTGAAGCTTACGATATAATATTTGTATGTACAGACGTGTTAATAATTTACATTTGGTCTGCCTACCATAATGCCATAATGGAATTTAATACCAGAGTAATGTGCCTCTACAAATAGGGATGGCTACCTACCTGTTTTTCATCCCTTTTTTCAGGCAATTTTTCAAACTCAAAGAGCTTTGCTTGAGACCACGAAATTGCTGCATCATCAGGTATCGTTTGAGTTTGAAAAATATTAATAATATATTTTTCAATATATTCCCGTGATGCTTTCCTTAATTTTATTCATAAATGTAAATAGTCCAAAAAAATCCACGAAATTCTTCAGCTTTATGCGTGTTTCAAGCTCGTACTTCATATTATTATCACGCGGGATAGCAGAGTCAACAGTGGGAGTCAGAACATTGCATTCTTAGGCAAATTATTTTGAACGAATTTTCTAATTTCAGGGCCGCTGCAGTTTTCTACATGCAGCCGGTTTTTCTTTTTCTGGGACTTTGCTTGGTCCGTTAATGGTTTCAGCATTCCGGCCATTGAACTTCCTCTCTCTTTTGGGCTTCTCTGGGGACTTGTTTGGGCTTCTAAAAAATAGGTGCGATGATAGCTAGCTAGGGATGGGCTAATGGATAAGTAGGGGAAAATCTGTTCTGATCTTTTAGATCAAAACGTCCTAGAAACCCAACTGGAATGAAAACTACGAAATCATAATCACCCTGATTTGTCCCAAAGTTTTTCAAGCAACCTTGAATTTTAGAAAAATTTACCAATTTTTTCAAGACCTCGTCATCACCTGCCACTTTCGGCAAAATCGCACTCTAACACTGCACCATAAGAGTCGGCGTTTTTTATCCCTATGATGTCTTAAATAAACGATCTAAGAAAAAGCCGATGTCTCTTGACTCTCTCGCATTGGATCCAACCTTAAACCCATCATCGTTCAATGTCTTCAACTAGCAATACAAACAATTTCCACAATCTTGTTCTTGAATCTAAACAAGAGCAACCCAACACCATTCGAATCCCCGATCGGGTCGATCTCCGGGCGAGTCCGAGGAGCCGCCAAGGGTCCCCGAGTCAGTCTCCCCGACTCGGCCCCAGTCGGTTTTTGAACGGTGAAAAGACCGGGGCGTCGTTTGTTGGAGCTGAGTTGTTAGGAAAATTATGGGGTAGTCGAAAGATGCAATCGAAGAAGGTGAAGAGAAAAGCAGGGAAAGTTTGCTACCAAAAGAACAAAGTGAAAGGACTTGTAGTGGTGATTGCATTGGTGGGCTTGTTTTTCTTGGTCAATTGGTTTATGCTTTTGCGGTTACAAGATCACAGGGTCGAACCCCATAACGGATCTTCCAGGAAATCTTCTTCTGTTTCGGTTCAGGTAGCTCAACTCTCATTGGCTTTGAGATTTATGTCACAATGATTATATAATACGTTAATGACAATAAAAAATGGATTTTTAATATGTGATTAGCTGCATTGCTTCCCCATAACGTAAGTAATTGCAGTTTAATGCGGTGTATTAATCCTTTATTAATAAGTTGCTAAATGAAAGAGTGCTAGCTAGTAAAATTTCTGGAGACAATTGACCTTACTCTCTTTGGGAAGAGAATTTATCCGCCAATGCATTGCTTTTGTGTCTTTTGCAGGGAAAGGTGAAAAAGCTGAGTAAGGGGAAAAGGCGGCAATACAATGGTATTTATGGAAGGTTGTTGGCATTGGCTGCTCATGCTTTGGCAGAGGTATTTGAGTATAAGCAATGATGTCTTTTTGTTTCACTTCCTATGATGAACTTCCGGTTTCTATACAGTTTCTCTCTTCATGTTTTTCGTGTTGTCATTGAAAAATGTTTTATGACACATAGGGGCAAACTAAACGTGAACCAAAAGATTTATGGCAGGAACCTGTAGTTCCTGCTTCTGCTTGGAGACCCTGTGCTGATCAACGTAGCTGGGAACCTAATGGTCTCTCTCTTTGACTTCTATATGTTTACTTCACAGGTGTATGGATAATTTAGACTAGTTCTCACATGACATTTTTTGTTATTTTATAGAGGGGAAGAATGGATACATTATGGTCACTGCAAATGGTGGAATGAACCAGCAGCGTGTAGCTGTAAGTGATTACAATGACAGAAACTCTAGCACGTTCTCCAGGCTCTTAAATGAGCTTTCAGCTTTCCTCTCCTTTGAGTTTAGTATATAACTACGTATAGTTTTTGTTTGCTAAATGTTACTCTTGGAGACAGGTCTGCAATGCTGTAGTTGTTGCACGCTTACTTAATGCAACTCTTGTTGTTCCCAAATTTATGTACAGTAGCGTCTGGAAAGATGTAAGGTAAGGCATTTTTTTGTTCCTTTCTTTTCTTTTCAAAATAATTTCCCTCGTAATTTTTTATGTTTCTTCCCCTCTGGAAGATGGATGTTCCCTTGCATTAAAACAACTTATTTTTTCAAGTATATTATTGATATTTGAACACTGAATGAATGGAATTAACTTTCAGATTACATTCATTGTGTTTTAGATTAAATTTATTTAGTATCTATGGAAATGACTTCTAATTGGCCTTGATGGAAAAATAACCACTTATAGTTTTAAATTTCATAGTCAATTCGGCGATATCTATCAGGAGGAGCATTTTATTAACTACATGACTCCTGACATTCGAATAGTGAAAGAACTTCCTGAGGAGCTGAAGTCTCTAGATTTGGAGGCAATTGGTAGCGTTGTGAGTTTCTTCCTCTGAAATAAAGTTCTGAGTGGTTTTTGCTTAAAGGTTTTTGCTTGCAGCATTTGTCTGAGGGTGTCTTTTGTCTATAGTGATTGTTCAATTGATTTTCCAGGTGACAGACGTAGATGTTAAGAAGGAATCTAAGCCGAGTTTTTATCTGAGAAACATTCTCCCTATCTTACTCCAGAAAAGAGTTGTCCATTTCGTTGGATTTGGGAATCGTTTGGCATTTGACCCAATACCATTTCATTTGCAGGTAAATTTCTAGCCTTAATATCTGACTCCACAGCGAGCTCCTTTTAAGGCTAGCTTTATTCATTGAAAAAATGTTACAATCAGTTCTTGTTAATAAATTTTATGGATATACTCTTTTCCTTCCCACTTTGCTATTCCTAATTGGGGGACTTCATCTAGAGACTTCGATGCAGATGTAATTTTCATGCACTTAAATTTGTTCCAAAGATACAAGAAACT
This sequence comes from Adansonia rubrostipa, assembly GCA_038381775.1. Lineage (NCBI taxonomy): Eukaryota > Viridiplantae > Streptophyta > Magnoliopsida > Malvales > Malvaceae > Adansonia > Adansonia rubrostipa. The sequence continues at coordinate 16,061,830 of JBBYHM010000019.1, forward strand.
GCTGCTTTACTCCTTGAAAGATTGCGTCGGCATTCAGCTCGGCCAGGACCCATGGATCATTATCTTGTTGGTCCACGAGCAGTATCAGCTATGATTGCAAGGAGTGATCGTGCTGCAAAAGCTTCCAGATATCTTGCTTTGCATTTGAGATTTGAGATTGATATGGTAGCTCATTCTTTATGTGAGTTTGGCGGAGGTGAAGAAGAGAGGCAAGAATTAGAAGCATATCGACAAATCCATTTTCCTGCATTAACAGAGCTCAAAAAGACAGAAAAGTATGGATAATTTTCTTGTTCGTCTCTGACATTTCTATTTTGCTTCATCCCTTGTCAAGTTTCTGCCATATTATTCCTTGTAAATTTGGTGGAGAAGCATGCAAAATATTGCTTTATATTGAAACAAACTGTTTTGCTTGCTTCAGGTTACCTTCCCCTGCCATGCTCAGGTCTGAAGGGTTATGTCCATTAACACCAGAAGAAGCAGTACTTATGCTTGCTGCTCTAGGTTTCAACCGTAAGACTCATATATATGTGGCAGGGGCACAAATATATGGAGGGACAGCAAGATTGGCTGCTTTGACAAGCTTGTATCCTAACTTAGTTACCAAGGAGAATTTGCTTTCACCTGCGGAACTTGAACCGTTCATGAACTTCTCATCTCAGGTAACAAAGTGGCACCTTCACTTCTTGTTTGATGAAAAAGTTCAGGTTTTGCAATTGTTGCATTGATGAGTTGTTTGTTCTTGGGTGGCTGAGTTTTCAGAATTATTTTGATATTAGCTCTTTTCATTATGCACAAGTTGTTAATGCCTGTTTCTGGGTTGTTTTCGTGCAGTCTCCTGCATTAATGATCAAAGCTATATAGCTTCTGAAATAACTACGATATTTGGACATTATTCTATTAGAACTTTTAATATGGCATTTTTAAGGCTAGTAAGATTAGGACGGATGGTTTTCTATGCTCTTCTCAATGTTAGTTACTGTCACTCATAGTTGATGCAAGTACAATGGCATATTATGACCTTATTTCATATATAGCTGGCAGCACTGGACTTCATTGCCTGCACTGCAGCTGATGCATTTGCCATGACAGACTCCGGTAGCCAGTTATCATCTTTGGTGTCTGGTTATCGAATATACTATGGTGGGGGGAGGATGCCTACAATACGCCCAAATAAGCGGAGACTAGCAGATATCTTCTTAAAGAACAATAGCATAGAGTGGAAAGTGTTTGAACAGAGAATGAGGAAGGCAGTTAGGCAAACTAAACATGTCCAAAGTAGGCCTAAGGCTAGAAGTGTTTATCGGTATCCACGGTGTAAAGAGTGTATGTGTCTTACAGATTAACAAATTTTGCCCTTTTAACTTTTAAGCATGTTCTAATTATAACATGTAACATTCTTTGTTATTTTATATTAGTCTCAAATCAAACGCTGTGATCATTCATACATTGTTTTTTGATATACGGCAAGCATGTTGTTCTCGGAACCTTTTTTGTGTAGGATCATAAAAAAAAATTGAGACAACGTAAAACATGACAGGACTCGGGGAATTATACTTTTTTGGTGCTTGTAGTGCTCAAATTGGAGTGTAAATTTTATGCTGAAATTTCTGTTCGTTAACTTGTTTTTTTTAAAGAAGCCCTGTTCTGAAAAGCGATTAAAATTGATTTGAGACCAGGTGATCGAACACAATAACATTCAGCCAAACTGAACAAAAAGTCAATTCTACTTCATAGACAAGAAGGAAATACTGACTTTGCTGTTGTGATTCCGATTAAACAATCGAAACTGGCCTAGCTGATACTGGTATTCTCAAAGATGCGTTTTAAATTTCCTGTTAACATAAATTCACCAAAGCTCAACTCGTTGGTTGACCGTGTCACATTGATATCTAATCTATTGACAAGTTTTGGGTTCCCTCCCTCCGGGTCCACGGTAAGCCAAGGTGGAAGCAAGGTAACTGTCATTCCATTTGGTGGTATCGCTAAGCTTCACTGTCGGTTATCAATGTTTTGCCAGCGCCATTTCATAACCAGAAAAGGCGTAATACTTGGGAGAAGTAGCCGTAACACTATTGACAATATATTTCATGATCACAAGACGATCAACCTTGAACCATTTGTCTGAATCATAATCTCAGCAATTCTGAAAACTGCTTTTCTCAAGTTCTCAACAGAAGTTTTTGCTCAATGAAAAAAAGAGAACTCGTGCCTGACAACCAGGCCTGGGCAAATTAACGCTTCCCTGACAAGGCCTCTTTCATTCAACATTAGTTTTGCAGATAATTGAATTTGGCTGGGGAGAGCACATGGTGAGATGGCCAATGCGTAACCAAGAAGTCAATATGATGCGTTACTGAAAGATAAGCAAGATTGGAAAGTTTTTCTACCACAAATATTGGTCGAACATTGGAGAACTACTACAGATCAATCCTCCTGCACAGACTTAATCTCCTTAACCTAACACAGATAGAGATCCCTCCAACACATAAGTTACTACTAACAGCCACCAGTTTGGACAAAGCACACATTTTCTGCACTATACAACTCACAACAACAGGCAACAAAGCTAAATCTGCATGAGTCTCTCCCCTCATGCAACAAAATTTCCCCGTGGTTTACTTATCTCTTCCGCCGTTTGGGCTCCACCTGGAAAAGATCATAAAAAATGAGAAGTCAAGGCAGAACCTCGAAACACAATATAATCGTTTCATATGCAAATAATTCAGATAAATGAGCTTTCCTCTGCATGCGGTGACATTTTTATATCTAGAAATTCCCTCTAAACTTCATGCCTAGCATGAAATGATTGCCTACACCTCTCTATGATGTTCTCCGAGCCCGATTAGCAAACTAAAAAATCACCTGCTAATTGTCAGGTAAAATGTTTGGGCAAATGGTGGTAAAAACAACCATGCCCCTGACCAGGAAAAGACAATGTTAATCTTAAAAAAGTAATGAAATGGGAATAAAAATGCAGACTGCTGGATAAAGAGATAAACCGAACCAACAATTAGGCACATCTGGAGGTATAGATATGATTCAACAATATATCATGAGATATGGTAGCCAGTCAAACCTGATCTATATCAACAATGACTAGAAATAGATAACCTGCCAGATACGACCACATGGCACTTAACAGAAATATAAGAATAACATGCATCTAAGGGTAAAACATGTGCATTGATTAGCATCCAGTGTTGTCGGTACCGTACCGGTTTCAACATATAATGATACCGGCGATAGTTGGTTTCGTTTCGGTCTTGGTTTCAGTCTGTACCGGCCGTACCGGTAGGTACCAGCCTGTTTCAGTGGTACCGGCCTGTTTTAGCTGTACCGGCCGGTACATAATATAAGCTTGTAAAAAAAAGTTAAATCAGCATTGTTCTTAAATCTGATGAATATTATACATAATTACTCATAAATTTGATGAATTTTAGACATAATTACTCATAAATTTAATGATTATTAAAA
>JBBYHM010000019.1:16066113-16079890 GCA_038381775.1 Adansonia rubrostipa
TTATATATAATTGATGAATATTTAATATATAAAATTTATTTAATCTCATTTATTTCATATTTGAAAATATTTTTCATGTATATAAATTAAAAATATTCAAACTCCGATAAACCCGAAACGGTACATCGAAATACACTGGTATCGATATATACCTGTACCAGAACAAAAACGGTACAGCTACAAGTACGACACTGACTACCTTGTTAGCATCCCCTATGTTCCCTGACTAAATGACCTTTTCTATCCATTTTTAATCAGTACTAATACAGACAACATTAACTTGAGGATTTAGTGCCTGTAGTCTTTGAATGCTATACATGCCATTATTTTTATTGGCAGAGGATGAGCATTCCTCATAATTGCCATTACTTATATTCATTAACAAACTTCCTCAACGGAAACCAGAAATTAATTCGGCAAATTGCATATAAAAGGATTATTAAATACTAAATTCCTTAAAGAATAAAGAAAAAGACAACCGGCCCTGCATCATGAGAAATTGGTAAAGGAAAAGGTCTTACCTTTGTATCAGATACTGGTGATGAATGAAATCCGTTCTGTGATCTTTTGACATCATCCTCGGAACATTCAGAACACACAAAGTGATCCAACTTTTTCGCTTCCTCAATTGTCATGCCCACACAAGCAGGATGATACCTACAGTAACAATAAATGAATATTACAGAAATCTTAAAAATTATTGGGACATTGGCACCAGGAAATCATAAAACGAAGCAAAGAACACTATACCAGTCCTTGCAGCCCTCACATTGCACCATGAGATCATCAGGGTTGTATGGCATCTCACATTTGCAGTACCTTCAACACAGAAAAACCCAGGGGCACAAAAGAATCAATGCCATATTGCCAATAAGTAGAAACCATAATACACAAACCAACAGAACATAGTACTCACACAGCAACTCGGTCAGGTGTAAAGGCTCCAGTAGCAGCCTTATACTCGAATCTACAATAGTAATCTTCAGCCCCAACATTCTCAAGCTTAGTGTAGTTCTTGAAAGAATGAACAATGCACTTTCCTTCAATGGTGTGAGCACTCTGCACATCATAGTGGTCAGACAAAAACAGCTCCTTTGCTCCATGGAACTGCCTCCTTCCTCCAAGTGACTCCTCAGGACGATAATACCACCGTACTCGAACCTTCACATTATTCCTGCTATCAGCTTCAATTTTCTCAACTCGCGCCACATATGGGGGCTTACCGGTGTCGGAAGGACGCATCAGAACACAATCCCCTACTGCAAAACCATCAAATTTTCAGTCTTAGCCATCGCAAACTACAATTTCTTAACGTCTATCTACGCCTCTAAAGCACACCTCTAAGCATATACATTGATGTTGATATGCATTATATAGATGCATCAACAATCCTCTCTGCCAACAGAGTCAAATCTTTTAACGTGAATGCATTTTCCTCCATTAAACCCAGCAAAAAGTAAAACCCGATTATCAAACAACCAATCATGCACTTCTTAGCAATCAAAGCATTCATATTGAACAATTCATGTTGACAAACACGAAACTTAAAGACCCAAAAATTCCCATAAAATATTTGCCACACACCAAAGCAACAATTTTTTTTTTTACGGCATACACATATTCGTAGGCTAATATCTGCATAAGAGACACTGTACCTCTGACAACTTTGTTGGTGCCTCTGATGGTGTAAGAGTCGAGGTCCTTCTTCCCTGGTTTGGACTTGGCAGCAGAAATCCCTGGTCTTGTTTTTGCCATGGAAGCTAGGGTTGTGAGCTCCTATCAAGATCAGGGTTTTACAAGAAAGTTCAAATCTTTTTCTTCAAGAACGGTGAAACTATATAAAGTTTGGAAGAATTAAGTGGAGGAATGAAGAAAGATAGACAAAACCCTAAGTTCCCTACATGGGAGAGAAAGACTAGAGACAATCGCATAGAAGAAGAAAGTACTCTGTGGAGACTATTACAGTTAAGAGCTAGAGTTACAGGGATTCTGTTTATTTTTTCAATTTTATAATAATAATGTGGATAATTTGAAAGTGTATTTTGTTTCTAGTAATTCTGATTTTCCCAAGCAATGTAATGTAAGGATTCTATTCTTAGATTTTCATCTCAAAGTTGTCTTTTGTTTTGGCCAATTAGATGCTACCACGTAGCAGCGAAGGATTGTTTGTCTCCATTTCTTAACCACTTTTCGTTTAGACCGTGATAGTTCGCTGCTGGGCTGGGCTGGGCTCCAGTTCGCTAGAGTTAAGACCCACACTTCTTTCATTGTCGGGAATTGGTAGGCTCACGGTCACATTTCACTATGCAAGGAGAGGAAAAAAAAAAAAAAAAGAGGCGCCATGTTTCAAATGGAATGAAATTGGAATTGTTGGTGTCGGTCAGGAAGGGATGCAAAGCTGCGGGAAAATTATTTATTACTTCTAAATAGGAAGTAGGAATAGGAGGAGAAAGTAACAAACTCTGTTTTCTGTCTTACCAAATTTGAACTACAATAATCATAGCTGAATCTAGAATGTTGATACATATGGAAATCATACATCCAGCCATGCATTTGCAAAATGATAATACACACAAATTGTATGGGGTTCTCTTTTTTCTCTCAGCTGCTTTTAGCAAAATGAAAGGCTTCCTATTCCCAATAGAAAAGTAAAAGAGGAAAAAGACACAAGTCTAGTTCAGCGGTTGATTGGAGTGTGCATTCGCTCAACAATCCTGTTAACAGCATAACGGGACATCACTAATGCGTCATGCTGCAAGATGCTATAAACATTCAAGCCCTGCAAAAAAAAGGAAAAAACACATTCACAACATAGCCTCAGCATTAAGAACAATAATATACGAGCCAACTTCGGAAATAGCTTCTTAAAGTAATCAAATGATGCAGTCCCCTAGGACAAACATCTGAAAATTAATAAAATGTTAATAATATAGCGTTTCACTATGTCATTTATGACAAAGGCAAGCCAGTGGCTTGACTATATTTTGCTAATAATTGGAGACATTGCATTATAACTGTTAACTTACAATTGACGGCAGTACATTGACATAATGTAGATTTTGTGTAGCTAGCTTCAACTTTTCATTTATGGGGCCACCATCCACCAGCAGAAGTTTCTTGGTATTCTCCATTTGTTTTATATAGTTCACAATATTTTTGGTTTTATGTGTAGGGACCTCCAAATCTTCAAAGACAAGAAGCTGTTCAATTATGCAAATACTCATCGGTTAGGTTTCAAAACTCAACTAGTGCTGAAAAACATTGTTCTGCATCTATTAGCAAATCTGTAAAACTACATTATGATATGAGAAAAAAGTGCTAACAATCTACACTGTTTTACACACATGCCAGACAATAATGACTTACCTTTCCTTCGGCAGCACGAGCAGAAAGAGCAATCTTCAGTCCAAGACGTCGAACCTTCTTATTCAACTTAAAAGCATGACTTCTTGGCTTAGGGCCATGCATAGTAGCACCACCTCGAAACTGTTATCAATCCATAAAATCAATTAAAGGCCACAGAAATATAGCTATATAGCTCTAACACTTCTTAAAATGAAAGAGCAGAAAATAAATCACCTGAGGACCACGCAGTGTTCCATGCCTAGCTCGACCAAGCCCCTTCTGTTGCCAGGGCTTCCTACCAGTCCCACTAACCTCACTAATAGTTTTTGTTGAATGTGTTCCCTGTTGACAATTCAATTATCACTAATCTTCATGCTTAGCAGATTGATTGCACAAGTAAGAAGAACCATTAATGTAATTTATGTGGAACTGAGGGACTAAGATTGATTGCACAAGTAAGAAGAACTGTTAATGCAATTTATGTGGAACAGAGGAACCAAGTATTAAGACAAAAAACAATATAACATAGTCTGAAGAATTTCAGATTAGCACCAACAGGGCCCAAGAAGAGTGTACTTCAAGTATCCAAGAGAAGGATGAAATGGCACCTGTTGTCGTTTTGCAAGCTGCCATCGTACAACACGGTGGATAATATCCTTTCTAATAGGTACATCAAAAACATCACCAGCCAAAACCATGAAACCATGGTCTTCATTATGAAAATTTGTCACGGGAACTACGAGGTCCTCATAAAGTCCTGCACCATAATAATACATTAATACAATAGAACACTGCTCCTCATTTAAACAAAAAAGTACCATTGACCTATTCCTGCTATTATTGAAATGCTTATAAGCTGAACTCAGTTTAACCAAAACAAGATGCCAAATGGAAGGCAATATAAAATCCACTGTGGAGATTCGGCTTCAAAAGTTGGCATATATCAAGATGATTCTTGGAGGCAAGTTTTAGCACAGAAACAGCCTTTAAGGTGGCTTGGTAACACTTTTAGACCTCCACCTTTGATATAATTATCTCTTTTGGAAAGAAAATAGAAAATTCCACCAAGGTTCCTACCAATGCATATTGCCTTCAAACTACAGTAAATTGAAATGCGATGCTACCTATGACTATCGAAATTTTAAATGCAAATAGCTACATAAGGAAAGTGGTTTCATATTTCCATACCTACAGTACGCTCTGGTTTTAGTACAGTCTTCGAAGACAGTAAGTCAGATGGAAAAGCACCTTCGTTTGAATCAGGAGTCAAAATTGTAGTTGAAAACGTCCGAAAACCAAGGAAAGATGGACCACCCTAAATCAAGTAAAATCTAGAATAGGTGAACAAAATACAAAGAAAAGACATGATAGAGAAGAAAACAAGAGGTTAGCATGTTAAATTCATAAACATGCAACATCAGTAGACCAAAAACACAAAGAGATTAGAAGGGGCGTCGCAGATTGAAACAAAGAAATACAGATTTGTTAAGATGTTGACAATTGTTATTGCGTTAGTGGCACCTCCACAGATGCAGAAACAAAAAGAATGTTATAAGATATCCTTATTGGATCCTTCTAAACTAAAAATGAAGGATAATAACAATATTGAACCCATTAAATAGTAATCTAGATCCCCATCCCCAATCCTCTCTTCTAGAATTGATTTGCCCATCCCATTGGATAGATTCTATGCAAAATATATTTAAGAAGAAAACAGAATGAGAAAATACCTTGGGAAAGCTAAAACATTCTGCATGAGGTAAGTTATCCCCAGAAATACGGCCACGCAAATCTAGTTAGGAACAAAACAAGTATCTAGTCAAGTATTGCAATCAAATATAAGCAGCAAATAAACAATGTTGACATGTTAGCATATCGCCCTTACCTGAAGCTTGAAACGAACGAGATGCGACATTTGGAGATCCATGGAACCCCATGGCAGACAGTGAACAAAACGAACGCACAATCCTTCTTGAGATTGACAAAGCCATATTCCAAAAACCCAGGAATTACTTGTTCACTACTATCAAGACAAAGTCACTTGTTCATCTACACCCCAAGCTTCATTTGTTTTATGAACTTAACCTAAGATTACAGTGAACAAGTTTAGTGGAAATCTTAATAATAAATTTATAAATCCATTTAAATCAAACTTTCGCGTCTAACAGTGTGAGCATAAAGTGTTTGATAAAATTCCATTCACAAGAAACTTAGAATAAGAAAATAAATGCCAAAAAGAAGATAAAATAGTTTTCAGAAATCATATTAAGCTAGAACAAAATCTACATTGTGTGCAAGTCAACATAGTTGCCAATCAAATCACTATTAATTTAAGATTAACAATAATAAATTCTTAAATTAATATAAGCACGGACAAACCAAATGAGAACTGGAACGAGAAGGTACAACGAGGATGGACGTCGCTGGAATCTGGCCGCCGAAATGAGGCCGGAGAACTTTGGCCGTGTATCGTCGCGGTTGTGGGCGTCGGCTTCAGAGATTGGAGGCGAAGTGTGAAGAATGGATGGGTTTAGTGGGTATTGAAAATGAAAAACCGCGTCTCGCTCGAATTCCATAATTTTTTTTATTTTTCTTTCGGTGTTTGGGGCAAAAAGAATTTTGGGTTAGGGCTTGTTGTATGCCCAAACGACATGATCTGGGCTTCTATTTGGGCTTAGCCGATATTTCTGGGCTTTGATTTAGACGAACTGGGCATTGAAACTCTAATTTATTGTCATAATCCTTTTTTTATTCTTTTATAGGAACATTAATTAATTCATTAAACAATACTTCAAAAGACAAGTTTTTTAAACAAAGATTGCGTTTTTACTATAAAAAAAAACCTCTTCATTTGAATTTTTAAATAAAAGTTAATGTTTTTCATATTGTATGGAATTTGTAGTACATTGGTCGAATTATATTTCAACAAAGCATATATATAGTTTTCTTATTGTTCTAAAAAGATGACATGCCTTTCATTCAGCATATAAATATATATTAAGGCTCTTATTACATGCCTCCATGCTATGTGATTATAAACCTTTGCAGACTTGTTCTATTTTAGTGAAGATATTAAAGGAAGAAAAGGCATTTGACAAAATAAAAAGGTTTACATATATGTTGCATATACTTTTTAACAGTCAGAACTTCATAATTTTAATATATATATATATAGCGAGAGAATTAAATGACCTAAAAGTGCATACAGGAGGTATGCATACCATAATATGACTTTAATATACTTCTAAGTTAATTATGAAAGTTTCCATATAAGTACAGTCGCCATCAAACTTCGCAGCAGCAACGTATCCATTTCATACCAATTTTACCTTTAGAGAAGTGTGTGCGAAAGATCCATTGGGAAAGGATTGCCCAAAATATTGTCCATGAAATAGTGTGGATGGCTAGCATCCATAACCTCAAACTGCATATCTTCAGATGGCTTCCAGTGCCTTTTCCTTTGATTAATGAACCAGTTGTTTATTTGCTTCTGGTCCAGACCGGTTGACTCCGCCAGGGCAAGCTTTTGCGACTCCTATTTCCACATTCGGTTTCACCGAACAGATATGATTAAAAAATATATTAACGGTTTAAGATGGGCCATAGAATAATATTGGGACCAAAACAAATACATATACATACACATATATCCCCTCGAGATTGCATGCAATGCAAGCCATTTATCATCCTATGCACACATTAAGAATCTATAAAAACATGATTAAATCATGAGCAAACGTTTCAAGTTACTAATAGTAAGTGATTGCATTCGTCTTAAATCAGGGTGTGCCGCTGATGAAGTTTTAGAGGAAATAACTTTCAGAGGGACCATTTATCAAAATGGCAATGTTAATGGTAGGAGAGATGGAGAGTAACATCTAAGGCAATGATGATAAAAAAAAATTCTTGGAATATGAGAAAGGACGAAGCTCAGATTTTGCAATGCAGAAATAGATAAAATAATCCAGCTAATAAGTTGCAAAATGTGTACATACAGAGGGGTAAGGCCATTTGTAATGTCTACTCCACCAATCCAGCAACTGCTGCCTGGCTTCCTTAGGTAACTTCCCTTTCTTCCTCTTCTTCATAAACTCCTGCTTCAGACTGCCTAAATATCCACTGTATTTCCGCAAAAGCTGGCCTTTAAGCTCTCGGTCTTCTGCAAGGGGATCAATGAAATTGTTGTTCACATCAGCCTCTTCCTCAGATGATCCATTCCTGTCAACAGCTTCTCCACAAGCTGAGCATAGAATGAATTAGCAAGCATCTCAAATGAAAATACAACTCCTTAACGCTCAAACCAAATCAATGTAGCTTCGTATAATTCAATTAATCAAGTACATTCAAATTCTTACGTCACCATAAAATTCATTTCCTTTGTATTAAAAGAAAACAAATAATCAAAACTAATATCAGGTTCTAGACTAATAATGAAGCCTGTGATATTGTGCACTCAGGTTACAATTAAATACAGACACACAAAGGATCACTTCCATTCATCGACACAAGAGTTCAAGAATTTCCAGACAAATTGTCCCGATCCCAAACTAACAAAAAGGAAAAAGGATAGCATTGAATTCCATGCTCAGATGTTCATAAAGCTAATTTTGACTGTTCTTGATCTATAACTTCAGGGATTTTTTATAGGCACAATTTTCCTCCTCTCAGGAACCAACAAAAAAAGGGAGGGGGGAATTATATATTATTGGAGGTATGCCTTCTTATCTGCAGGCCAAGAAAAATATAAATTTGCTTTAAATCAAAATTCATTTTTTTGCTTTGTTAATACAAGGGAAACCTTATATGCTACAGTATTAAGAAGCAATTTGGGGAGAAGAAAAATTTTGCATTACCAGAAAGCAGTAGCCCTAAATTATTTGGGCATACCAAAGACTATGACCTCAACAATTTTTATATTAATGCCTTCAATATAATCATCATCAGACCAATGTTAAAAGCTAAGTTACTCAAACTTAGATGTGAGTGTCAAACATGGCTGTTTGCGATATAGGAATGTTCAATCTTTTACAAGTTTTTCTATGTATATCGAGGGTCTTAGAAGGGTCATATCCCCATACTCATATCTGGATATGAGTCGGACACAATTACTTTAAGAAAAATAAAGAGTTAAGAGCAACACAGGTTATAATACGAAACAACCCTAACTTAACATAAGTACCAAGAATAAAAAAGAGAAGATGAAAGATTAACACCGTCTACCCTAAGTCACTAAGAGTAAAAGGGAGATGGCAAATATCTGAATGCTAACTAATTAAAGAAGCACAAATGCAGATTATTTTATAGTCAACACCTAAATGCCGGCCAAAAAAATAGATTCTAATGAAAACGGGTGGTGGGTTACTCTTTAATAATGGCTCAAATAAATGTACAATGATCAGGATCGTAGAATTTTCATGATGCAACCAAGTCAAGCAAGTATTGACATCTGCACCCTAAAGTATCAGACTCGACTATGACAATGACATCGGTGAAACATTAGTCTCTTATAGCTTAAGCTCGTATAGCCTTTTTTGCTAACCAGAGAGAATACTCTGCTTGAGATGTTAATTACCAGACGAGCCACATACCAATCACAAGACCATAAATGTACAAAACATTCAGCCATTTAAGGTGAAGTCTGAAATCTGAAGCATAACCATTAGGGCCAGAAAACAAAAGGGCTGCAAATTGTAGATATTAACTTGTCAGAATTCGAGAAAGAAACTGAAGGATTCACTTTATTTTCAAGGGGATAGAATTTTGTACTTCAAAAGTACTTTTATGTGTCTTAGATAGTATTTTCTATGAACTGCAAAATCAACCTTATAAAAGAAATCTCAATTTTGAAATATAAAACGTTTCATAAAACAAGTAATGTCATTATTTTAATAACAAGTAATTCTGAATCAAACCGTATTAACAAGCACAGTTGAGGACTTGTTAAGTACATCAAGGAGTTTTAACTTTCAAATATATAATCTTTTAACGATCAGTTCCACTGCTAATGTCGATTACAACAAGCATCTGATGATCAAATGCTTTGAGAAGCTCCACAAAAAAGCTATTCAACTTATGAAGAATTCTAAAATGGTCAAGCTCATGCATAAAAAGCTAAAAGCCATCATATGCAATGCCGCTTACTCTTAAGCACATCAGTTCCTACTTATGAACCTTTACCAGTATGCATTACCCTTGCAAATTAAAAGCCCCAAATCTAGGGTTATGCTTCATATATACCCTTACTCAACTTTTTAAGGAACCCTAGATTGCTGAAACCCTAAATTCTAAAAATTTTGATCAATCTCAGAGTCTTATTATAATCTTTGATGCATATAGTTCAGTCTTCCAAGCGACAAAGCATGCAAAATATACCACACCTTTGCATTTTGCTAAGTGGCGGCTACAGCCCCAGCAAGCAAACTGCAACAAATACTATTACCGGAATAAAGCCAAACTAGACGGTCACTAGTTAGCCGCCCAGAAACTTCCTTCTTCATCTTTGGCGTTAAAATCCTCAATATAAGTTAACCGGCTGTTTACCAAAAATAGTTATTTTCCAGCGTAGGTAAACTAATAAAACAAGAAATCTGCCATATTATAGCTAGCATATGTTGACAAGTCATTTCCTTAAATGGTTGAACTCCGAAAAGGTGAAAAAATGTGTCCATATCTAGCATGCCAGAAGACTTCACAAGAAAACCAAGAAAACACACAAGAAGAGTATCAAAGCAGGGAAAATCTACTATTTGTTTAGAGTGGGTACCCCAGTTAGTAGTGAAACAGTTCCTCACCATTATGAAAGAAGTAGCACAATTTTAGAGAAGCATAAAAGAAGAAGAAAACACGAGAAGAAGATGCCAAAAGCGGAAGAACTTGAGCACCGCTCTTAGAAACAAGATCCTCTAATCATGCATTATTTTGTTAAGATTTCTTAATTAATTATTAAAGCTACATGCCCCCAGAAATATAGACATGCATGGCAGATTGTTCCAAATTTAATATTCGCGATAATCCTTGAAGCGTTTAGAGCGAGAGAGAGCGAGAGTAATACCACCAGAATTTGGAGAGGAAATTGTGAGGACTTTGAACTGACACTCGACTCTTTGGAGGAAAAGCATGGCTTCTTTGAAGGGTTTAGAGAGCTCTTGCTCGTATTTGGTCAGCATCTCACAATAAGCCTCCATGAACTGGTCAAGTGCTGGATCTTCACCTATGCAGCCGGTGGTACTCGGACCCATAGCAGCGGCAGATGCGCATACTTCTTCTAATCTCGCCACCACTTCAGGTGGTGCTCCAACCTGCTTGGGTTTTTCAAGACAGCTACTTTCGTTACAAAAACAATGATCTCTTTGCTACCAGGGAAAAAAAATAAAACTTAGGACTCATATCTCTATCACACGTATTTCTTGCTCAAAAAGAGCTCTGACCTCTCGTTTTCATGACAGTAAAGCAAAAGATATGAGAAATTAGTTAGATGAGAAAGGTATAGAAGCTTCCCTCCTGTAAAAATTGCTCAATGAAATGACAAAAGCGTTTAATATCCCCACGATATCAAGGAACTCGGTATTAGGTCCATATTCCAAAAGCAGTGGCCAAGCAGAGAGAGAAGGAAAGGTTTATGCGCAAATGGGAAGCAAATTCATAAGTAAAAAACTGTTTGGTTAGGCTTTTCACCTTTTGACAATTGACATAGGTGGCCAAGAGACGATGATAGTGAGGATGAGCCATGATCTTAGCCTTGATAGAGGAACAGCTGCCATCGTTGCTGTCCATGAAATAACATCCGGTATTATTGTTGGTGTTGGTAGTGATATTGTGATCGTCAAGAATCATAGAGGAGCGGCTGCTGCTATTGTGGTTCTGGTCTTGATTGTGGGTGGGAGGTAGAGGAAGAAATAAGGAGTCCGAGTCCGAATTAGGATGATGATGATGGGGGTGAGAAGTCGTGAGAGGCATCATCGTCATAGGACATGGCCCATTACTCTTGTGTCCAAAGTCACCTTCCATTATCTCTCACTATTATCCTTTATTTTCTTTCCGTTTTTTGTGTTGGGCTAGATGTTATTCACTTGGGGACTTTGCTTGCTAATATAACAACATGAACCATTCTCTCTCTTTCCTTTTTTCTTCGCTTTCTTGGTTTCTCTGTCCTACGCAATCCTCTTTTTTGCCCTAAACTCTCCCGAGATTCATGCTTCAAGAACCAGGCTTTTTACAGGAAATCCTAAATAGTGATAGTAGTGAAAGTAGCAGCAGCAGGAGGCAGGCAGGCAGTAGGTTAAGAAATGTGGGATTTTACTCTCTTAGCTGGGTCTGGCAAAGTCTGCTCAGATTTCCTTTGGAAAATGGGTGCTTATCTTTCTCGTCTTTCATTAGCAGCATTAATTCTCAGTTCCTCTTTTTCTCGAGCTTCTACTTGGTCTTCATAATAAAGAAAGAAGGAGAAGAGAGAGAGAAGGGAATTGGCACTGCAGAGCGCACGCGGGGGACGCAGAGAGGAAGGGAAGAGTAAATAGAGAAAGAAAAGGCCAGTGAAAGTGTTTCAATGGTGATATGTTTGAGGTGGGAACTAGGTGGAGAAGCAAGGCTATTACCTTCCCGATGAAAACTCTCCCCTCTTTTCTTGCACTGCAACTGACGCACTGCCATTACTGGCAACGAAAAAGAAAAGTAGAAGGAAACAGATATTATTATTACTATTTTTTTTTTGAATTTTGCTAATAATTTTTTTAAGTTCATCGTTTAACATTAATTATTTATTATATTAAATATAATAATTAATAATTATTTTTATCATTTCAATGCACTAAATAAAAAAATTATTTATATAAATTAATTTTTTAAAAATCCTTAATAATTAACAAAATCCTTCTTATTATAGAAGGAAAAAGAGACAAAACCCCATTACGAGATTAAAAAAGAGAGGGAGAGCGAGGAACGATGAGATCGAGGAGGTGGTGGGCAACGAGTCGAGACTGGTGAGGGGGGCACGGAATCAGCTCTTATGTATCTCCATTTCTCTACGTACTGCGCTGCTCTTCTACAGTTGGCTTTGGTGTAAACCCTACCTACTCTTCCCATAGAGATGATGCAGTAGTCCAATAATTTTGGCAGATTTGTTTTCTTTTTAAACCTCCCCTCAACTGACAGCATTCCTTTTAAATAGAACAAATAATAATTTAACGAGGATTAAGAGTTTTGCAACAATTCGGGTTTTCATTTCCATTCTATGCACTTCAAGGAAAAATAAAGCAAACTTAATCAATAATTAAGTATATGCAAATATGTACTTTTTAAATCTCTAATGAAAGAAAAAGAAAAACCCACGTTTTCATGCTTTGGGAAGTCATGATTACTTGTGCAGAGTAGAGTGACTGAAATTCTCCGAGAGAATAAAAGTAAAGCTTGGAAGGTGAAAAATACATGCCGTCGGAAAAATTGGATCGGTTCTATAGGTCCGTCTTGTTGAATGGAAAATTATATATAATTTAGGTTGATATATGTTAAAAAGATCGAAAGGTCTAAAATTTGACAAAAAAACGATTTAATTGTTGAGTTCTTTTAAAGAGTTACAACATAGCAGACAAAATCTATTCTAGAGGTATTAGTCTCCGACTCTCGGTTATCATCAAATCCGGAGTTATTTAAGATAAAAAAAATGTGGGTTTCAACCAAAAGAAAAAAACAAAGGCCGGTAAAGCGAGTGGGACTGTCCGAATGTCCCTCTCTCTCTCTCTCTCTCTCTCTCTCTCTCATTGAAGCTGAGTCCCTCCTCTCCAGCTAGTACTACTGCTCCCCTGTGAGGCTTTGAGTGTGTGGCACCATGGGATACGGCTTCAATCAACTTCGCCAAATTGTCTACCTACGAAATCCCACCGACTCCTTCCTGCGCTAATGCTAATGCTAATAAGCAATCTTACTGGAGTGGATCCAGTATTTACCGCTCTGTTCCGCAGTGGCTACTTCCCGCTGCTAATTGATTTCTATGTCTCATCTTACTATTATTTGTTCCATAACATCTGAAGGTGATAGTTTAGATTATTTGCGTATTTTATTATTCGACATTAAATAAAAAAAAAAGTTTAGATAGCCTTCATAAAATATAGAGTCAAAGATATGTTTGCGTCCGTCGATTAAAAAGTATTGTTAATTACGTAATAAAACACCTTTTTTATAGAATCATTTTCTTTATTTTGCTTACGTGTTTAGGATTCTGCTGTGCCCAAAGGACATATTAAAACTTTCAAAAATTAAATTTTTTTTCATGCCTTAGAGTTATCGTAGTTTTTTTACTTTGTTTGCTTTGATTATATACAAAGCAATTTTTCAGTCTATTTATAAAATGATAAAGATATAAGATTTAAGTAATGAAAGATTTAATATTAAAAAATTATATTTAAAATTAGTAAAAATAAGATTAAATATAATTTAA
>JBBYHM010000019.1:16081868-16106309 GCA_038381775.1 Adansonia rubrostipa
TAGCCTCTACCCAACAGCAAATCAAAACAATAATCAGCAGAAAAATAAAAAATCAATAATGACCATGTTAAATTATTGTCTATTGTTGAGTTCTATATTATTGTAACAGTGATCATATATTTTTTGTCAATATATATGTATATATATTATTCTACCACAGTTGACTTGGTTAAGCACTAATCTAGTCTTGTAGTACAACAAACTTTAACTTCTACCTCATCTTTTTGGCTCTTTGCTAATAAAAAGAAAATAATTGAGTGCTTACAGCAATAGAAGATAGATCTAGAAAAAAAATTAGTGAAAAGGTCATCATAGACACCCAAGTGCTTTCACTTACGTCTTCCCCATGGTCAGTTATTAATTACCAAGATAATTATACAGTTACCCAAAAAAAAAAAAAGGTCTCTGAGGTTAAATCAGCTTCATTATTAAAACATTAATTGGTTGATGACCCATTAATAGGATGATTATGATTTAAACTATTACAGTCAACTTCTAGATTTGGATTAGGGAATACCTCCATTTGCAGAAACAATATATGCTTTCATAAGTTGAGCTCTCGTTCCAAAAGATCTCATTGGATGTGGTTATTTCTATATTCACATCGCAGTAGTATTATTTTTAGAATATTATATTTTATATAATATTTTAATATATTAATAATTTATATTTTATAAATTTTAATATATTATATTTATATTATATTTTTATATTTTATATCATATTTTAATTATTTTATATTTATATTTATATTATATAATTATATTATATTTAAAATTATTGTATCTAATTTTATTTTTTATAATTTAAGGTGAGATGTGGATGCTCGATTTCGAACTTAAACTTTTGTGTAGTTGCAGGACTCTTATCACTCAGATTGTGTCTAAATCTCATCTTCAGCTTGCATATTTATATATACCCAACTACGTTTTCAAAGCAGGCCAATCTTCAAAAGAAGTTGGATGACAATACCCCGTTTAGTTGGTAGATCTGACATAATATATTATTTATTTATCCATTGTTATTTGATTTACAAATTTGCAACAAATTAAAGTTAAGGTGGGGTCGTCGGCTTCTTTTTCCGTTAGCTAGCATCTCGTTAATTCCATTATTGGCCATTCTATTCTGCTTTCATATGACAGGACTCCTTATGCCCTAATCTATACTCAATTATCTCAGTATTCAATTATGGCATAAAGGCACCATAATGTGTATCGGATTTGTGGTGAGGTTGTCATGTTGCTTGTGGCTAGCACATGCACGAACGGGCCCTTGGTCGACCAAAACCCGATTGCTTAAATCTTTCTAATGTGAAGTATTTGATAGTTTCGGCCGACATCTTACTTTTTCCTGTCCAATCTACACCATCAATGGAGATAAAAAAAAAAAAAAAAACCCTAGTGGACCCGTACAAGGATGAGCTGGAAGTCTCCGTCCACGGGCAACCCTCTCCCTATGTTGTCAGAGCATTCAAGCGTAGAATCGCTCATGGAAATGGTGAGCTTAAGAATGAAGTGCTTATGGTAGCAACTGCATCATATGTATATATAAATATATATATATATATATATCTGTTATCCAACGTAGGGAGAGAAACTGACCGCTTAAAAACTGATATGATGATTATAAAGCTCAAACAGAAAGAAAGTTTGGAGGAAAAAAAACCGGGGGATTCAAACAATTCAGTATCATTCAACCAGCATCAGCCATCAAAACCTGCTTCCTGTATATAGTAATGGTTTATAATCGTTTTTAAGTCGATGGAAATTTTTTTCACTTGGTACAGAAACAACCATAGTAATAACTAGATAGACACTTTCCTTGCAGGCCGGGCTAGAATTTCTGGATTACCACGGAATTGGCAAGGCCTGCCTGCTCTATGGTTTGGGTTGGATCAGTAAGAAGTTTAGGAGGGAAACCCATTATCTGCAATTGATAGTTTGTTGCACTCCCAGGTCTAGATGCATTGATGAAGGAACGGATGTCATCAACTGTGTGGTGGAAATTGAAGCGGTTTATCATGCGAGTCCCATCGGCCAACCTAAGCTGAATTGAGGTTGATGGTAAACTTTCATCTACAACCAGGCCAGGAGAAGGGTTTGGCGCAGTGTTGAGAGGACTGGAACTCAAAGCTGGTTCAGAAGCTGCCGATGTACTGCTGCTGCCAAGAGTTCTTCCTACACCCTGAAATGCTACCTGACGCTTCTTCTCTGGTTCCTGCAAGAAGACAAACATAGGAGTTATATCCTCAAATGGACTTCAATATCAAGAATCAGCCGGTTGGTCTTTATGCTTTGTCAAAAGAAGACAAGCATTTTTTAAAAAAGGCCCTTTCAATTGCTATCGATTTCTCAATTCTACAAATTCAACCCTAGGGGCAAAAATAATGCTAACAAGAGAGATAGACTCACAGGGCATTTCTCGTCCCTCTTTATCAGATTGACATGAACAGCAGACCTTCTATCAGCTGGCTCAAGCTCTTTAGGACACTCAGACTTTTTGATGCTCTGCATTGAGACGCAACCAAGTTATCAATACAATAAGAAAAGGCATTCCGAAACATAAAAATTAATTCACTTAAAAAATTGAGAACTTACAGAATGAAACACCTCTTTGCAAGATACACAAAACGGAAAAGACAAGAATGCAGAAAGCCAAACTTAGTAATTGAAGACATACAACTTAGCATTCACTCTGAAAGATGAAGACAAATCATCCACCTCCAATAACAGCTGTCAATTTATTTCTGTTCTTTAATTCTATTTCTTAAAAGAGTTGTCAAATCCTAATTGCCATTACCTCTAAGAAAGCTGCATTCTCCGGATCATCCAACCTCCTCAGAGGGCCATCATTTACAGTGAAACCATTGGTCCAGAAAACTATGTTGTGAATAACAGCCTCAGGCTGCTGAGGTGCAGAAGGTACAGTTTCCCCCGAGAGTAATCTACCAGTTCCAGTAAAACTGGTTGAACTTGATGATGGACGAGGATGTTCAAGAGGTCCTTCTACGGCTCCCAGTTGCCTAGCTTGATTGAAAATCTCATCCACATCATTATTCTTCGAAGGATCTTGAACAAGCATGCCACTGCAAAAACGGAGTTATTGTTGATCATCCTTAAGCATTTCATCATAATATATTGAATTGCAAGGTTGGTAATGAACTCGTTGAGAAAGCTTAACATAAATAATGAAATGGCTTCATCATCAATAAATAGAAAGATGACTGTGTGTTGATAAACCAACATGTTCTCGAACCTCAAATCAGAAGTGCAGATTAAAACATAGCAGCTCATACATAAACAGGAAATACATCCAAATATCCAGCACCGTAGTGTATAGACAGTCCAATACTATCAAACAAATATGCAGCAAAGAACACAAACTTTTCAAGAAAGACTTATCAATATTGTCTAAGACTCAAATTTTATTTGTGACCATGCATGCAAATACTGCACCAACAAGGTTAAAATTCGCTTAGAGCAAGTTTTTACGGCAGAAAATGTCTACAGATAGTATGCTTCAATGTACCAATAGACAAGATTGGTTCTTCTTCAAACGAAACAAGAATTATACAGAATTCACCAAAATTTCTAAAATAATCTTTTATGAATGCCTGTCCCAGAAATGATTCAACTTGCACTCGAAGCATATAATATAAGCTCAAACTAGCATCATTAAAGAAAGAGAGTGGATCTTTTTCCAGTTCTTCATATTTAGTACAATGCAAGTGCAATAGAACTGTGTATGCACACAGGCTGACAAAAAAAGCCTACTAGAACAAAACCCAATAAGTAATGACTGCCGAACTCAAAGCAAATAATTCATAAATAACAACTGTCTTGACAGGGTAAGACAATTTATTGAGATCCCTTGAAATTCTATATCTCACATCTGACGCTGAAGTTAATCCACGCTATTTACCCTTAGAATCTGTATTTAAAGGATAAATTCAACATGATCTGCTATTATAGGAAATGCCGGGTCCTTAGGATGTTAGATTTGAAGATGCTTATAAGGTTTTGAGATAAAAAAATGTACAGCCCACCATAGCTCTGTTACTTACAAACAGCTAGTGGAACTTGATAAAGCTGGCCGATAATAAACTTCCTCAAACTACCATCCAAACAAATTAAATTATACCATGGTTGAATGGAAATTGTTGAAGGCCTCCTCGCTATAGGAGTTCTAGATTATCTATCATCACACCGGCATAGGCTTCCCAAGCACTAACTTAATTTAAATGTAAAAATGAAATGTTAAAACTTTTCAAACATTAACTTACCAGTCCCATTCAAATCTTAAAGTCTCCGAAGCAAATTTCCTCAAAGTAGCAGTTGACAATCTAAACTACTATAGCAAACTTCCCCAGTAAGTTCTTACTCAAGTTTTCATCCAAAAATAATCAACATCTTCACTGCATTCAACAGTACAATTCCAAAACAACAGCCAAACCTCCCCTTTTTATTGTAATATTAAAATTCATACTCAAACTCCAATGAAATCAATCAAGCTTTAAACTTCAAAAACTCAGCATTAAAATTTCCTCCACAATCAATCGATCAATCAAACAATTGGATGATAATAAAAAATAACATAGACGTCAATTAAATTAAAGAACAAAATATGGAATGAATTAAAGAAGGAAAAAAAAAGAATAGAAAGGAAAGGAAAGGAAAAGATAAGAAAAGACCTTTTCTCGCCACCAGTGTAGTACTCCTGGGGGCTATCGGAGTCGCTGTCGGAATCGGGTCCAGACCGCCGGTTCAGATCCGAGAGCGTGCGTATGCCACCGGCACGGCTGCTCGACGGTTTCGCAGGTTTCTTGTCCCGTGAGGCCATTGATTTTGTCTGATATTGTTTTCCCTGATTGAGAAAAAAGTTTGGAGACAGAGAGAGAGAGAGGAGGAAATTCTGTTCGTGTGGCGTACAAATATCTTCTCTGGCTCGGCTTGGCTTGGCTTATGAGAGCGAGGGTTATTTGGCTTTTTCGTACATTAACGCGAAGGAGATTTGGGAATTTTATTGGAAATGGAATACGCTACAGCATCACCACCTCATCGATTTAATTTTCTTCACCGGTCAACTCAACAACTCAAACCGGATCTTGACCTTCTCATGTGCTTACCTTCCCTTCAACCGAATATTGTATGATCGTCGGCTGGTGTCTTTTGTGTCTCTTTCTATCGTTCAACCAAAAGCCCAAGGTAACCCATTTGGTCCATACCCTTGGCTTCTGCCATGTCTTTGCCTTGATAATGGGCTTTACACGAACTCTGAACAATGCCCAATATTTGTTTATCGGTGCCCAATCCAAAATTCCCTAATTTAACATCACAAAGTATACTATACTGTACCATGGCATAGATTATTAACTTTGTAACAAAAACAAAGAGAAAAGAATATTATAGATTATTAACTTCTTTTATGTATGTTTTAATAATTAAACCATAATAATATATTTAAATTAGATTTATTTATTATAACCAATACTTAGATAATTAGGATATTACTTCAAGTTTATTAACAATCATATAAATAATGGACTTCAAGCTCCGATGGTCAAGGGATGGGCCCTGAGTGTGGAACAAAGATGATGTGGCATTTTCTTCTTCTTTTTTTAATTAACTTGTTCAAAGCTTGTGTAAGTTTAAAATTTATTTATTTATTTATTTTGGTAAATAGTTCAAAGTTTATTTACTATTTAAGGTTCGTTTAAGTTCAAAGTGTATTCGATATTTTAAAAAATTATGCAAAAATATTAAGTTTAAAAATAGATTTAATAAAAAATCCATAATTACTATTAAAAGGCAGTAACCACAATCTTGTCATCCGTAATATATATTTATATATAGCGTTAATGGCAGACCCTCGAGTTTATTATGATAGGAAAAGGAAAAGGAAAAGGCAAACAAAAAGGTTGAATTCTACTCACTAAATTTTAGATGTGAAGCAAAACATACATAAAGAAACAGCAGCTGCTATTTCCCGAAGGTTTTGCTCATCAGGTAGGACAAAGCCAATCACTGAATCAGAACGGCTAACAACATAATATGATGCTGTGATTCAGAAACATTTCATCAGCTAAATATATAATCGGCCTTTTAAAGCAAGACAGACTGCGTTTTTCTTCGTACCTAATCAACGCAGGAATAAGGTCCTGTTTTCTATTTGTAGCAGCAATGACAAGCACTTTCTTCTCCTCTTCAAGTCCATCAAGGTGCGAGAAAAAAAAAATATTTTCATTAATGGCACCGTAACAGCATCATTATTTAGGCATCCAGAAAACTTAATTAATATTACTCCTATAAGATATTAGGTTTTATTAAAAATAGTAAAGCGTATTAGCTTGGGTAAGACAAAGGCTTGGATTGTATTAAGGTAGATATTTGGTTGGTCCTCATTAAGAAACTAAATCCAGCCATAGATTATTGATTGGAAGAATCACCACCTTTTTTAATTCAACTTCATCCAGGTTTTTCAACGCGATGTTGATTTTATGCTGGGTCCATAAGAATTAATGGAGAAGAATCTTCTGGTTTCCATAGCTTCCATAAGTCTCAAGGTAACTCCATAAATAGCAACAAATATTAGTCTACGTAGATTCATCCAAACTGCGAAGCCATTGGTTGATGCCTGCAATACAATTATGATAGGCGGCTAGCCCAGCCCAACCCAGGCCAGGACCAGCACCATGGCTTCCTCTCCCTGCATAGTATATTATGCAGCATCACAAATTCTTCAAGCAAAAAAAACGAAAAAAAAGATTTTATTCTAGTCAATTAAATTCTTAATTAAAACAATATATATAACTAATGTATTAGAAATTTCAAAGGAAAACTAGGTCTACAACTGATAAATTTGCACCGGCAATAAGGCAAATCAGTTTTTAGAACCGGCGATTTCCAAGATACCGCAGAACATATGTACAAAATAATAAAGGTGAGAATAAAGGTGAGATCTAAAAGAACTAGCCTTCTCTATTTACACAAGGATTCAAAGGAGAATAACCAGATGATAATCCAGAAAATTACAATTAACAAAAATTAAAATCCAACTTAATAGTTGATTGAAAAATAAAAAAGGACAAAAAAGGGTTATAATGATTAACACACTTAGTAAACTTTCTTAGTGAAAAGATCGCGCAAATTAAAAATATTACTACCGCTTCCAACGTTTGGGCCGCTGTTTCTACCATTTCCGCCGCTGCCGCCTCGGCTACTGCCATTTCTGTCTGTAGTAATACCAGCAACGACGGCACTATTTTCATCAATTCTACAACTCAAATGATGCCTATACCCGATACACATTGGCACGTTCAGATTCAAAACCTTGGCTTTGTTACTATTGTTGCCACCATTACCAGTTTTACCGCGACGAGTTTCGGTAACTTCTTTTTTACTGCTAATCTTTTCAGCACTCCGGGACATAACATCGAAGCTCTTAACAGCGGAACCTCCGCGGCGAACCTGCCAAACAGGGCTGCTTCTCCCCAAATGAACCCCTCCCCGACTAGGGCTGCTCGGCCACTTTCTAGAGTTGGATTCACCCGCCGAGTTGCTTCGGGAACATGGGGCGCTACTTACTTTCCGGACACTAGCCGTGCCGGCGGCCATCCTGGGTCGGGTCCCGGTTGTACCTGCAGATCTGCTCCTTGAAAAAGGCCAAATATTTATATTCAACTCAGCTGGACTCGCTGCGCTTTGATTCTGACTCTTCTTCTCTTTCTTCTTCTCTTTCTCTTTATCCTTGTCTTGTTGATTTTTTGCGCTGTTTTTGCCCCTTTCTTTCTTAAAAATATCCCTCCACCGTTTCGAAGCTGACAAGACAGGAACCGGCTCGGATGTTATAAGAGGGCCAGGTTCAGGCTCTGGGTCGGGTACAGATGGTTCTGATGCGGGCGGATCCTGCTCGGTTTCTGGGTTCTCTTCGTGTTGTTTGTTAGGTAAGAGACGGAGAGGAAGGAGAACGCCGTTAACGAAGAGTTCATCAGCGGAGATGAGATCAGGTTGAGGAAAAGACGGGTTTCGGACCATCCAAAACTCGAATTCGGGTGAACTTGAATGGCTGCTTCTATTGCTTCTTCTTCCACTACTGCATGGTGATAGATTTTCGGGTTCTTCCTTTGCAGCTCTTTGGCTCTCCATTTTTCTTAGGTAGAAAAAGGCTAAGAATTTGTTCTGTTCTTTTCAGACGAAAGGCGAGAGCTTTGTTTTTTAGGTGAACGCCGAGAAAGCGAAGACTAGAGAATTTAAAATAAAAAGACGAGAATACGAGAAAATGATAAAAAAGAAAATAGAAAAAAAAAGGGAAATTATGTTAGCCTAAACGTTTTAGACTTGGTTTTTTGGGGCAAATGAAAGGCAAGAGCAAGGGGGTTTTAGGAATTAGGAAATTTGATAAGAGAGAGAGAGTAAAGTTAGAGAGCATGGGAAATTGACATTCTCGATTCTAATTTCTAGTGGGGTTTAATTACGAAAGTGTAATTCAATCTATTAGAATCTAAAGAGCTAAAAAGAAAATGAACATTAGATTCTCCAGCTATAATAATATTAATTATAATTATAATTAAGTAACATGGTTGTCATTTACTATCTTTCTTTATTTTCTCTCTATGAGTAATTATTCTCTCCTTTCTCTGTCAATAAATTGTCTATTATTATTGTCATCATGTTGTTAACAATTAATTATAAATAATAATAAATATTGTTAATGCTTTTTTAAGTGTTTTTAAAATTAATTAATTTTTTTAAAAATAGTATTCTATATTAAATATAAATAGCTGATGTTTTTATGAATTTTAATGTATTAAAAATTATATTATTTAATATAATAATTTAACAAGTGTCAGGAGCTCACGCTTGTTAGCAAAATAAGAATAATAATAATAATAATAATAATAATAATGATGATGATGATAATAATAAACAATAAAAAAAATATTTTCTTTAATCAACAAAATATGCATCTGTCTTGTTATAAAAAAAAAAAACACTATGGATTTGTCTTCATGTTATTATTATTATTCAGGGATGCTAAAAGTTAAATCACATTACCATTGGTTATTGAATTATGACCACATTAACATATGATACACATATTTTAGGTATATGTCTCATCATGGTCATTGTAGTATCTATTCATCATGTTTTAAAATTAAGTAGCAATAAATTGAAATGTAAAAAAAAAAAAATTAAAAAAAGGCTTATTTAGAATATCCGAGCTAGCGGTTGATCCTTGAACCTTGGAAGTCGATGTGCTAGATTCTTGATGAATGTATCCCAAGGGGAAAAAGAAAGAGAAGAAACGAAAAGATGATGTAACTTGAGTAGATGAGATACATATGCAAAAGTGAGAGTAATGTCATTTCATGATGGCATGGCATGTGGGGATATGCATACACATTCATGGCCTTTCTTCGTAATGTGAAAACAAAAACAAAAAAAAAAAAAGAAAAAGAAAAAGAAGCTGATTTGAGCGTTGACACTTGACATCCTACACATTATGTTCTTCATTGACGAAAACATTTGATTAATCTCAAATTATATCATTATCACGTGTTTACATGAAACCATTATCTTTAATTTTCCTGGGTAAAGTGTGAACTTTTTTTTATTGGGAGACAAATTAAACCATAACTCAAGGAATTGAAACTCGATTATCCTGTAATACGTGATAATGGGAAGGACCCAAACTATAGCGTGTGTTAGGTGAAAATGGAAGAAGAAGAAAGAAAAAATTGGGTCCAGTTTGATTCAAATTTCTACTAGTTGGGTGTGTTCATTATAATGGAAGATAAAGAAACCCTTTGTTTACAAGTATGTTAAAACTTAAACCTAAAGTTTGCAGCATTTTTGGGTAAAGTGTAAAACAAAGAAAAAGTAAAGTGATCTAACCAAAGAGTTGGAAAAGCCCCAAACGACATAGTATAAAATGCCACAGATGAAAAAATCACCAAAATACTTTAATGCATAAAAAGAATGTTGAAATTTAGCATACCCCACAAGGAAACAAAAAAAAAAAAGCATGAATCTGAACCATGTGATGAACAAAAGTCAAATGGGCATAAGAAAGAGAGAGAGAGAGAGAGAGAGAGAGAAATCGAACGGTTGAAACCAAGCAAAATCATAATTGAGGGCTAACAAAAATGACAACTTAAAATGGACCCCAAAGAGGGGAAAGGTTGATAGGTAAGTGGTTGGGTTGTGGGATAATGGTGTAATGGTGAAACGGTGTGGGGACTAGGATTATAAAAGGATGGGAAAATAAGAGAATGGTTGAGATTTTTTTGAGAAGGATTTTCCCCCCTTTCTTAATGGCTTTTGTTTGTGACCAAAATGATGAGCCATGTGCAAGCCAAAAAAAAAAAAAACTCATTATTTCATTAGTTGAAATTGGGTCCCTTACCTCCTTCCAAAAGGCCCCATTTTTCTTTTAATGGCAACTGCCTTGTGCCATTGTTACATGGCTGTAGTTGACTCTCTTCTCAGCTCACTCACCCCCATGACTTGAAAGAAAATGGATTTTATAATAGTCGATGTATATTCACAAATGTTAGAACATTTGAAATTTGAAAGATGATATACATAAACTAACTGTGAAGTTGCCGAGTTGGGGTGGACGCGGAGTTCAAGAACACGAGAATAACAACAAGACATAAGATTAAGAATGCATTTAATAAGAATAAAATGGTTTTTTCAGTTCACTGATTAAAGGTATTTATTTTTTCTGTATTGTTCATCATATTCACCACCAGCTTTTTCAGTGGCATTTGCATTGGTTTGGTTTCCATGCTTCATGGGTTTGTAATTGTAGCAACAAGATTAGAAAGTATTTTTTTTCACCTCATTTTTTTTGTCTTTCTTTCTTGTAAATTCTGCAATAGTTAGCTAGTTAGAAAGAAGTTGGTGCCCGAGGCCCAGGGGCAGCAGAACAGCAAGCACCCTACCCAAAAAGTACATCGGCAAATTGGCAATGCGCTGTGCTGTAAATACAAATGAAAGTGCGCATCCAATCGACCGGTTTGCTCACTTGTATAGTACCCCATTAATTGTTAGCATCAAATGGTCCAGTGCTTTATATAAAAGCTTTAAAAGGGTTAACGTGTCCTAACGGTTTAATTTTGACGCATCAGAATGTGACATGTGCTGTTTTTATGTGTGTTTATTAATGCATTTAGATGATAGTTGATCATATCAAATAATTTTAAACTGTTTTTGGGAAATAAAGTCTTTTTTTTTTTTTTTCATTTTCGTTGTCAAATAGCAAAAATGATTGTAGATACTGTAAACATTCCTTTTTGTTTGGCGATCAGTGAAGGGTAGTTTTGCTTCTCGTATTACTTAGTTCTCAATCCTTTTTTGAAAAACTTTCAAATGGGATTTTTTTTAGATGTATATCTTGCCTTAGTCCAAGGATTCGAGCATCCTATCTGCCCTGGGATTTTCCATACCAAAATGAAGAGATGGATTCTTTAACGAGAAAGTGTCATATTTGGATGCGTTTTCTATCGTATTATATTTATAATATGATTATGAATCAATTAATTATAATAAATTTTGGTAGTGTAAAAAAAATCATGAATAATACCATTATTACTCCAAGGTAGTAGTAACATTCTTAAATTAATGTTTGAATAATTTGGGGTAATAGAGACAATACCAAACAAGATAGGATTAAACGAGGCAAGACAGCAGATCTAGCTAAGCTGTGATTGATAATAGTCTTTTAGATTTTGAAAGGACTAGCTAGTTTACGAATCTTCAGTGAGTCTGGTATACTGTTTGCCAGGTAGGTGCTGCTTTCAGCGTCAGAAATGGGTGGTTAAAGGAACCCAGAACCAGGACCTGGCCAAACAGAAGGCAAAAATCGATATTCTATGGTACACTAGTTGGGTAAATTCTCACATCCTTGACGTTTTGAAAGGAGAATTTAGCAGAAGCAAGGAGGTAACACATGCAAATCTCGCAAAGGGTACTCAACGTTTAACTAGATATATGTTTGACTTAATGCGATTTCTGGAATATATTTAGGAATAATGCAGAGAAGAAAGAAGATGGTCCATCTGCTAAGACTGTTGCTTTTTTTTTGGTTTTTTTACGGCTCCAAAAAATCGAAAGGCATTGACATTCGTGAAGATTATCTTTATCCTTCGCCCTTTCTTCATTAACCCCAAACGGTATATCAAGTGGGAATGGAAACGACAAAATCAAGAGTCGTTTTCCAGGTTTTGATAATCTTGTTGATTCCTCTGGAAAAGAGTAAAGTCCAAAATTGGAATATTGGAAATTATTATTAAAAAAAAAAAAAAAACAAACCTCCATAAACAAGGATCGTTCAAAGGCAGGCAGCCATGAAAATTCACAGAAACAGAAAACGTGCATGCAATGTACAAACCCAAAATAGTTTTATGTAGATGACATAACACTTATTAGCGACTGACGCTAACTGTTTTATTCTTAGGCTTCTTTTTTTTATCTTCTTGGGCATAAATTAAAAACTGATATTGGATTTTTTGGGCCATTGCTTGAATTTGAATCAATAATGAAATTTTATTGACAATTTAACTGATTTTTTTAGACTATCGGTGGCATCCAAAATGCTTTGTGGGTATCCATACAATAAAGTTGCATAAAATACTAATTAATTACGTAGAAGTTGGGCCCACAAGCAAGTGTCCTCGGGGAGATGAACCCACAGACAACCTTCTTTTTTTTAATTAATAATAATAGTTTCATCTTTTTCTATGTCAAAGGGATAGTTTTATATTTTTATCAATAAATTTAAGTACTTTTGGAAGTGAACTTAGTCTAGTTACCTTCGAGAACTCCCGTTGTTATGAGGGGGACATGGGACCGAAAGGGGCTATGTTTAGCGCATAGCAGTAAAGCTTGGGCTTCGCTCTTTTTCTCGTAAGGAGTAGTAAAGTAAATTTGCACATACTCCTATCCTAGCTACTTGCAAGGCTTCACGACGACAAAGACAGACAGCTACATTTAATCCTATTCCTTCGAAGCCGTTTCCTTGTTTCACCATTGTCTAGTGTCTATTTAAATAACTTTTGTTTTCGGGTTGTTATGATTTGAAGCTTATTAACTATTACAACTATTTTAATACTTTTTTTTAAATGATACCGGGTAATTTAAGTTTAGTTAAGTAATATGATTGATTTCAATTAAATTAAAAATAATATAAAAATTGTAAATGAAAAAAAAATATTGCGCACCATATAAATTGGTCAAATCTTCTCTATTTCATCGAAATGGCTACGCTGCCATTTTACCTGTTTTGAAACAAAAATTGCTTGATAAGGTTATTTAGGACCCCAGGAGACTACTCTTTTTATTTCCTTTTTGCTTTCAATTGGACTTATCTCCAAATTGGTTCACATTTCACAGCTAGCGGCCAAAAGTTAAAAAGATTGGGATGAGAGAGGATCAGAACAGAATGTTTAATATCATTCATCATTATTGAATTATGAGTCATGGGCAAAAGCCTTTAATTTTAGTTGGTATAAGGTTAGGGCATTAATGTATAATTAAATTTTTTTCTTTTTGGCAAAGAAGAAAAACCAATTTGGATTGTATCCTATTGGCATATATGTTATTCGGTCGTTTAATTAAAGGATCCATGCATGTGCCTAGGATATATTTTGCATTTGCATTGTTGTCTTGTAGCATGGTTTTGGGTCGTTATTCTGCCAAGCTGGCTAAAAGTATCAAGGATTACGGACGACTACTCCTTATCACTGTTTTCCACATTCCACGTGATGGGTTCATAAGCAATCATGCAACCTCTCCGATGCATAGACATTATCCAGGGTGAGGACTAAGGAGACAGCTTGTCACATTTCATTGCCTTGCTCTAGCTAGGAAAAGCAAAGATGTGCATAGCTTTCCTCGTTTCGATTTAAGGACAAGGTTGAGAATGATCCATCCCTGGCATTTTTGGTCATAGCCCGTGGTGGATGAAAAGAATATTTTGAGTAGAAGGAGGTTTGGAAAATGCGGAAAGAGGATTCTAGGTTCTTGACTCTATGGAATATGGATTACTTTCTATGAAAAGGTTAAGTTGATGCAAGTTCGTGGACACAGAAAAGGGATGCTAACAAGAGTTGCGAGTGTTTTGGCAACAGCAAATGAGGCACTTTCACTTGATGATGAGACTATCGGTAGATTTTGCCTGCTGTCCCCACCAATCTGACGGCTCTTGCGCAACAAGACAATGGCGGCTGTTTTTTTGTTGGGTTTCAGCAGGAAAGTAAACACAGAACTGAATCACACGTGTCAAGAACGAAGCATAGAATTCTAAAGAAAATATCCTAGATTCCAAATAATAGTTTAATACAAAATGATGACATTAAGTTGCAGTCAAAAGCCTCAAGTTGTAAGTGAAAAAAAACTCTCAAAAGAAGAAATACGGAACCCTACAAGCAAAACAGACTACTAAGTTTGCTTTGCTATCTCTAGACATCTGAACTTCTATGAATTGAGAGCAGTAATTTTTAATCAATCAGTCTATGCTTGAGCACCGAGTTCAAGAAGCAGAGGGGGTTTACTGCATCGGGGGCTGGCCCAACAAATTGAATGGGACCTGCAACCAAAATCCATCAAGGTTAAAAGTTTAAGATATAACCAGTTTTAACAATAATGCATTGGCGGGCACTGAAGAAAAAATGTTGAGATATATAGATTTCATAACCGACCAGGACTACTAATATAATGGTTATTAAAGGCCCACTCATCCCGCAAGGAAGCAAATTTCTTGAATGGTGCCCCTGCATAATCGTCACACTAAATAGCTTGTGGCTTAGTTTCAAGTTGATCCAATAGAGAAGACAGTAGCATCATGATAGGATAGCATATAACACAAAAACATTGGCAAAAAAGAAAAATGCGAAAACAAATCTTACCTTCTACTTTTACCATTGCCTTCTCGATGACAGGCTTGAATCTACCTGCAAAACATATTCAATGTTAATGAAGTGCTGGAATTACCAAGAAAGGTAACCAAAAGAAACAAAGTGCATATGAGGAGATCATAATAATTTCTGAAGGCTAGTTTCTTCCTCAAATATGAGGCCTAACGCATTTTAAAAGTGTTCTTCACCAGCATACAGCAACAACGCAAATAAAAATGAAAGTTCTAGAAGACAAATGTTTGATGTGATGAAGTCAAGAGTAACTATACCATACCTCCTTTCCACATCCATTAATGATGTCAGGGCAGTCCCCTCGACAGTCCATTCTTCAACTGAGGCACCCAAATTTCATACCTGTAGACATGATGAATGCAAAAAAACAACAACAAGCACATGAAGTTTAAAAGCACAATGTAGTATCAACATTGTCCCAGAAGGATGGCTTCAAAACGGATAAGGTTGGGAGGTGGCAAGAAGGCAGAGAAAGGGAGGAAACACAAACTGATAATATCAACCTAGTTTTTCCACTGTGGAGGAGAGCTCCAGCTGCGAAGCCCAATGCATAGCAGTAGGACGCATCAAAGTTAGTTGGCAAACTACATCTTCCTTCATATCTGCAAATATATCAACATTGATCATGTTATCGGCCCCTACAATGAATAAACTCTATGGGTCAGGTAAGTCATGCCTACTTAATCAACATTTCTTCACAGATAAAGTGATAAGTACCCAAAAAAAGTGTGACTGTCCTTCAAAGTGGCCTTTATAAGAGCCTTCCTGCTTCTTTTTCTCCAATTCAGTTTCAACCATTTAATTGAGCATTTTCTCCGTTTCTATTTTGGCAACCTAATGGGGAAAAAGGCAGAAAAATTAATATTGATACCCAAAAAAATACTTCACACAAGTAAATATAAGAAGATGAATATCATTTCACAGCAAATACCTGAACATTTCCATGTGGATCTCTTTCAAGCATCAATTGTTCTTGAATTGCTTGAGATAAGAACTCAAAACGCTTTAGAGACTGATAAGTAAATTTTTTTTTTTTCATAGCCCATTTTCATCAACAATATCATGTGTCAGAATTCATTTAATTAAGCAATAAGCTGCTGGACCTGGAAGCACACAAAAGCCGATACATGTAGTCAAGAAGTAGTACACATATGTGAATGTTTGCAAATACCAGAGCATTAGATTTCTGGAGTAAGAAACCATTATGAGAACATAAAAAATCTGATGAAATACATGACAAATGGTACCCCAGGAATGAGAATAACACCATAGATGTAACCAAGTTCAGATGGTTTGCAAATGACATCAACCATGTAGCCTGTTACATTTTTAAGCGTCTGCTTCTTGGCAGCAACCTGCAAGAAGATGTACTCTGATTAACTTTGAATTTGTATAGAAAACTATCAAGTACGAGAAACATCTGCCAAAATTTTTATCATCGACGACAGCAACAAAACCCAAAATAATCCCACCAATTCTCCACAGACACAGACCAGAATTGCTAATAAAGACAGAAGGTTCTGAAAACAATTGAAATGTAAACCTTGTTCAAACTTATTGGTGACAAACAAAGTTGTCAAAGAACTAAGAATAATTTAGAAATTTCAAAATAAAAAACCAAAGTTCTCAACAGTAGTAGTTGGTACCAAAAACCATGAACATCGACCATGCATGGTTCATGTACAAAAGTAACATGCTAATTGCTAAGGCTTCATATGGATACTCCTTATTTTGCTCCTATGATTTTGCTACAAAGCCTGAATAAAAGAAGGCGTATTTGCATTTCTGTAAAACCTACCAAATGATACATGATTTCTGTAAGATTAAATATAATCTGCAGTCAATTCCACGTATTTGCATTTCATGATCCCAGCAGGACCTGCCCTAAATCCATACAAAATGCTAAATTTCGAGCGATCCTGCAAGTAATCTACCATCCCAAAGGAGAAAAAAAGGATCACGTTTTACTCCATTAGCACAAGTATCATAATTCTAAAGCCACACGCAGTGCTATTACAATGTAGTTGAGAAAAAGACTAACCAAAACTTCCAGAAATCACATTGCGACCTCCAGGTAAAACGACGCCAATCTTCAGCTTCTGATCAGATTGAGTAAAGCCAGCTCCGTTTGGAAACAACTTTGCCGATGGTCGCCCAAACACATATGGAGACAGCTTTGCAATCTCATTTGCCAAAAACCAAATCCTTACATTAAAAAACTAGAACTTTTTTCTTTTCCAGTTCAGTGAGAGTTAAAGACTACTGCTTTACTTATAAAGAAAGAGATTGGACAGGAAATGAAAAAAGATGAAAAGGGAGAGGGAAGAACCAGGGTTGCCGGGGACGGAGGTAGAGGTATCATCGTCGACTTTGAAGGGATTTCAAAGAACAGAGGGGAGTGGAAGAGCGTGGTCGATACGACTCGTTTGAACCTCACCGTAAACTGAAGCGACACGTCCGACGACTGTAGCCGTTTCAACGGCGGTGACATCTCAGTAGTGACCAAAGAAGGAGACATGTCTTGTACTTGCGTTTGATTGGGTGGTTAGTTACAGCGAACTCACTCTTTTCAGTTGCATTTGGACTTGTCGACGGGACCTACCTGGCCCAGTTGGTTTTAAGTCAAATTGAAAGGCTAATAATGTCTTTTCAGTGGATTCATTCTATTTCTATTCATAGTTTGTTTCGTTTTGATGGATCCAGGATATGAAAACGTGGCCCATTTATATGAAATAACATAAATGGGCCCACATGAAATCTGGTCTAACTAATTCGTCGGACTGGTAAGGTAAGTTAATTGCTGGTAGCTAAATTGGGCTCAGCTACCATTCTACCAACAGCAAGCTAGAAAGTTTTAGGGAAAAACCCGTAAAAGTGATCAACGTGGAACAAAAGGGTCACCGTGGAAGACTGAAGTTATGCATTCTATATTGTTAACGAGCCCTACTGCAGTTCTTCTTCTTGCTTTGATCCTCGGTGGCACCATCATCTTCATACTATTTTTCCAACCCCGCCACCTGTCTTCTTCTCCAAACCCCGATTCCATGGCTGCTCGGAGCTTTATTCTTTGGCTTCACGGGCTTGGTGACTCTGGCCCAGCCAATGAACCCATCAAGACATTCTTCAGGTCTTCTGAGTTCAGAAATACCAAATGGTCTTTCCCTTCTGCTCCTGAAAACCCTGTCACCTGCAACTGTAAGCCTCATTAGATGCATTTTTCACAAATTGTTTACTCTTATTCACTTTTCTTTCTATGTTTTGAATGAAATGATATGCATGGATCTGAACTTTCTAGCTTAATTAGAGCTTCAATGTAATGTATGGCATTTAAAACGTTGGGAATTTTTGGCGGGGAAAATGTATTGGGCTATAGCTTATTGAGGTGGATAATTTTGAGGAAATTTCTGATGGATACTGAAATTATGAAGAAATAATTTGGATTGATTGCGAAGGATCAAGTACGGAATCCCGGTATTATTTGAAATTTATTGTGTTAGTTTGTTGGTTTTGTCCAATTATGAGATGTATTCCAATGATACTAATAAGAGAGAATGGGTGGAGCTAACGAGAACAAATTCATAGCAAGAGGATAGTTTAATTTTTGCATAGACTTTCAATGTAAAAAATTGCTTCATGATCTTTCAGTATTGCTGTGGAAAATGTTCTTACTCACTTTTCTTTTTCTTTTTTTTTTTTGAACTCGAGCTGCATGAGAATTTAGTAGTTGGCAAGGGCATCTGATAGTCTTTGCTTTTCATCACTGCAGTATTTTCAACCCATGTATGCCTTGATGCCTCATGGATTGAGGTTCTAGTAGTGTGACAAATTGCTAGATTCTCTTAAAATTTTGTATCTCAGACGATTTAACTGGTGTCATAGTCAACTTTAGATTTATTCTTAGAAAAATGATGTTGTTCAGGACCGCTGATTGTTTGTAGTGATAGCACAATTGTTCTTTTCTGATAAATTTTTTATTTGCAGATGGAATGAGGATGCCTTCTTGGTTTGACATCCACGAGATTCCTGTGACAGCTGTAAGTTAAGCTTGTTCTCCTTCCATGTCATTTATACCAATTTAGTCTACTGCAGGGATATTTCTCTTTCAGATTTTATTTAGGTACCATTCATATTCTTCAAAACAAATTTATGTAGGTATCGTTGTTAATTATTAAACATAGTGGATTTTTCTGCCTTTTTGTTTCTTATCCACGCTTAATTGCAATTGAGTTTTGGTGGTAAGAAATACTGCCTTTTATTGCTTATTAGCAATAAGATATTCTTATGTAGGTATATGAGTTCAGTCTTTATTGTCCTACCATTGATCGTCTTTCTTGACTGTACTTCTTATGCATGCATACATGCTTAGATGGACAAAGCCATCATGAGTTGTGGGCTTTGTGTCACATCAGCATTCTGCTTATGAATGGATCATAAAGATGGAACTATGTCACCCTTGGAATTTGTTATGGTTAATGATTGACGGAATTCTATTTTATCTGCAAAAATAACACCAATGGAGCTTTGCATAAGCTTTGTGCTTTCAATGTTCAAATTTTTATTGAGATTAGTCAGATACAACGTGCAAATTGTCCTCAAGTGCAATTCCCTAAGATTTTTGCATTCAACCTGTTTTCTGACCATAAGTTCTACTCTTTTAATGTTCATAAGTTTCATTATCATTTGGTACTTGTCGTGCAATGTGTAGGATGAAAGGTATTTCCATTTGACTATTTTTAGATGTCATGCAAATGTTTTTTTACTTTGTTTTTACTCTTGAAAGTTTCACAACATCTTACATTCGCTTGTACGTTTTCCAATATGAGGATGTGAACACTTTGTTCATTGATGCTGATTAAATTGGATGCCAATTTTGTTTTGCTTATATATATATATATAGGATTCTCCAAAAGCTGAAAGTGATGTTCTTAAAGCAGTTCAGAATGTGCATGCGATGATAGACAAAGAAGTAGCTGCTGGGACGGATCCTAATAATGTGTTTGTGTGTGGATTTAGTCAAGGACGTGGGAAGTCTCTCTCCAAGGATCATAGCATAATTCACTGCTTTACTTGTGGTATATTGCAAATTATAACAACTTCTTTCAGGTGCCTTGACCTTGGCTAGCGTTCTTTTGTACCCAAAAAAGCTTGGCGGTGGTGCCGTCTTCAGCGGATGGGTTCCTTTCAATGCTTCAATGATAGAAAAGTTCCCAGAAGATGCAAAGAAGGTGCTTTTTGTCAAATGCGGAGAGTTTATCTAGTTTGCTTAATAATTTACCCCATCTGTCTCCTGTCTTATTAGGGGATACATTAGCCTGTCAAACCTCAATATATCAACAGATCTTAGTGTCTTGGTTTACAGATAGCATTCTGTGGGCTGCATTTACACTTGATAATTAATTGCCTCTGTCAGATTAAACATTTGCTTGTCTGAAATATCTTTCCAACTAGTATCTGTGACAGTATTTGTTCTATAAACTATCATTTAGCCTCATGGTTCACAAAGTTGCAATTGCTAACTGTGTCTCTTATGCTTTCGTGGATACTTATATGTCGTCGGCTGTATGTTTTTGGGAGATTATAAGCTGTACTGGAATTTCTCATTATTTTGGAGTATGCTTACAAGCGTTGTGGGACCTGAAACTTCTGCAGACACCTATTTTGTGGTCTCACGGAATGGCAGACAGAACAGTGCTTTTTGAGGCTGGACAAGCAGGGCCCCCTTTCCTTGAACAAGCAGGAGTAACCTGTGAATTTAAGGTTTATATGCTAAAGAATTTTCTTTTTTCCTGTTGCTCTTCATATGGCATCTGCTGATCTGCAGAAATTCACTATCTATGATGCTGCAGGCTTATCCTGGTCTTGGTCATTCAATCAGTAATGAGGAGCTGCAGTTCCTCGAATCATGGATCAAGACTCGTCTACAAAGTTCTTCGTAGAGGTTTGATTATTACGAGATCAGTATCTAATTATTGTCATTGGCTTGTAGCAAAATTGTTAATTAATTAAATACTATAATATATGGGTAACGTATGACGATATTTTTCATCTTTGGATTGTTATAAGTTGGATTCAACTTCTGTATTGTTGCTTTATTCAAAACAAAAGTTTCTAAACTTGGAGTACAGAGAATGATGTATGATCTAACCAATTCACTTTCATGGCAAATTGCTACCTACTTTCGTATAAATCTAATGTAGACAGGAAGGAAGGTAGACTATGTTCTTTTGACATCCTCAAATGCCTCGTATACTAATTACAACCCGGCTGTCAGTCGGGAATTCACTATTCATTATGTATGGGAAGGAGCCTGACTTGTTATTTATCGTATGCATTGACCTCTGATAATAGTATACTAAAGAAATTATATTTTGCAAAAATCCTAGCAGCTTAGCTCAAACTGCAATGTATTCGGATGGTAGATTAGGAGAAGAGGAGAGGGAAGAAGAGATGTTGTGCCGTGGCCCATTTGATTTTCTTGAGCAGCTAATTAATTGTTACTGGTATTTTCTTATTTGTATTTAAAGTCAGAGATGCTAATGTTTGACTGGTAATAGTATATGGAATTAAGAGATGGTGCGTGGTCAAAACAAGAATATTCTGACCGGAGCTGAGGGGAATGCCTCAAGCTTTGAATAACTGATTGTTATGAAAAGATTCTGAGATTTTTCGCTTAATTCACTCCCGAAACGTGTACGGCACTTGGAATTTACAGTCCCATTTCCTGGAAAGCCACCTTCTAAAAGATGGTGAGAGGAATTGGTCGTATTGTTAGTTCAAAGTAGGGGCTTATTTAGGGTGCATCGGCTCCATGGTTGGGCCAAGACCAGCTAGGCCCCAATCAATGGGGGATTGCCATTTGCTACTGCTACCAGCCTTATTTGATTGTATTAACGTAGAAAGTGGGGAGGGGAAGTGAGAAGGACAGGGACAAGGACAAATGGAAGAGTAGGTCCTATCACATCAGTGCACCAACTGCCCAACAGCAACTCGAAGCGACTTCGAATAATGAAAATATGATTCAGATTTCAGGTCCACTACCTCCCTCTGATGATCGGACCGTTCAGCAATTTAAGACCCGCGTAGCAGTTGAACGCACCCCCCTCAGAGAACAATAAATAAAACCCCATCGACCCTTCAGAGCCTAAAAACTCTTTTCCTTATTTCTTGCTTGCCTTCCTAAATTGTGTCTGTTAGGTACGTAGCATAAAGCCTTTCTCTTCTGTATCTCGCTGGCTGATCGTCAGATTTATCTATGAAGAAGCTTTACCGCAGAGGCACGGTTCATCCATCACCTCCAATCACAAACGATCATCTGTCCTTCCTTCCTGCCACCATCTTAACCCTTGCGACTGCTCTTTCCCCGGAAGATAGGGAAGTCCTGGCCTATCTCATTTCCTGTTCTAACAATGATTTTGGTGACTTTTCAGCCCACCGCAAAAACGCCCAAAAATATCCAACTAAAAGAAGCATGAGCATCAGCAGCGGCAGCGATCATGACCATCCACCTTTTTTTACCTGTGATTGTTTCAGGTGCTACATGAGTTACTGGGCCAGGTGGGACTCATCGCCAAACCGCCAGCTCATACACGAGATTATAGATGCTTTTGAAGATGGGTTGGCTCAAAGCAAAAAGACAAAGAGCAAGAAAGACAGGAAAAAGAAAGGCGGTGCTGCTGATGGGTCTGGTGGTTTGAAAGGAACCGATTTGAGCTTAAGAAAGGATGACTCAAATGAGTTGAAATCGGTGGAAGAGAGTAGCAGTAGCAGTAGTTGTGGTGGTGAAGCTTGTGGGGATGATGGTGAAGAAGGAACAGACAAAGGTCCAGTAAGAAGGCTTGTAAACTTCATTGGAGAGAGGATTTGGAATGTTTGGGGCCAATGAATTTAGACGAGAGTCGAGGAAAAGAGGTGGGTTTAAATCCCAACAGTTTTCCTCTCTATAAGAGAAAGAAAAATGAAATTTCTCATCTTTCTTTTTAATTAATTTTCCCTTTTTTTTTTGCGCCCTTTTACAATGTAAAAAATGGGTAGTTTAATCTTGAATCAATCATGTTTTTGTTGTTCTTGAAGCAACCTTTTGATAAAAGATTTTCTTGTTGCCCACCATTTTCTAGCTTAAGCTCTAGGCTCTCAATACAATACTGTTACCATATTTCGATTTTAGATTAGTTATAAACTTACGATCGGTGGAAACGTGGGATAGCACATTTGTTTGTTGTATTCTCTGTGTTTCTGACCATTTCGTTCTGTTTTTCCTTAATATTTTCTGAACTTTTTTTTTTCCTTTTTTATGCATGTTGGAATTGAAATTAGATTCAGTTAAGAAATGGCATATTAATATGCTTGATTTTTTTCCCTAGATTTAGTGTTCCCTGTATGTAGTGCAGCAGATGCCCTGCGATTGTCAACCCAACTCAAAATGTTACAACAATTATGAACGAATGTTTATACATAGGAAAAGAATCATAAGATAAGGTACTAATGTTGGTCTTTATCTACTTAAATTCAATCAGTTGATTATTTTAGATTAGATTAAGATTATCCTCATTTTATTTCAATCTAATACAGTTGTTGCTAAGACTTCAACCCTAACATAAAAAGAATGCTACTTAGCTGAAAAGTTAATGGTGGTGGAAATCATTATTAGTATTAGCATTTGCTAATAGTATTTTATGAAATACAATTGAAGCTGAAAAGAAACGCGACGAAGAAATCACAAATCATGTTCCTTCCCTTGGCTCTGCTAATGTTTTCTTTCCTTCTATAATTCCCTCAACTGCCAGGGTTGGCATCTTAATACCAGCATGAAAGCAGACGCGTCCGTCTATATTAGAGCTTGGCCAGTTGCTGAAAATCCTTGGACAGCAATTGTTTTTATGTAACTCTCTCAAGTTTCAAAACTCTGCCCAACAATGAGTAAAAAAAGAACTTATTTGATTTGGGATTCGGATATATATAATAATTATGAATAGATTTAATACATTACAAATTTTTTTTCAGATCATATATATATATTTTTATATTGGTTGATAATTGAATATTTGTTGAATACTTGAAAAAGTAGAAAATTCGATAACGGAAAGGAACACTGTAAGGGTTGTGGGTGGTACTTGAAAAAGAAAGGGTACAGTAGGCATGTATGCATGCATGGAGGGTAGAGGCTCCGGCTGATGCTTGCTGGGAGAGCAGTGATTGACAATGAAGGGTGTAATGTAGTGTAGCCTGTGGGTGCGGGCAACAAACGAGGTCGGCAAAAGTAGGGCTTCGATTAAAGCGAAGGACCCCAAATTATATTTTATGCAAAGTGCCCCCACTAACGATTCCAGTCCAAACCACCTTTTTTCGTTGTTCCCCAAAGCCATTTATTCTTTCCATAAATGCGATCATCATTAGTTCAATTCTTACTTTTCTTCGTTGCTAGGATTTCATATTTGTGCCATAAAGATTTACATAAAAGAGGTTGAAGCTTATGAAAGTGTTATGGAAATCTAATTTTTAAGAAAATTATCCTC
>JBBYHM010000019.1:16111516-16129588 GCA_038381775.1 Adansonia rubrostipa
CAGAAACAATGTCACAGAAGTCTGGCCGCTTCCCGGGGTTTGCTGCCCAGCAGCGTTTTACGAGGTGTGCTAGTGCTGGCTAACAACTTTCCGGCAGTGGAAGCCTCCATTCTGCCAAACAAAAAATCCACATTAGAAGAACTGCATCAAGTCCCTGCATTACTGGAATCAGACTTTGATGCTTCACGAGGTTAAGAAAGAGGAACAGGCTTTTACAAACACATCATAACAGAAGTGTCAAATGTGTGAACCCACCTCATATCTTTTATGCGTAACTGAGAATGTAAGAGTTTGCAGCATAAATATACAGCTCAAATTTTAATTCATATGGTACTATTTTTCCCATTTATGCCCATTATTGCGTAGCATATACCTTTCAAATTCTATTTTGTACGGCACTATTTATTCCTTTCATCTCCTCTTCAACCCCAATCCCCTATAAAGTCCGAAGAATAGCATGCCAAAAGAAGTGTTCAGCTTTCTTTTCGTGGAAGTACTTCTATATTAGCAGATACTGGCTTCAGTTAAAATTTGAGACGTTTGCACTATGTCGCTTGGATGAAGGTAGTGTTGTTTGCTGCATACCCCGTCTGTAACATAGGGTCATTTTGTAATAGGCATATGTATGCTCAAATTACGCGCTTATGTTTATTCAAGAGCTCAATAATGTAGATATGTTAAGCTAAAGAATTGGAGTAATACAGGAACTAGTAAGTTCTATCTTGAACGTTAATTCCCAAGTGGAAGATTTTCTATCCTGTAAGGTTTGCAGTGAAAGCTCTCAGATTCTGATAGCAGTCAGAAACTCGACAATTGATCTTAGAGTTTATCTTAGCCTGCCATTATTTACATATTCCACCATGCCTACAGTTTGCAGTCAATGCAAAAACATGTCCTAAGAAACAAGAAAGATTCTACTGATGAAATCTACAATACCAGAAGAAGCTACCACCGAAAGTGTGATCATCAATGATTAAGTGGTGAAAATGTCCTCAATGGCCTGAAAAAGGGGCGTAACGTAGCTCTTGTTTTTTTTTTTTTTCATTTAAAAGTCAAAGAAAAGGAAAACGCTCAAGAATGATTCTAACTTCCAAATACATTGGGGCTTGAAGATAGCTCTAACATTTTCACTAAAACTTATGGAAGCATTTAATAAATCATCTCAACTGAGTCCATGAGAACAGTGGCTACAACTGGAATGATCACAGTTTCTCAACTTGACTCTTTTATGTTATGACTGATCAGAGATCATGGGTGGAAAAGAACAGAAGCAGATGCAATAAACCAGAGAAAGCAATCCAAAAAACTAAAGAAAATTGAAGCTTGATGCAGAGATCTAACCTTTTC
Source organism: Adansonia rubrostipa (assembly GCA_038381775.1). Taxonomy (NCBI): domain Eukaryota; kingdom Viridiplantae; phylum Streptophyta; class Magnoliopsida; order Malvales; family Malvaceae; genus Adansonia; species Adansonia rubrostipa. Next base: position 16,112,864 of record JBBYHM010000019.1, read on the forward strand.
AGCCACAGCAAATGCAGCCTGCACAGGGGTCATTCCTTGGAAAGGAAGCAAAGCTGTTGTAAGCTACCATAATACAATCCCAAAGCTGTACACATCGACTTTCCTAGTACAAGGTTTCTCTTTAATCATTTCTGGTGCCATCCAGCGGTAAGTTCCCATGTTTCCTTTAGTTTCTCGGCATTGTGTTTCTAGGCATTATGTACCGAAATCAGCCACCTTAACCCGCATTTCATCATTTAGAAAAAGATTATTTGATTTGAGGTCTCTGTGGATCACACCTTGCGAATGAAGATACTCCATTCCTCCGGATATGTCAAGAGCTAACCTCAGTATCGTTTCTGTAGAAAGTATAGCTCTTTCTTGTTCAGGTACATCCTCAAATTCCCTTGTGACATGTATTCTGTGATGATACAGTAGACAGGTGGCTTCTTGCAAGCAGCAATACACTGTAAAAGGGACAAACTTCAGCAACAAAAGCTTCTACTTTTGATCCACTCATATTCAGCGAAGCTTGTTATTGTAAACTTCCACTACAATTCCTAACAGTAATGCATGCAGGCTAAGAAGCAAATTTGTAATTTGGCAAAAAATTTGGTGCAGAACAGACTTGAAATTAGATTACCTTCTCCCATGCATCTAGCTAAGTATAACAGTAGGTAATAGATAACGACTGAAACCATATCTTACATGACACAAAGTTCATGAAAATTTGGTGTTCAAACAAGTAGTGTCGAGATATTCAGTCTCTTATGATGCAGCGTGGCATTCAATAAACAACTAGGCAAGTTCTAGTGAATGACCTGAACATAAGAAATTGAAAGAAACATAGGATTGTATTTTGATCTTCAAAATACTCGATAGAAAAACAATATACCGCGTTTGTGTTAAGCCATATATATTTGTATTTGGAGTCTGACCTGAACTATATTTGGATGAAAGAGACGTGAGAGCAAAGCTGGCTCAGACTTAAAACTGCTGTTCAAGTTTGGCTCTAGTCTCCTCCTTTTGGTTTGGGATCCTTACCATTTTCACAGCAACAGCTCTCTACTCGTAAATTCCACGATAAATCCTACTGTGAGCTCCAAAGGCAAATTTATTACCTATAAATAATTGAGAAAGATCAGCAGTCCACTCCTGATCTTGATCCTCCCTTGAAACTTCCCAAGTCTCCACATTCTCAGAGTCCAAGATAATTGACCATGATTCCAAGCTAAATCTCTTCTTTTCCATGTTCTCCATATCAGAATTCAACTCTATTTTTTATGAGGAAGGAACTGGCAAATGTTTGCTCTTCGATTTTTGGAGGCGAAATGCATGGAAACATGAGGTTCCCATTGAAGCTTAATTTGGTCAGGGTTGTTTAGCTAGCCCTCTATGTGATATTTGATTTAAGGAAGTGTGCAGGAGACTTTATCCTGTCAAAACAAACAATCGAAAGGTATTTTCCTTCTGAAAGTGTGAATTGATTTTCGGAACTGCATGAACTGATTCAAAAACATGGGTTTTGTAGAAGAATGAAAAAGAGAGAATGATTTTCATGAATTACTCGAAAGAGTAACAAGATCAAAGAGAATCCTTCAAGTCTTTGAAACAGATAATAGAGATAAGTAACCAAACTGCGGGCTTCCATTTGACAGAGTTTTGTAGTTGAAAACAGAAACGGTGGCAAAGAGAATTTCGTTTCATTTCATCATGGGAGAGCAATGAGATGCATACAGAGGAATATGAAGTAGAGAAAATGATTGTGGGGTTTCATGGTGTGAATAGGAAAGGGTCAACCCTTTTCAGGGCTTCTTTTGGCAGAGAGAAGGAGATTAGTCCGTTAAGCATCAGAAAGATGAACTCAAAGAAGAGATTTCAGAGGTATCCCGTGATTGCTTGGTTCCAAAGTAGAAAAAATCTTTTAAGAAACAGAGGGGAGAGAGTTAGAGAGAAATCGAAAGGGTAGATAGATGGATAGAGAGCTTTTTGCCTTCACTCCAACGAATCCAACACCCTCTTTTTTCTGTTTCTGCTCGCCCCACCCTTTTTGCCATCATCAATGCTAAATGTAGAAGGGTTCATTTTTATCCTTGCATTTGCATGCATTTGTAAGTTTTGCTATTGCAATATGCAAAGCATGCCAACTTTGGGTGGGACATAAGCCTTTGCACCTTGCTTTTAAAATTTTTTAATCTTTTAAAAATATTCTATGTTATAAATATTAAATACTAATTAAGAATTATTTTATTTTAAAATGTTATCAAATGCAGGTTTTAATCCCTTTTCAAAAGGAGTCACAGTCAGTAGTTTCTCATTTTGCCGTCCCCTTAAAGCCTTTCGAAATTTGTAAGTTTGAACCCTTCACCATGGATCCCATTATGCCCTTTTCTTATTCATATCTCATGCCTGTTTTCTTTTTTTTTTCTTTATGACCTTACTTGCTCTTATTAATCTTCTTGATCAGTTAGTGATATGATATTTATGATGTCACATTTCATTTCATCATCATTATAGAACTTGGATATGTGCTGAAGCTGAAGAAGCACACCAATCGTCGCCTTTTATTCCTTAAACTAAAGAAACATCGTTTAATGGTTGGGGGAATTGTTTTGTGCTGGCAATTCTAGAGAAAAAAAATGTTCTTTAATTATGTTTTATTCATTGCTGATGGAATCGCGAGTGTGAACCTTTCTTGTCTGCGAGAAATCCAAAGTTCTTGGATGAAGGGATCAAGTACTCCTGGAAAAAAAGGGGCTTTGGGCCTTTGTGGACAAGAAGGTTTTGTGGACTTTGAGCTCTTAAGTCAATTTGTTGGGCTGATTCTCCGTCTAAACGAAGGGAAAACCCATGACTGAAATATAATTTTTACTAACGAAAGAAGAAAATGATTCAAAAAGGTGTAAAAGGAAAATAAAAATTACAACGTTGTCAACGTCGATGATTTGGTTGTAATCGAACTTAAGACAAACAAAAGGTGACCAACCTGAAACTGATCTCCTTTATGTAAAGAAAGATTAGAAAGCGAAGTTAAAACAATTCTTAGGTACTTTGAACAGGAATTGAAAATGGGGTCTCCAACACTCAAATCGAATTGACTAAAACTAATTAGTAGCCAAAGCCAGATGTGTTTCCTCAATAAGAACTTGACAATCAACTTTTTATTCAAATTGTTTAATTGTTCTTTGTTGCAAACCCCCTAACCTGACCTAAGTTTGTGGTCCATTCTTGCTGATTAATCACCCTAATAATTTATTACTAATATTAATTTTTGCAACAAGAAAGATTCATTAAAATTGGCCAGAGATTGCACGAAAAGCTACATAAATATCTTAATACATATATGTATATATATATCATCTATTTACCGTGAACTAATGTGATTAAACTGCAAATGTGAAGCTGACAAAGGGTTTGGACTAGATTGATTGATACTTATTGCAAATTTAAGGGAACAAGAATGATTATTAGTACTGAATTGCAAAGATAATAAACATCTTCCATAAACAGAGAAGAATGGTAGGATTGCTATGTGAACTTCATACAAATATTTTACGAATTTAAAATTATTTGATTTGAATTATTAATTCATAATAAAATTATTTTATTTAAATTTAATTATAAAATAAATTTATTAATATAAAAATAATATTTTAGTATTATCGTAAACAATAGTTTTTTAAAATCTTCAATGTAAAGCGGCTATTTAAATTTTTAATATTAAATATTAATATTTATATATATAAATATATAAATGAATGTAATGGATGTGATCTTTTATGATGAAACTTGAAAATGAATTTTATATAAATAAAATTAAAAAAAAAAAAAAAACCTCAATTGTCTATGAAGCTAATTACATACCTGGAATTGGGAGCTTCGTTGTAAAATATTAGTACTAACTGCAGAGCTGGGCTGGCTGGCTGGCAAAGATAACGTAATTGATGGATTACTGAGTAGATAGTAACTACTAGCAGAGATGTAAGTGGACAGTGGCAGCAACAACAAAGGGACCCAGTAAGCTTATAAAAATTCGGTCTAGGATTTATCCTAAGCGTTCAATGATTGTGCAGAATGACATGATACATTCCAGTTCCAGAAGATCTTCTGGTCGATGGTGTTAGCGCAGGACCCCAAGCAACTCACAACGGTTCCCCAATGCCAACATTTTTCTACAGGCCTTCAGGCTCATGGACCCATTTCTTACCAATTTGACAGTCACACGTCATATGACGCTGGTAGCGTGGCGAGACGTGGAAGGGGAGCATTAACCATCAAACTTTGTTGTAGGGATAAAGGATAGAAACTGAATTCACACAAACAAAAGAAAAGAAACAGAAAAGAAAGGCGTAGGGACCCGTGGGCCGGTACATCAAGTCATCAATCCTCCCTGAAGATGAAGATGTAATCCAGCTGAACCATAAAAAGTTCGAGTTCAAGATTTAAAATTTATTTAATTTTAATTAAATTATATTTTTTAAATTTAATATTAATATTAAATAAAAATTAAATTATTTAAATTTGTTTGATTAAATTTAAATAAATTTATTTATATAATTAAAAATAAGTTTTATTTTTATATTTAATTTTAAATTTAATTATTAGTTATTGATTTTAATGTCGATTTTAAGATTTTTTATATTAATTAAAAAATAAAAATGTTCAACTAAACTGGAATTGTTTAAATACGAGTTCAACTCGATGGTAACAATAGAACAAAATTCAAATTTATTTTTAACCAAATCTGAAGAACTTATTCACCTTTTCTACCTCCCACTTCCCAATCTCAAACAACGAACAGAGCAACGCCATTTTAAAGACAAAAGGACACACATGTTATAACGGCATTCCTCGGAACACATTTTCCTCGTTTCAGCCACTCCATCCCTTCCATGCCTCCACCAGTTCCTTCCACACTGTCTACTCTCTCACTCTCTCTCATTTCTTCGTTACTAAAATAAATTGATAAAAGGAAAATAAAAAATGGGTTCTCGGGTTCAGTCTCACCAGCTAAGCAAGGGGCTATTCGAGTCGGGAAGGCCGGAGCAGCTAAAAGAAAGGCAACCGACAATGTCGTCACGGGCAGTACCTTACACTGGTGGTGGAGTTAAAAAATCCGGAGAGCTGGGCAAAATGTTCGACATCCCAGTGTTTGATCATTCCTCATCCACTGGTCCTCCTCCTAATCCCAACTTCATGCAGCAGCCACAGCTTCTTCAACCTTTACGTGTTCCTCCGTCTTCTCAGCCCAACAGTGGCTCCTTGCGACTGGGCCCAACTCTGGCCCGATCAGGAAATCTTCCCGCCCATGCCGCTTCAACCCACTGGGCTCATCACTTCAGGTCCCCTTAGCTACGGTCCCAGGAGGTCGGGGCAGCTCAGTCAGGTGGAGCAAGGTGGTGCCGTGTCGGGGAAAGCAGGACACGGGCCAGGAGTGACTAGTCTCGGGGAAGGCGTGAGGTTTGGGTTTGGAGTGTCGAAGGCGGTAGTTTGCGTGGTGATGTTGATGGTGGCGATGGGCTTGTTGTTGGGGGCGTTTCTGATTGTGGCCGTCAAGAAGGTGCTGGTTCTTGCGGCGGTATGTGCGGTGGTGGCGCCCATCGGTTGCAATTAGTTTGGAATTGTATATGGAGAAAGAAAGGCCTGTTAGCGTTCGTAAGGAGGTACCCAGATGCCGAGTTTAGAGGTGCTGTTGATGGCCAATATGTGAAAGTTACAGGGGTAAATCTTTTTACTACATTGTAAAATTTTACTTTATTTTTTGTAATTCTATTTTTGGAGACTGAAGAATGCTCATGACAGTAACCGATGTGTGTTAATTCGTTATTCTAATTTCCATTTTGGTAAATGTCTGTTATGGTAATTCATCTTTCTCATTACTATCCAGGGGATTGGGTTTTTCTTTTGTTACAGTTGGCTATTTGTTTTAGTTAATTTTGCTTATAAATGGCATGTTAGTTTTAAATGAGATTGCTTGTGATGGATATGTTTGTTAGTGATGATGGGATTTTTGGTCAGAATACTAAATGTGTGTCTATCTATGATTTTATGCAAATGAAGGATCTTGTTCGTATAGCTGAAAAGGAATCTCTGAATGGCGTTGAAAACACGTTCTTTGCTGTAAACAATTTGAATCTTTTATGGGTTAAATGCTTGATCTGTTAGTTGTTTTCTTCTGCATGGGATTCTAGTACATCTTTGTAGCGCATCATGCGGACTGATCCAGTTGGCAGTTTCCTGGTTTTGGAGATTTCATATGATCTTTTATTCAAGGACTCTGCATAAGCTTACTAGTTACTACGTTTGTAAATTTAGTTAATGCAGAACCAAGTATAGATAGTTGATGTAGTGTTGGTAATTCTGATTTCTAGACATATATACTATGTGCAACATATATAGAAGCTATGATTGGTTTATTCAGCTGAAGATAAGGATAGCTCTGGTTTTCCAGCACTCATGATCGTTAATTCGGATTTACATTTTGTGCACATGATCATGGGCTCATGGGGAGGCATTGGTAGGGCACAGCATTGCTTATGTGGGAACTGCATGTGTTAGTTTTTTCTTATGGACTTTGTCTTCTTCAAATTGAACTGGTTTTTTATGAGATTTTAAGGATTAAACCTGTTGTTGATGGTGTATTAAGACCTCTTTTAATTTTCATATATTGATGATGCTATAGAATTAATAAAATCGCTACTCTTATTGTAGGTTGTCACCTGTGGCAGCATTCCATTGGAGTGATCTTACGAGAGGGTGCCCAGATGCGTATATGTTTCCACGGAGTTGCACGAGTATGAAAGGATGGGGTGGAAAATCTACAAATTCCACACATCGCTGCTTCTCATGGGAACGTAGACATTCTGAGGTATGTTGTGGCTGGGAAAAATCTTCAGAATCTGTATCAGTAACGTTCGGCAAACTAATAAACGTCGCTTCTAAGTAAATTTTCTCTTAGGCAACCTTTTTTGTTGTGACAGTAAATATATTGCTGATTTCTACATATCAGACTTCCAATACGGATTAAGAGCACTTGTCAAAGCAGGTTATGGATCTAAGGTTGCTCCGTTCGTCAAACCACTACTGTAGTTGATGTAACAAAGGAAAACACAGTTATTTCCAAGCATTTGAAGCTGGCTTGCAGAGCGCAATCTCTCTAGTGATGATTGTATAATGCGCCTGAAGGAGGGGTATGCCATTTTTTGTTATGCTTCTAGCCTCATGTTGAATTGTTTAGTTGGAAAATAAAGATTTCATTATCGAGTATAGTTTCAGTTTCGGTGCTGATAAGAGGACATTTGTTGTGACAGAGTTACATAAAAGAAGGGAGCACCGTCAGTGTGATGGGGGTTGTCCGGCGCTATCATAATGTACTCATGATTGTTCCACCATCACAACCTATCTCAACAGGCTGTCAATGGAGCATGTGCCTCCTCCCAACATATGTTGAAGGTCTTATTTTGACATGTGATGATAACCATAATGCTGATGCTGTTCCCTTGTGGATACGTCGCCTTTCATGTTAGTTTCTATTTGCAGCTGGATGTCACAAGTAAATACTGTCATGGATTGGGGAAAAAAAGGTCCAAATATCACAGTGCCACTATCCTGTCTTCCTTTTCCTGCTAATCAAGTGCATGCAAAGAAGAAAATATAAGACACTTAACACTTAAAGAGGAAGATTAGTATCGATCTTGGTCAAAGTTGTCCCAACTCTCTTAAGAACAAGAAAGCTCGTTAATTCTAGTCGATTAAAAGATAAGCACTATTAAATTTATTGATCTGCATCAAAGTAGTTCCATAAAAGACGGTAACAAATACTTATGGCGAACAACGGCCGTGAATCACACCAGGACATGAGAAATCTCTAAGTATTTTTACTTATTTTCTTGAAAAAAAAAATAACGAAGTGAACGGCTTATTAGCAAGTAAAAGTATCCTTAGAGTCTAGAGGGGATTCCTCCTGCCACTATAAGAGTTTCCCCTGTAACATAACAAGCATCATCAGATGCCAAGAAGGCAGTTGCAGCAGCCATCTCTTCTGGGGTACCAAGCCTTTGAAGCAAGGTCTTTTCCTCAGCAGTCTTCCTCTGTAACATTCCAACTCAAATTCAATCCTTTACAAGACACAGGGCATCACTTAAGGGAAGAGCAGCCAAAACTAAAACTCACGTATTTACTTACTTACCACGGCCTCATCTTTTGTGATGTATGCCGAAAAGTTAGTTCGAACAAAACCAGGAGCAACACAATTTACACGAGTAACAGGAGCCATCTCAGCTGCAAGTGCCTAAAACATGTTCAGCTAATGTTTAGAAGATGAAAAGATCTCATGGTCGTAGAATTCTTTTGAAAAAAAAACAAGAAAAGAATTGATAGCATATAATGTAATATAACTAGAACACCGACCTTGGTCAATCCAAGAAGGGCTGTCTTAGTTACCCCATACATAGCCATGGCAGGCTGCGGATGAAAGCCAGCAATTGAAGAAATAAGAACAACCGATGAACCCTTCCGCAAGTGAGGAGCTGCCTCCTGCAGTAGGTAATAGAGAAGTTAAGTCATGGCCCCTCGTATGGTTGTCAAGGTTTAACAAATACTAAGTCGGGAAAACTAACCAAGTAAGCTGCTATGGCAAACCATGGTTAGCCCACTGCCAAATTTAAGACTTGAAAAATAAGCCAGAAGATGCAACACCAACAACCTAATCATAGGGAGACGTGCATCATATACACTACCCTAGAGCATTCTTTACCCTTCACCCAAAAGATTTACCTGTAGAAGAAGTATAGTTGCTTTGACGTTTATTTCCCATAGCTTGTCAAGGATAGATTCTGGGGTTTGCAACAAGGGATCTACAGATGGATTTACAGCAGCATTTGATACAACCACATCCAGCTTTCCATATTTCTGAAATAAGACTAGCAATTCTTAAATCACATCACAAAGCAACATCGACCAATTAATAGCATGGATTGATACAAAGATGTTCTTGCTAGATAGAACAGAGTTGCATTTCCAAGAGTAAGAATTTGAGGCACCTTTAAGTTTCAATTTAGAATTTTACAATTTCAGGAGAAAATCATATGGAAGGAAATGATAACTTCATAATAAATAAGAAGAAAAAATGGGATCAAAACACTGACCTCAACAGTCTTTTGAATAAGATCTTTCCTTTGTTGTGCATTTGAGACATGACAAACTACTCCCAACACTTGAATTCCTTTGTTCTTGAGCTTTTCAACTGCTTCATCCACATTTTTCTGCAAGCACATCAAAAGAAAAAACATTAATCTTTGTATTTAGAAGGAAGAAAAAGAAAATTTAATTAAAAACTTTTAACTTTTTTAACTAGTTCTGGACTGGGTAGATCTTTAATGTGCAATTCTTAATAGAAAAAAGACCTACTTAAAATTCCACAGACGGATTAAACTGAACTGGGTAAATCTTTAACTTTAAAAAATCCAACAGATCAATCATAAAACTGAAAATTCCATGAAAGACATTTACTCGAGAGAAAATTAGATCGAAACCTAGCATTCTTAGTAGGGAAAAAAAAAGGGTCAAAGATTAAACACGTTCTGGATTGGAAGCAATAAAAAAATAATAAATAAAAACCTGTTTGCGAGAAGAGATGACAACGGAGGCTCCTTCCAAGCCGAGACGTTCGGCGATGGCGAGGCCGATGCCTTGAGTGGAAGCCGTGACGATTGCAACTTTGCCTTCAAATCTCTTCCCAATCTTCTTCTCCATCTCTATCTTCTTCAACATTCCCAAGCAGAGTTGTCTTCTTCCTTTTATTGCTTACCCAACTATATTTGTGCTATAATTAATTATATGCCATTTACGTACACGCAATCAAAGCCATTAAAAAAAGCTGAAAAAATCTAAATTATATCAATCACATAAATCAAAAGTTTATCTTAAGAAAAAAAACAATGACAAGGTTTTATTATTTAAAATAAAAAATAAAAAATGTTTTTTAGTAGGGCATTGTAAAATTATTACAATTAACCTTAAAATTTGATGTGAACTCAACAAAACAACTTTTAGAAACATGATAACCAAAAATCAGGAATCAGAATCAAATTACATTAATTACCTATTCTGGCAGATTTTGCTACAATAAAAGCTTTTCCTATCGGCATTTTAACTTTCTCGGAGGACACATCGATCACATCACAGAGTCGGGGGTCCCAATGCTACAGGAGGACGGATAATTGGAGATATAAATAAATAGACAGCTAGCGGATATTTGGGTAACTTTAAATTTGGCTGTACTCGACGTTGTAACTAATGAAACTAGAGTCTGGGGAGGTTCCTTCCTCCTGCAATAGTTAAGGTACTTGTCTGAAAGGACTCCCTCTGCAATTAATTCCAATTCAGTTTCAGCTTATGTTAAAGGATCATAATCTTGGACACTATAAGGGTTGTGTAGTTCAATATATATACAATCCCCCTTCGCAATGGAAACCTGCACTTAATGGTGTCTTCCTTCCTCCTCAATTAAAAAATTTGGTTCTTCTGCATCATTGAAAAATGTTAGCAAGCCAAAATAAGTCCTTAATTTCCAGCCAGTCGGCTTCAATAATCTGCTTTGCACCCGGGATGCAATGGGTGTCACTTACGTAAAAGAAGTTGCCAATGTGTGTGGTATTTGGCCTGGTTCCAGCCGGTCGCAAAGCACCAAATGACAAACACAGGGGATAACAAAACAACATCCAGCTTTATTGGCTTCGTTTTGCCCAAAAATAACCTTAGTATAACATATTTCTCATAGATATCTACGGATGTTCCATTAGTTTCTGTGTTTTTTTTTTTCAAATCCTAAGAAGCAGGTGAACACAACCGGCAGCTCTTGACCTTGCCATTTAGTTTCTTCACTTTTCCCCAAGTTTGTTTATTTGTGGTTTAATTTTTTCAGTTGAAGTTCAGGTCTCTGGAAAAGAAGTAAAAGTCTATGCATCGAATCATCCCTATACATTTATCCATCCAAAAAAAAAAAAAAGGTTCAGAGTTGGAACTAAGAATCCTCCTAAAAACTACAGGAGCAGCCTAATAAGCAAGTAAATGACGGCAAGTGTCTAACTGGTCAAACCATTTAAGATAATAGAAGTGAAGCGAGAGTTATATCTCCGGGCAGTAGTCGAAGCCTTGAAGGGATGTAGGAACTTAGGGTCTAACTAATTAAAACCAGTTTAAGATCCTAAAATCTACACCCTTTCAAGGCTTCAACTACTGCCACCGTACCACCGAAACCTGATTTCGATTATGTGTTTCTCCTCAATTAAAAACATTTCTTCTGCCTCATCGAAAAATGCTAGCCAAAATGAGGCCTTTTCTTCATAATGAAACCTTTTTTCTGTGGGTTATACTGAAACCATTTTTAGTCCATAAAGTTAAAACTTTCATGATCAACAATGTGACGCTGTGATTTATGAGAAATTAAACCTCACAAATCAAGTTGATTGTAATTTATTCATACTTAATGGACCTGGAGAAAAGAACAATGACCTTACGAGAACCCAAAATATGCCTTTCAGTGGCCCATTAATGGACCCAAAAGCCCAATTCAATTATCAAATTATTCCAAACAGCGGGCACAAACGGGAATATGCGCCCACCTTAGCCGCCTTTATCTGCCAAACTCGAAAGGACGACCAGTAGATGCAAACTTCCGCCTACGTTTGTTAATCTCTAATTGTCACTTTTGCGTTCTCAGTTTCCAATTTATTATTGTTATTATTATTATTTTATTTTTTAACACGCAGAAGAAAATTTCGACAGCTATGAGTTTCTCTTCTTCGGCGTTTGCAATCTCAGCCTCCTCCTTCTCCTTCAAAGCTAGGGATTCTAAAACCCGTCTTCCTTTCAACTTCCAAAACCCTTTGCGTTGCAATTCCCAATCCCCACCTTCCATTCGACCGCTAGCCAGGTAATTTGTTTGAGCAATTCTTCATTTTCCCCATGTTGTAATTATCAATAAGGATTAATTTTTGGCTTTTGCATGTTTGTAGGAAGTTGTATCCAGTCAAAGCAAAACTCCTGCAAGAGAACGAAGAGGAAGTTGTCGTAGAAAAATCATTTCAGACAAAAAGTCTCCCAGGAAATGAGATTGAAGAAGTGGGGGAATCGCGTGTGAATTCATCATCTAGTGGTTTGGAGAGATGGGTCATCAAGGTTGAACAATCTGTGAATATCTTCCTCACGGTAAAATGTTTACATTCTCTTTGACTGCGTTCATTTTTGTTGGAATTAATGTAGCTCAACTCTTTTTGTTCAGTCAATTGGATTTGTTATTGATATTGTTAGAACTTTTTTCTTCAGGATTCAGTTATAAAGATACTTGATACGTTGTACCATGACAGAGATTATGCCAGATTCTTTGTGTTGGAAACAATTGCAAGAGTTCCCTATTTCGGTCAGTAATTCTACTGTTGCTTTACGTCCTTTATTTACTTTTTCATTATTCTCATTTTACCAGAAAAAAAAAAAAAAAAGGTGCAACATGTTATCTATAGATTGTAGCTATTTAGAAGGTATTAATTTGTTTTACAATTTTGCTTTAACTTGCTAGCATGATCTTTCATTTTCTGGAGGTATCAGAAAGAGTTCTGTTAACAATTGGGTAGTGTTTTGGGTTTTATGGCAGCCTTTATATCTGTCCTGCACATGTATGAGAGTTTTGGTTGGTGGAGGAAAGCGGACTATCTAAAAGTGCACTTTGCAGAGAGCTGGAATGAGATGCACCACCTGCTTATCATGGAAGTAAGGTCCTAAAATGGTTTAATGACTGGTGAACATAAGTAACCTTGATTGGTATGAGATAATTTAGAGTGAGTTGAATAGAGAATAGAAAATTATAAATGATGACGATGATGGATGGCTTCTTTAATGAAGCTTTAAGCGGAAAAAGAAAATCGAGCACATTTCATATCTTTCTCATAATAATGTTTCTCAATTACATGTCTTTTCTTATCATATAGCCTTTTGGTTGCAGGAATTGGGGGGGAATTCTTGGTGGTTTGACCGCTTTCTTGCTCAACACATAGCAATCTTTTATTATTTTATGACAGTCTTCATGTATGCCTTGAGCCCAAGAATGGCATGTAAGTTCATTTATCTGAATTTCACTTAGCAAATGCCCCCCTCTCTCTCTCTCTCTCTCTCTCTCTCTCTTTTGCAGATGTGTGCACACACATCCTTTCTGGATTCTTCTGGCCCTATCATCCTGAATGATAAAAAGATGTTTCCTGCTCAATTGAAGCGCTTATGTGCAATAATGAGCATGTAGGGAAAACCTATTGATGGAAATAGCTAGTTATTGAGATTAAAGGTGCCATCTAACTTTGTTGGTAGTCTTTTGATGGCCTGCTGCCCTAACTTTAGCCTATTGTACAGGTTTTAACTAGAAAGAGACCAAAGAGAATAAAGAGATTGTATTACGTATCTTAACCTCTGCTCTGTTTGAACACAATAAACCTTTACCCTGCTGGTTGCTGTTCTTGTGAATTCGTCATGCATAGAAAATGCTTTTTGTTCTTGAAATCTCATTTTTTTTTCCTTCATGCTGTTATGGTAACATAGCTGTAATCATGTAGGACGTGAAATACATGTTGTTGAGTGGGTGACTAGGATTGAACCTTGCTCACTTTCAGTCATCTGTGGTGCTTATTTTAATATGTTTGGTTTCATGACTACTGCAGATCACTTTTCTGAATGTGTAGAGAGCCATGCATTTGAAACCTATGACAAATTTATCAGGGCCCACGGAGGTATGCTGACAGCTTCCTGGTTATTCATCTTGTCCTTAGCTAGCTTGCTGTTCATACATGTATCACTTATACACAAGTTTGAGACATTCTAGTATCAAATTATCTTGCATATGTAAATACCGTGCTGGGTACCTCTGATGCTATAATTCAACCTTATCATGATTCAAGGGTACTTTGAAAATTTGCAACTTCTCATTCCAGGGGCAGTTTGGAGGCCCTCCGCAAGTAGGTTAGACTGGCATCTAATTGGCGTTAAGGTGTTTTCGAGAAGTCCTTAGATTGTTGCATGACATCAAATATGATCTTCACCATGTCAGCATAATAGATATTCATTTCAGTTTTGTTGACTAATTTTACCCATTTTGACCTGATATGTTCCTTCTGTTTCTTTTAGATGAGTTGAAAAAAAAGCCTGCTCCCGAGGTTGCTATAAAGTACTATACTGGAGGTGACCTGTACTTGTTTGGTGAGTATTTTATTTTACGGTGCATGGTTCAGTCTTTTAACATGTGATATCGGGGTTTAACAATTCCTCTACATTTCTTTCCAGATGAATTTCAAACTGATAGAGCTCCCTGTTCGCGAAGACCAAAAATAGGTGAAAGACAAGATTTTCCCTCTTTACTTTTATCCCGTTTACAAAGTTAAATAGAAATCCTTGCTTTTACTGGATCCAATGTGGTCTATATGTGTATGAATGTTGAAGACCATTTTTCTGTTAAGTTACAACTTCAATTCTGGTGTCATTAAATTGGCAAGTGATAAATGCTTGCCTGCACATGGTATAACAAGAGACTAAAGGAATCTTGATGCTAAATAGTTGGGTATGGAATGCATACTGACATAAGTGGTTTGAATTCTCTATGTCCATTCTCAGAGAATTTGTACGATGTGTTTGTGAACATCAGAGATGATGAAGCTGAACATTGTAAGACAATGAAGGCTTGTCAGACTCCTGGAAATCTTCGCTCCCCTCATTCACATCAAGATGATGGCTTTGGAGACATGCCTGGTTGCGTGATTCCTGAAGCAGATTGTGAAGGTATTGTAGACTGTGTGAAGAAATCTTTGACATCTTCTCGAGCAAAGCAAACTGGGACATTTGAGGGAAATAGATAATGAATTCGTGTGAATCTACGCATAGTGACACAGATGTATACGCTGAAAGAAAATTATATAGCTCCAATATATGCCTTTTGATTCATAAATAAAGTTTTGTTTTCAAACATTACTTGATGCAATTTGGGTATCTTCCCTGCTTAGAATCTAATGCAAACGGTGCACCAAGTTCACCGATTTGTTGATGGGTGTTATTTGCTCTTATAGCCTTATATTCATTTCTATTTAAGAAAAACAATGTTATTAAGTCCAGGAACAACAACCAAAAGAAAAAGAGGGTCAAACGAAAAAGCAGCGTGGAGGAGCAACACTCAGATCTTCAATGGAGAAAATGACAGACTGAAACGATATCTTGGCCTTTGATTTTGATGTACCTTAATATTCTTACCTATGAAGAGACGATCAATCTTATAAGCTGCCTCCTCACTCTTTCATTCGAACAGAGGTTTCCTTCGAAAATCTTAGTACTAAACAAAGAAAAAGTATTTGAAAACAACAAATAGATCAAGAAATTCCACAAAAAACAGAAAGGATCACTCAAACGCAATGCACAAGGAGTAGCCAAGCAGTGGCAGTGCGGGTGACGTTTACTCTTATTTATGGGTTTTTATAGAGGCCGATCCCTAGACGCTCCAGCTGGAGGTTGGTCACAATACCCTAATGGGCTATTAGAGTTGGGGCATGTGCTCATCCCTTTGAATGGGTAAGCAGATTTTGGGCATTGGTTCATTCCTTGGAACGGGCTGTTAGATTGAATAGGCTATACATTGGAACTTTAGCGCATATAATGAAAACCCTATTAAATTGTGCCAAAAACAGGAGCCTGCTATCTCTTTATTCCTTGGACTATAAAAGTTGCCAACGGTCTGCAACAGTAAACTTACCTGATTCTGAAGCTGTCCAACCAGCATTACCAGTTGCAATGCTAGGTAAAATTACCAGATTTTGTGCAGTGTCTCATAGCTTAAGTATTCTTCTCCGGCCCCAGCCAAAGAGATTTGGCAACTTTGCTTGCCAAGAAGTTCTCTTCAAGGGACAAGAAGAAATCACCAAGCCACCCAAATTAAACCAGAGTTACAAAATATAGCCCAAATATGCTTAAGGATACAAGCAACCGTTCCAAACTTTAGACTCTTTAGACCATACCTTTAGAGTCTGAGCTTTCAATTGGTTATAGATGCGCACATAAATTGGGTTTTTCTTGTCCATACTATGATGTCGACTGGGTGACATAAGTTCACCATCCAAATAAATACTAGTATCAAATTGAATTGGATTTATAATGTGCTTGTTAATCCATTTGAGGCTTTTAAGAATTCACATATTTCTGAGTTTCTTTGTGGAACTTAAAATCTGTAGACCTGTAAGCATTTTATTTGAGTTGAAGCACCTAGATTCTAATTAACTTGGGGTTAATAAATAATACTGATGTTCTGCTTCCAGATTCTAACTGACCAGGGGCGGAAAAACAATGATGTGCAAGGAAAACACTAGAATGATAATGAAGATGGAATTAGTTAGCGCCTTAGCGGTACTACTTATAATTTCCAACTTCACCATCTCAGCTGCACGATCATTGATGCCCTTTTGGGGGATGACAGAGACAGACACTTGAACAGCGCTAAGAGGGCATATGCTATAATAATTGACATGATTTTAGATCCACAAATACGTGTAGGTACAATATTAGGACATGTTGATACATTCCAAGGAGCATAGTGTTTTTTATAAAAGGGTAACAATTAGCTGATTTAGAGCTAATAATAAGTTAATGTGTGGTTGTAGTGACTTTATTTGTTTAGCAATTGTGTAGCTGTCTACTTGATATTGGCGGAATTCTAATTCTGATTGG
>JBBYHM010000019.1:16129688-16149199 GCA_038381775.1 Adansonia rubrostipa
GACTAGTTTAGATTGTTGCATCATCAAATATGATCTTCTCCAGGTCATAATAGATTTCTTTTCATTTTTTATTGGATTGATTTCACCAAATTTTACCTGATATATGCCTTTGATTAGTAAATGAAATTTTGTTTTCATCAAACGTTAGTTAATGAGATTTAGATAATTTTACCCTGCTTAACTAAGAAAGATATTGATTTCTGTGTGGGAAAAATAGCAGCATATAGTTTTCAGTTTTCAGGCATAAAGAATAGTTGAACAATCTAATGCTAAGTGCAGATTATGTACTTCGATTGCTGGCAACCTCTAACTGCAAATTCATTGTCCAGCATTAAAGTTGTGTCCTAAGTGTAATCAATTTCAACCGCCTAAGGTTATCAAAGAAAATAAATAAATAAATGAACTTCACCTGGGGCTACTGCCAGCCTGCAGGCTTGCATATATTTGTTGAAGGAAAACAATTGTGTGAAGCAACCGCATCAGAATTTAATAGACTTCACGCTTGTTGAATTGCTTGGTAGGCATGAGATCATGAAACATGAGTTTGAAGGTGACAACATGACATACTGGCTGGGTTATTTCTTTCACACGGTCATGGTAGTAACATTTGAATTGTGCATCTTTTTGAGTTTTGATTTTCATGACCGTCCTCGTTTTTTCAAATACAACAACATAAATATAACATATATAAAAAGTAATTAAAACATTATATAAATACATATTTAAAAATTTATATAACATAAAATATTAACATATTAAAATTAATATAAATATAAATTACTTTAAATATGATTATAATAAAATAATACGTATAAATATAATACAAATTTCAATGTCAATGCCGCTAACGCCGGGAAACCCTGAAGCCGACGTTGAATTGAATGCATGATTAATTAGTTTTGGTTTGCTGGTCATTAAAATCAAAATTAATTTTACAAATGAAATGGACATTATTGTACAACTACTAGTTGTCTTATGAATTGTTTGAGTACTACTAGTTTTGGCTTTGGTTCCCACATTATTAATTAATTAATTAATTAATGCATTTTCACTATTACATTACCCGACAATAGTAATGAATCTTGATATTTAATTTTGGATGCCAATCAATATTTTATTAAATCTTAATTTTTTTAACAAAATTTATCTTATATATGCAAGAAATAAAATAGACTAACAAAAAGAAATACGCTTTTAAATTTATAAATTTTATCAATTCATAAGAAAATTATGTAAAAAACATAATACATAAAATAAATAATTTTAAAAAATACATTAAATAAATCATATTATTTAACATTGAGGAATTTTTTTAAAAAAAATTATAAACATATAAAGTGCTAAGCAATATATTTTTCATTGAAAGCTTAAGTTAGAAGTTAGGGTATTTCCATCATCTTTTATAAAGAAGATAAGACCGCCAAACCAACTTCATTTACGTAAAAGAAAACAAAGCTTTGCATTACTATTATTCCATTCATTTTATAGTTACTACCGGTGGCAGTAACGGAACAAAGAATAAGAGCAAAACAAACGGCCAAGAAAACGGAAATGCCAAAATAAAACAATTTAAAATTTATAAACCACACACAGAGTCAATAATAATAATAATAATAATAACTTTTTCGGAGTCTTCTTCACGGGCGAAATCAGCGTATTCAGTTTATATTGGTTAAGATAAACCTTCTAAAAATTTCAATTTAGTTAAATTTATTTTAAATTATTATTTAATAATAAAAATAATATTTTTATTAAAAATTTAATTATAAAATATATAAATTTAATATTTTAATAATATAATAAATAATAAAATAAATTTTTAAATTTAATTTAATATTTAAAAAAATTTAAAATTTTAAGTTACGAGGGATTTACCTTTCGGAAGTCTCTAACTATTATTATTATTATTATGAATATAATCGGCTTCGTGTCCGACTGTTGAGCCAAACAGAAGAATAAAAAAAAAAAAAAAAAAAGACCGCCCGCCCAACGTGTTCCTTTTTCACCCTCACAAGATCTTTGCCCACGCCACACCCTTCCCAGGCTTCCTCTCTCTCTTTCTTCTCGCCAATCATTCGCTTGTCACTGGCATCAACACACCATTTTCCTTTCGTTTCGTTTCTTTTCTTTCCCTCCTCAGGAGTTTTTCCTTCTTTCTTTTTTCGTTTCCTTTTTTCTGTACGGACACCAGCTCCCCATCTAACCAGCAAAAGTACTTTATATTCCTTGCGCCGCTGCTCCAAAGTATTTCCAACCACAAACTCCTTTTCTTCAAACACAAATTTAACAAAACAATCAAACAGACTCTGAAAACAAGAATGGGAGAGAGTTCAATGGGTGGGCCAGTTGTCCCCACCGCAACTAAACCCGAGCAGCCACCATCGTCGCCGGAAAGCATCGCGCCTTTGCCGCTGCCTCCTCCTCAGCCAATTGCTCCTCTTCCTCTGCCTCCAGTGCAGCCGTCCTCGGCGGAGGAAGAGGCTGCTGAAGCTGACGTAGACAAGGATATGCTTTGTCCAATATGCATGCAGATAATCAAGGAAGCTTTTATCACTGTTTGCGGTCATAGCTTTTGTTATATGTGCATTTTGACTCATCTTCGAAATAAGAGCGATTGTCCTTGTTGTTCTCATTATCTCACTAATAACCATATCTTCCCTAATTTTCTGCTTAATAAGGTTGGTTTCTTCTCATTTTTTCTTTTATGATTTTCTTTTTCAATCTTGCTTATATTTATATAAGTGATCAGGATTTAGGATGATCCTTTGTTTGGCTCTTGATGAGAAATATAACTTCTAAGCTTAAATATTTCTAATGCGAAGGACATTAAAGCTTGATAAAAGAAAGTACCTGTATTCGTAAATTTAAGTTGAAGCACCAGTTTCATTAGGTCTAGTCCCGTCGAAATGGAAACTCCATGTTTAATTACTCCATTATTATTTCCTATTTTAATAATGACGTAGGGATGCAAGGCTAGCTTTAATTTCAATGGTTTGATACGATTTAGCCTTTTCTCTATTTTCATGGCATGATTTTCTGGACTTAGGTAGGTATCTATGGCTAATTGGGTGAACTGAGTTGAATTTGGGTAAAGAAATTGTGACTTGTGGAAAGCCTATTTACTTGTATTCTAGATTCTTGCATAGTGTACTTTTTTGGTTAGCCATACTTACTTGACTCTTACTTGGATGCTCGTCTAGATTCCTAGTAAAGAGGTGGGAAAGATCAACATGACAAATAACTGGAAACTTCTTTGTCATGTCCCATTTAAACGGCCAATTGTAATATTTAGTTATGCAGTTCATTCATGCAACTGACATTGCAAATAGTAATACATATATATGCTTTTCCTGGGTTTTTTTTTTTTTTTTTTTTTTGGTAGTTCGTTGTATTAATATCTTGATTCATATAGACTTCTAATTTATTTTATTAACGCAGTCTTTTAAATCTTGTAGTTACTGAAGAAAGCCTCTGCTTGTCAATCAGCAAGGATTGCATCTCCAGTAGAACATTTTCGTCAAGCAATACTGCAGGTCAGTTGCACTATATTAGAGCATTATTTTCAAGAAACACCAATTATAATTGTAACTTTTGTGCTTAAATTGTATGTTGAATCTAATCAACTTGGTGATGTGATTATGTGCTTATTTGAATGCCTCACATTCAATCACCATGGAACTTTTTGAATTCCGTAATGAATGAGCTTTGTCTTTAGTCGCTCTTAACCTGTTTAGATTTTTTCTAGATGCATTTGTAACAAGGAAGATTTGATATCATTTAACAGAATGACTCTCCTTGTGATCCTTAGACAGGGTTGTGAGGTGTCAGCCAAGGAGCTAGATGGCTTGTTGTCTCTACTTGTTGATAAGAAGAGAAAAATGGAGCAAGAAGAAGCAGAGACAAATATGCAGATTCTTCTTGATTTCTTGAACTGCCTAAGGAAGAAAAAGCTTGAAGAGCTTAATGAGGTCCTTAAACGTGAATTTATGTGTTCCTTGAATCATAATTTTCTTGGAGTAAATATAAGTAGAGATAGAGTTCTCTAGTTCATAACCCAATCCCATGAAAGTTTAAACTGATTACACAGACACAATTTATTAGTTCGATTGCATAAACTGGTAATGGCTTGTAGAAACTAACTCTTAACTACAAGCCAGTAAGAATATTGATGTAAGAGAGAATGAACTACAGAAGAATCAATATTTAGGAAGGCATGAAATGATCATTTAATCAACCCTACAGAGAGAGCCCATTGCGTTTGATTCCTAAGTTTGTATTTTACTTGGATGGTACTTTGCTTTTAGAATTGTTTGTATGGATAAAAGATAAAAGACAGTATTACCCTAGTTTTCGGATTTAGGTCCATGTTAATTGGATGCATTTAGTTGAGCACATTCACTCCTTACATGTACTTTAAATGGTTCTAAATTAATCTTTTTGCTTGTTTTAGTCCTTTTTTCTTATTTTTTATTTTGAAGGGGTGAGAGGGTGGTCAAGGCAAGCTTTGTTTTATATTTTGACTGATTGTGTTTTCTTTTTTCTTCAATGAAGATTCGAGCTGATCTCCGATATATTAGAGAGGACATAAGCGCTGTAGAGAAACGTAGAATAGAATTGTATAGGGAAAAAGATGGATGCTCCGTGAAACTAAGGATGCTTGTTGATGATTCCTTTGCGGCAAAAACCTCGCCATCATTGATTGAAAAACATAACAATGGCATTGCATCTGGTGCTCGCAACTTCCAAGGTTGGATGGGTTCAGCCAGTTCACAGAACAATGTTGATGTAAAAGCTCAAGCTAGTTCACAAGGATTCAGAAGGAACGATGCCTATGGTGGGTCAGATTCGGTATACGATCCTAATTCAGGGTTGGCCGTAGCAAGAAAGAGGCAGGTCCATGCACAGGTTAGTTGCCTTCCTTATTTTCATAGTTCTTGACTTCATGTTGCCTCTTGCAATGCTGTACTTATTGGTGATTAAAACACGTGAGAAGGTCCAAGTTTCTTTGTCCAACAATGAAAGGCCCTTTTACTGTCTTCTGGTGGAAGCACATGCACATAAGACTTAATTGTTGCATTGGATTCACATAACCGTAATTGGTCCCTTGAAACATTTGATGGCTAGTTTTTTTTTTTTTTTTTAATTTTTGTTTTGTTTGTTTGTTGTCTGTGTTGGCATTCTGATGACCAGCTACTCTTTAGTAGCACATTGTTCAAAAGACTTATGGAGCAATTGAAGACCTACCATTGCCTTTACATTTCCTTTATATCCTGTTCAGATAAATAGACCAGTCAATCCTTAACAAACGAATAGTTCATTTAAATTTATTTTCTTGAACGAATGTTTATAAGTATTATCTCTTACCACAGTTTAATGACCTACAAGAGACTTACTTGCAAAAGCGGCGGCATTGGACTAAACAACTTCATGATCAGGATGATAAAGACCGGCATGCAATAAATAGAGAAGTTTACAATCCTTGTCTTGAGGATTTTCAGTCAGTGCTAACTACTTCTACAAGATACAGGTACATAACTTTTCCATCAGTGATCATATTTCATAAAATTATACCTTTTCTTTAAGGGAAATTTTATGAATCTCATGTTTTGAATGTTCTTTCCTTTTGTGTAATATATATATATATATATATATATATATATATATATAAATAGTTTTTCTGCCTTCGATACTTATCGTTTATTTTTTCTGTTTACATTAGTCGATTGAGGGTTATTGGTGAGCTTAGGCATGGTGATATTTTCAACTCTGCTAATGTTGTATCAAGGTGAGTCAAAAGTTTATCATTCTATGTTTCATCATATTCATCAGAGAGACATTAACCAGTTGTAGTTTCACACAATTGTCCCTTTGTTATGTTTCCTGACACCTCTTTCCTTAAAAAAACTTGTTTGACTAATGTTGAATTGACTTGTTTAATAATTTCTCCGTGGTCTAATTTGATTCGATAATATGGTTAAACTTATTTGAAAATTTAAAGTTTTGTGAACAAACAAAGTAATGATCATTTTGAGCTTCTATTCACAAAATTTTCCTCTCCCTTTGCTTTTCTAGAATTTCTAACAACTAGAATGAATTTGCAGCATAGAATTTGATCGTGATGATGAGTTGTTTGCTATTGCTGGAGTGTCAAGGCGCATCAAGGTTCTCGAGTTTTCCCCGGTAAGAATTGGATGAAATATTTTAGGTTTTTTAGTGGAATTCATGATTTGGGAATTTTTTATAATGGTGGAAACATTTACGTAAAGGGTATTCATAGCCATCTAATCTTGTTTAGGTAATTTTTAGAGCTTTTTGATTAAAGTGATCACTTTATACTTCACCTGCAGACTATTAGCTATCCATTCTTCTATAAGGATGATGCATGCATTAGTATCCTTTGATGGTAATTGTGTCTTTGCTTCACTGGTCAACACCTACCTATTTGATTTTCTGCAGGTTGTGAAAGAACCAACAGATGTGCATTGTCCTATTGTTGAAATTTCCACCCGCTCCAAGCTTAGTTGCTTGAGTTGGAATAAGTACACAAAAAACCATATTGCTAGCAGTGATTATGATGGGAATGTAACTGTCTGGGACATAATGACTCGGCAGGTATGAATGATAGCTATTTGCTTTCCTGGCCTTGACATATAATTCTCATGCAGGTTGCTCCGCATGAGCATATAGATTATAGTGCATGCACCAGCCACCTACTGTTGCTTAATCATTAATTAAAATGGTTCTTAACTTTACAGAGTTTGATGGAATACGAGGAGCATGAACAGCGAGCTTGGAGTGTTGATTTTTCTCGCACTGAACCTTCAATGCTGGTGTCTGGTAGTGATGACTACAAGGTAAACATAACTTTTCTGTAAAACTTGATTGTATTGACTGAGCTTCTCTTGCAGTTTATCTGAAGGGATGAGATTGACAATCCATGGACTACGGTTAATGGTGGAAAATAAATAAAGAGTTGAGGCATGGGGACTGTTGATATGTTTCGCTGTAATATTCTGTTAAGACATTCGAAATCACCCTTCTATTTTTGGTTCTATATGAGAAACACAAGTTGCATTTGATAATTAAGTAAAATGAGCTATTAAATTAGATCCTTTAAGCATCTAGTCGACAATTGTGAACTTCAAGAAGCTCAGCTTTGTACTTATTATCCTGAGATTGAAAATAAGCTGGAACAAATCTCTCAGAATAAATTAAGTCTAAACTTATTGTAGTTTATGTTCTCAATAAATCACACATTATAAAGTTTTGAGATGGGGGATCCCTGCAGAAATGTTTCTGGCATGAGAAGGCCCTGTTACTGTTTAGTAGAATAGCTATGTAGTGGTTGCGTTTGATTTTATATTTGTTAGGGAAGTCACTTAGCAGACCGTTCATCCACTCGACCAAGCTTGATTTTTATTTTGCAAAGAGATTATCTAACCCCATTTGTATTTGCCAGGTCAAAGTTTGGTGTACAAAAGAAGAAGACAGTGTTCTTAACATCAACATGAAAGCGAACATTTGTTCTGTCAAATACAATCCTGGATCCAGTTTTCATGTGGCAGTATGTCTTGGTTATATATATTTTTTTCTATAGTTGTTCCCATTGACTGGAATTCTTTTATGACAAGCCTTCGGAGAGGTGTACTTTTTTCTTTCTTTGTAACTTTTCAAAAGCATCCCAATTACGGGAAATATTTTTCTGTCAGTAAATCTTTCTCCACCTTGTGGAGGAATTGGGGACATAATGTTTCATTGTTTGATTGGAATTCAACTTTAACATTTTTAGACAAAATTATGAATAAAGAAGGGTTTGTTGAAGTTTCAGGTTTTTGAATTCTTGCAGGTTGGTTCTGCTGATCATCACATTTACTATTATGACTTGAGAAATATCAGCCAACCGCTGTATGTCTTTGGTGGGCATAAGAAAGCTGTTTCATATGTGAAATTTTTGTCTAACAATGAATTGGCTTCTGCATCTATTGACTGCACACTGCGCTTATGGGATGTAAAAGAAAATTTACCAGTAAGTAGACTATCTCATATCTGGAGTTTATACAGTCTTTTAGCTGCTAACAAGGGTCTCTTAGAATTCAGGGTGCCGTGCCAGGGCATTTTACTGGCAACAACATCCTTTTATTTTTTGTCAATTTTGATTTTAGAAAAAAGAACAGAATAAGTTGCATGGGTAAGCATGGAAGTTCGTCATTTCCTTGCTAAAGCTAGATGAAAGAATTAAGTTGGCAAAAAGTGGTTTCGAAAGTGGGGGTGAATAATTGTTCTTTAGGAGGAAAAATTCTTTCCCATGTGACTATTTATTTGTCAAACATGAATGTCTTTGGAGTTACTGTCTGACCTAAGTGTTCCAAATTATCCACACTAGAACTGCCCGTTTTCTTGTTTTTATTCTGTCAGCTGCGCACTTTTAGAGGTCACACAAATAAGAAGAATTTTGTGGGTCTCACTGTAAATAGCGACTACATTGCTTGTGGCAGCGAAACAAATGAAGTATTTGTTTATCACAAGGTTAGTTAATACTTTTAACATATGGGAATATGGTATTTTGGCATCAAATCAAATTATAATCTAAGTTACATTAACTATTGTTGCAGGCTATCTCTAATCCTGCAACTTGGCATAGATTTGGTTCAGACATGGCTGATGCTGATGAGGATGCCGGAACTCACTTCATCAGTGCTGTATGTTGGAAGAGTGATAGCCCGACAATTCTCGCAGCAAACAGTCAAGGAACGATTAAAGTGCTTGAGCTTGCAGCCTGAACGGTAAACTTAATAAAAAATAAGCAGTTGAAATCAATCGTATAATCAGGACACTGAAGCATTGCATCTTTGCTGGTTTGTACGTGTCATTGAGGTGAAATGAGCAGGCTAGGGAAAATTGATAGGTTCATTGCGGATCATGGATATTGTTTTTATTATTTTTAATTTATCAATATATCCCTGGAGTCTATAATGGGCCTTTTCTCAATATACATGATATCTTTATTCAAACCTTCTTCTATTTGTCAAGATATATATATATATATATATATGTATATATATATATATAGAGAGAGAGAGAGAGAGAGAGCAAGTAATACACTTGTTTTACATATTTACCTTTTTATTGGTGCAATACCATATTCATCTTTTCATTTAATTTGCATAGATGCCAACAATCTCTTATAAAATAATAATAATAATAATAATAATTTCATATTGTTTTTAATTTAGGAAGCAAATGTATTGATTTAATTATTTTTTTAATGAATTTATGGATTGTAGTTTCAAAACGGATTTTTATTATCTATGCTGTTGTTTGTTGTATTTTAAAAGTTGTTTAATGTTAATTAAAGATTAGATGCAAATTAAATTTATCCCTCATTTAAATTTGAGTACCGGTTAATTTAGTCCGAGACCCGTTTACTTAACATTTACGATACATTATACGAGTTTAGATATTAAAAACTTTAGATTATCATTATTGAATTTGAGTTAGAGATGGATTAAGTATAATTCATGATTAAAGCAATATCTTGCATCTTTAAATTGATTGTCAATACTTTGAACAAAACCCTTTGTGAACATTCCTGAGGAAACCATCCAGGAAGCATTGAAACTGGTACTTGCTATTATAAATAATACATTTTTACTTGGAGCTTATAGTTTTCTTGCTTGTCACTTGCTGATATTGGGTGGTTGGGCCTGTCTGTTTCGATACCAGATGTAAAGACCCACTCAATTCTGATCCATCGCAAACGAAGAAAGGTAATTTGATCTTATATTCTTCCCAAGTTTTCAACACATCCTATTAGTTCAGCATTAAGTGCCGTGCAGCACCGTACCGGTTGTCATGTGGGATGCTTAAGAAAAATCCACAGATGGTGCCTGTCTTCCATTTTGAACGAGTACCAGCGGTTTGCCACTGCCAAAGCAAGGGTGTCCGACCAGCGGTTCATGGACAGGTTTGACATTGCCAGCTTGAAGCAATTACCAATGAAGTTTTCACGTTCAAAGCGAAATCAGGACGTCAATTATATAGCTTGAAGTTTTGCTGCCATGATCTGAACAAAGCCAACCACCAGGACATGAGTTTGAACTTTGAAACAACTTGGTTAATATATACACAAATGTTTGTCCTTTTTCGATACTTTTGAAGCATGGTATAGCATGTTATGGACGGTTCAATTTTCTGCTATCGCGCATTTTCCTCATTTTTCATGAAAAAGAAATTATTCGAATAATTGTTATTTCCTCCTTTTTCAATAGATTCAAAAACAATATGAAGGAAAATCCGGAAGCAATGAAAAGAAAAAGAAAAGAAAAGGGAAAAAAAGGAGTGTGGACGAGCAACAATCAGATCGTCAACGGAGAAAAATGACGACTGAAACGATATCTCGGCCTTCGATTTTGATATACCTCAACATTCTTTCCGATGAAGAGACAAATCTCATAAACTGCCTCCTCACTTTTAACCGAACTGAGGCTTCCATCATTTGATCATATCATTAACCCAAAAAAAAAAACCATTTAAAAAGCCAAAACAGATCAAGAAATTCTACATAGAGCCGTGAACCATTGGAAAACCAGAGTGGGTATGGCGTTAACTTTAAGGTTCCTTAAATCTTTATAGAGCAAGAACCCTAGATGCCCCTGGCTTCATGGCTTCATGCCAAGGGTTAAATTATCAAATTACCCTTAAGCATTTTATAGACATTGGACATGGACTCATTTTATCTGTTTGATTGGGCTGTTAGAGTTTGGGTATAAGCCTTATCTGTTTGAATGGGCTATTTATAGAAACAATGATGGGCAAAGAACACTAATGATGACGACGACGATGACGTTGGCATCATTTGAGGCAACTTTCCCCCTGCGCGGAGGCGTAATCATGATGCCCTTGTGGGAGGTGACACTCGAACTAGGCTCAGAGGCTATACGCTATAAGAATTGACATGGTGTTTACACAAACAAAAACTTGGTGGTAGGTTGCTAGGACATGTTAAGGCATGTCCCAAGGCAAAAAAGAAGCTTTTGTCGATGGAGCTGTACTCAGCACATTTAGGACATCTATATTCCAATATTAATAATCCTGCTTTGGGACTTCACTTTACGGATGTCCGGTCCTCAATTCTGTTCAATTGCTTACTCTTAAACTGCCTTAAACTATCTCAAGTATTCATTCTCAAGTGGCATCTCTTAAGCTATCATCTGTCACTCTTAAGACTGCCTTGACATGTTTATTTTACGTGGATGCTTTTGCTGGATCTTTCCTCCTATCAATTGTTGGGAATCACTTTGGGGTACTTTGATTTATTTATTTTAATTTCTGTTGCCTTATAGTGCGTGTTGGATTCTGAATTTTGATTCCCTGGACGGCTGGTTTTTCCTAGTAGTCTCATAGTAGAGATAATTTCCCCTTGCAGTCAAATGAAAAATCACAAAGACTTGAGCTGTTTGTTCTGAGTGATTTTGATTTGAGAAATTGCTTCCTTTGCTTCGCTTTCCTTGCACATTCAGATTGGTTCCTTTGCATTTCAAGTTTTGTCACAGTTGAACAGACAAAAAGAGAGTAACTTTTGGCGACTGTGACTTCAACTTTCAACTTGGCCTTTTGATTCTCCCCGGTCACTCTTTTCTTTTTTTAATTTGACAAGTGCCTCGATCACTTTTTCATTCAATTTTTCATGTTAATAAAATTTAACGAGGATTGTCGGCAAGTTAGGTTAAAGGGGAATTGCATTGCTTGGTTTTCTAAAAGGATGACGGGGTAACTTATCAGTGTCACAAAACATTGTTTAAGCAGACCATTAGAGTCAAAGGATTGAAAGAATTAGTGGTTAAGTTTCCCATCGAAAAGTTTTATGATAATACGTGCTCCCATATGCGATATTTAATTTAGACTACTTTCTTGTGATCTTGCTTAGAACTTTCCTGCCATTGGGTTTAGTGGATTCTATCAGTTCTTTCACTAGAAAGGAGTTGAAATTTCAGTGGATATTTGGACTTAGGAGTTCTAACTTGATTAGTACACCTGGCTTCTAATCCCTGGAACATAAGTAACATTGGCTGATGGAAAGGTGATAAAAAGCTTACTTAAAAGCATTCTGTTTTTTTGTTCTACCCTAAAAGTGGAGAGATGATTTATTTATTTAACGTGGCTTTTGCTTGACAGCGTTTGCTCATAAAGAGCTCTTGCCATGGGGCCTGGCTATGCTCAACTCTAGCTTTCTTCTACCAATCCTTTCCCCGACCGTCCCAAATCAGAGTTAATCTAATACAAGTATGGTTACTTTACATTGCTTTAAATAAAAAAAAATAGAAGCAATGTTAGATATTATTTCTCCAATATGAATCATGAGGAAAACGGAATAGACAATTGTTGCATTCAAGAGAGATTACTTACCGATACATGAAAATTTAATTTAATTAATTTATGAAACCATTCATAAAATATATATGAATTTGGACTGCTGCCTCTCTTGTACGAAAAAAAGGACAGAATCGAGACAAAGTGTTATTAAAGACTAAAAAAGCCAAAATAGAAATAGAGACTCAAGGACAATTTCATATCAGATATAATTTGGTCACATTCTACAGCAGAAACACCTGATATAAAAGTACGGCCACTAGGCTTCATATGTAACAGAGGAACTCTTAGTCCAACCTTTCAGCTAATTTTAAACTACTAAGCTCGACATTGGCCAATAGGGTACTTACTAACTCCAGGGCATACCAGAACTGATCCATCAGCAGGCTAAATTTATTATCAGAAACACTCTATTAAACCCATTTTTCTGCAGTCACTGAAGGACTCAAACAGTTGCAATTGGACCCAAGTTAACTGTAGATTCCATGGTCTTCATTGCTTCGAACCTCGGCTCCTTGGCCTGGAACTTCAGGCCAGCATACAGTTTCATGTAGTCCTCGAACACAAATTTTGGGTACACTTGGGATTTCTCAGCTTCTTTCTCTAGTAAAGCTGGTGCTGGATATATAACAGCATCACTACCCGGGTTGTAAAAGGAAGCAATAGACATTCTGGTACCAGATGTTTGAGCGATCACACGGTGTATCACACTCTTATATTTGCCGTTGGTGATCACCTGTTTCAAGCAGAGAAAAAGAATACCAGTCAGTCAACAAGAAAATCATGGAATCAGCCTTGAAATAAGTAGTTCCCAGCTGGAAATGGTCTAAGCTAGGAATAACTTTCTGATTTCCATTTCCGTCGACTTTGTGCTTTTTATACATAGAAACATTAATTGCAATAAGATTCGATATTCCGTACCTAGCAAAGTTTGCCATTTAATTATTACCAACCATCCTAAATTCCTAATGCTGAATCTAATTTATTTCGGTACTTCTTGCGCTAAAACACAAGGCGATTGCTTGTTATACCTCAAGTTGGTCACCGAGGTTGATTACAATGGAGTGTTTCATTGGAGGAACATCGATCCATTGGTCATCCTTGAGGAGCTGAAGGCCACTGACCCTATCATCTTGGAAGAGTAAGATGATTCCACCAGCATCAGTGTGAGCCCTCAGGCCCTTGATTAGGTCTGGTTTGGGGCATGGAGGGTAGTTGCTGACCTTAGTACCAAAGGTTGGCCCTTTGGACCCATAAAAGACTTTTTTCAGGTATCCCTGCTCCAACCCAAGATTCTCACATAACAAGTCTAAAAGTTGCTCGGCCAGCTTCTCCAACTCCATTGCAAATTCCTTCATCACCTTTCTGTTATCAAAAAGAAACCATTTTTTTCATCACTTCCAGTACTTAAAAAAAAGTGAAAAAAGCCAGTAGCGTTGACCTGTAATCTTCATCAAGATCAGGAATTTCAGAAATGTTTGAATCAGGCAAGTGGCGCAAGAAGAAAGTGCTTTCCCAATCTAAGTCATTGACCTCGGACTGAACAACCTCAAGACCCTTACTTGCCACCATTTCTTTGAAACTTCGTTCCATGCAGTTTTTGTAGTGCTCCTTTGTCAGTTTCTCCACAGTGTCCATCAGCTCATGGGATATTCCATGGTTCATCAGCTTTTCGAGAAAATAGTAAAGGTTTAGGAGATTATAAACAATTAATGAACTGATCAAAAAAGTTGTAAACTATATAAACCCACATTTCAGAGCTTTTTAGTACCTCAAAGAAGCCCCAGTTCTCACAGGCATCTTTGATCATGTCCATGGTGGCTCCTCTCTCCTCACCATTGAGTTTGGAGAAGTCAACAACAGGGAAAGTGATCTCCATTGTCTCCACTATTATTTTTGTATTAAGTAGTAATAACGTGTTTATGTTAGTCTCAAGGCTTGTGTGTAAGTGTAATGGGATCATGGGCAAGGTGCAATTTATAGGCACAGAATGAAGGGCAAAAAAGGTATACATGTAGGTTAGATTTTAATTTACCAACCCTACCATCTTTTTTGTCTAGAATGACAGCATCTGATCTGATCCAGCGATATATGATCTTTTATTTTCCTTTGAGTTTATCTAAACATTTTTTTTCTTTCAATGTCTGCGAGTACTCGAACAAACTCCAAGTCGAGGCATCGACCAAGGTTGCTTTGAAATGCTACAACTTACGTGACATGGATCCATATCAGATACTAAAAAAATGAGCTAAAATAATAAAATGGTCATTACTGCTCTTTTAGATGCAAATTCTATTTGATATATATGGACATGATTTAATTTAATAAGCATCACCTATCTCATAGTTAACAATATGAAGGGTATATCGTCAACAAATTACTTTCATCTTCACCTAGTTGCTTAAATCATATTTACGTTAGTAACAATATAAAATAAATAGATTTAGGTTTAATCCGATTTCTTTCTATAATTATATTTAAAAAATAATTCATAAATTTATGTTTTAAATTTTAATATTTTTTCATCCTTTTAAATTATGATTTCTTTTGTAAAAAATATATATAATATATATTAGATATAGCTTTTTTTTTTTTATGAAAAGATTAACAAATGTCTATAGACACCTGTTAAAATTTTTAAACTAAAAAAATTATGTAATTATTACAAACTTTTTTTAATTTCGTAAAATAATTAATTAGATATAATTTTTATAAAATAAAAAGTGAAAACACATTAATATGTAATTATAAGTACTCATTAAATGGTTTTTTTATATATATATATTTTGCAAAAGATTTGAATATTGAACAATGTGACTCGACATACAATGCATTAAGCCAAGTTCTTTACCTTTAATTTTTTCGAATATGGCTTTATACTATATCTTAATCTTTCTTCGAGTTGCTTTCAGTTAAATGAAAAGGCAACATGTATATAATATAATCAACATTTTACAACTTCTAGTGTTTAAGGTTTTTATTTATGGTTCTTGTTTATCAATTTTAAACATTACATGTGCAAAAATAATAATAATAATAATAATAATAATAAGAGATCATAATGAAATTATCCCATTCAGCACGTTTGGGTTTTCTTAACGATCGAATCATCAAAATGGAAAACAAGAACTAATTAATAGGAAAACTATGATTACTATGTATTGCTCAAATGCTATCGTCGCTATCGAGTTGCACCACAAACGTATAATGCTGGTGTTTTGATTCTTTTTGATTAATAATCATGTTTTCCTTTTTCTCTACTTAATTATGGGAATAACATGCATCAATCACATCAATCAAGTTAAAAAAAAAGCAGAAGCTCGCATGCCATAGAAGAAAAGAAAATGAAGCAGACAGGCAGGAGAGAAAAGAGGAGAAAAGGTGAAATTTGTAAGGAAAAAAAAAAAAACCCCGTATTAGTGACTGCGGAATTAATTACGAATTTTGAGCACTTTCGATCCAAGGTAGCAGATTGTGATTTCGATTCTTTTACCACATTTTAATCAAAGAGTTGATGGCTTAAGAGCGAAACAAGTAATCATCAAAAAGGATTATACATTTAGCATGGATACGTAATCCAAGAACGAGAGTCAGCCTAACATTAACATATGCTATGTTAGATATCGGATCAGCTGATGACATCTACATACATATATATATATATATATTATATGAGAAAGAATTCATTTACATTAAATATATAAATATATATGCGTCATTATTACATTGGTCTTGGATGGAGTTCCAGATTCCATCAACTTCCTCTTTCTTGCCCTACTTACTCTTTTTGTGTTAAAATATCCATTGTTTTCCAATGGATATTGTCGAAAGTAATTTATCTCGATCATTCTTCATCTTCGTTATTTCCAGAGCTTAAATTAGTTTGTTTTCTTTCGACTTGGTGGGATCTTCCGTCTTCGAATATATAAGTATAATCATCAATTCTAATTGTTTCATCGTAACTGTCCAAGATTTTCAGCACATGAACGGTTGCAAAAAGATGGAATACTCCAATTTCTGACATTCCTTTAGGTACTTTGGTGCACATGCCATGTTTTCTAAGGGACGTACGTGGATATCATTAGAATGTCCCTTTGGCCTTTTTCTGTATTCGTTTCCCCAGCAAATTTATATACTACCATATATACATAATATAACACACACACACACACACACACACACACACACATATATATATAATTTTATGTGAAGCTAGCATAACCAAAGGTTCTTAATTAATGAATTAGTAATAAAAAATTTTTGATAGCTCTTTGATCAAATTGAGCAATAAAACTTTTAAATAGTCGGTGTCCAGAAGTACTCCAAATTGAATAAAAGTTGAGATTATATAAAACAAATATATAAAATTTTTCATGGATTAGCATAAATGATAATGCAGTGGATTTTATTGCTAGAAATCTATATCATTTGGTTAGAGTTAGAGAGCTTAGCGTTGTGGTTTAAGATGACGAAAACTTTATAGATAAATAATTAATTTGCTCTGAAATGTAGAACTTGCCGAAATTGCAGGATCCAATGAGGGTTCATTGTTTCGCATAAAATCAGTGCATATTTAATCGATGGCAGTGGATAAAGTCAGAAGAAGTTAAGAATCTCGAGCATTTTTTACCCATGGATTCTCTTTATACGATGAAGCTCCATTGGCATGCATTTTTGGACCTCTTATTGCTTGCAAATTGCAATTCTTTTATCAACAAAGACTCATATTTTATTTCCCTTTCTGGAAGAACGCATAAAACAAGAGTTGTCCCGGCGGCATGCAATTAAATTGCAATGATTGCATGGAAGAAAACGAGTTTGATTTCGATTCTTCACTTCATTTTAATCAAAGAGTTAGATGGCTAAAGATCGCAACCACTACATGATCTTATAACAACACATAGCCGAATTGCCAATTGGTACTTCCACGGTCTTTTAAACAAAAATCTCTTCAGCTATCTATAATTAGAAAGGGATTTGTTCCCAAAACCAATAATGCGTGCAATCAATGAATCAAATATCAGAAAAATAGAAGGATTTGTTTTCAAAGTGATTACAAACGTCAAGGATACTGTTGGTTTATCAAACTTCACTAAAAAAGTGGGGGAAAGCCAATGAAAATTTTTCGAACCCATTTAATTACATTTAATATATAAATACATATAAATATATATTAAAGGAATTTTTGAAAATTTTGGAGAGTCATGAACGTCCGCTATTTCAAATAAGCCATGGCATCTTTGGCATGTAGACAGTAATGATGATGATGATGGTCTTTATGTAAAAGACGAAAGAGATTTCCCGATACTACAATAATTTTGTACTTACTAAGACCATATGATCGATGTTTACAGGAAGCAAAAAAAGAGGCTTTTTCTGTTTTTTTTCTGAAAAGGTTGGCTTTTGTGCGAAATCGAACGAACCCCACTGAGTCCAAATAAAAGCGGCCTTTATTTTCCTTGTTCAAACTAGTACTCTGCATGTTACAGGAAAGCATCCATATCAAAAGTAAATGATAATGATCGGTCAGAATCATATGCTTTCTTCTTCCTTTATATTTATCCCATAATGTTGTTCATAATAATGTTTCCGATTATTTTGGTGCTTATCCATGGCGGATGCCTAGTTGCCCACTTTCCCTGTTGGGATGGGCTCATTTTGTGGCATGCAATTGGTTTAAGTTGTCTGAATTTCAAATTCAAACCCTGAGACTATGACTCTGATTATTCCTGGGTCGTTGTTCCTTCCTCTTTTTTGTCCTCTTCAGTCCTTTTCGGACGCAAATCAAAGCCTGAGCGCACTCACCCTAGAAGTTGAACTATCAACTTTAGTTCTTTTGCTCCTTTAAGAAGGAAATAGGCAGCAGCCCTGTTGCTTTTTATGATATTGGTGATCCAGCAGTGAAGAATCTGAAGTTCTGAACCTCTTGATTTAGACTTTGCCCATTGTGAATGCACCACTGCGCCAGCCTCAACCTGCTTGAAGAGTACGCTAAAACCAAAGGGCCTGCGGCGGCTGCCCCTTTAATTTGTTATCTATATGCATTATCTCAATCAGTCATCAACAATCAGGAGCCAAGATCACGGATTATATTTAAGACATAAAGGGACGGTCCATTTTTATCAGAAAAAAGATCAAAAGATTGGCTAGAGAAATGAATGGAGAATGACGTTTGCTAAGGATTCCAATCGGTGGGGGGTCGAGCGACGATTGGACCATACTATACCCCCCAAAAACTTTTTGACGCTTCTACTATTTAGTTCCTGTTTAAGTAATGGCAAATTATCCACACCAAATGTGTTCAATGCTGATCTCACGATCTTAAAAATAGTTATACAAATATGATATAAGTAAAACCATTAAAATACAATATTACATAAATACATATTTTGAAATTTATATAATAAAAATTATTAATACATTAAAATTTAAATAAATATAAAATATTTTAAACACAAATATAACATAATAAAAATACACAATTGTCAGGCATAGTTCAATGCATCTAGTTCCATTCCGTCTGGTCTCTTTCTTAGCCTGAACGCACTACACTGGACATCAACTACGTTGTTTCTCAATGTCCTATTCCGATTCAAGCTGATTTATAAAGAATCTTCATAGTGTCAGGTGCTTGTTGCCTCTCAGAATCGGAACTTAGCGAGCTATGCGCTGGGCTGGTCCCAAGGGCTCAGACTATGTACCTTTGATGCTCGGGATCTGGACCTTCACACTTGCAAAGTGGGCTACAGTTGTAGTAATCGCAGCCCAATATTTTGAGGGTTAATTAAGCCCATTGAGACAGGTTCAGCCTGCTTGGGGGGCTTAGCTTTCAGAAACAAACATGATCTGAACTCTTAAAGCAAGATACACTCTTACCATATCCAGAACTTAACCAATAAACAAGTAAGCCGGTAATCGCTGTATTTTTTTAGCAAAAAAAACATCATTGACAAAGAAGAGCGGAAATGAACAACACCATAGTAGAAAACAGAGTAATTACTCGTATACAACTAAGACTTTCAACTTTGATAGAGTGTATGGTAAACGCAATATTACTAGAACAAAATTAATTAGCTTTCTTTCTCAGCCTCATCCTCCAATATCTTACGATCTCGAGGCACCATCATCATCATCATCATCAT
>JBBYHM010000019.1:16153343-16174946 GCA_038381775.1 Adansonia rubrostipa
TTTTTTTTGAAATTCTTCAAAAAATTTATATAATATTCAAAAAAATTAAAAGTTATATGTTTTGGAAATCACTATTTAATTGAACAATTTCTCGAAGTTAAAAAATTATTTAATCAAATATTAATTTTTCAATAATTTTAAAAAATTAATTTATTTTAATAAATAATTTTAAAAAATATATAAAAAAATTATATTATTTTAATAAAAATCCGGCATCTCTTCCGGCAGATGGATGCTAATGACGAGTATCTTTCATGAAAAAGACGAAAGAGATTTCCGGACGGTACAACAGTATTGCACTTACTGATCAGACGACTGCACGATGTTTACGGGAAGCAAAAAAGAGGCTTTTTCTGAAAAGTTGTGCTTGATGAAAATTGAACAAACCCACCACTTAGTCCAAGTAAAAGAGGCCCTTTTGTTTTCCTGTTCAAACTGGTACTCTGCATGTTATACGAAAACATCCATTTCAAAACTAACTAATAGTGATCCATCAGAATCGTATGCTTTCCTCCTTTTAACGACGTTCATAACATTTTCCGATTAAGCTTGTTCTTATCCATGGTGGATGCTTAGTTGCCCACTTTTCCCTGTTGAGATGGGCCCTGTTCATGTCACGTTTGTGGCATGCAACTAGTTTACGTTATCAGAACTTCATATATGTTCCCTCCCTGAGACTACGACTCTTATTATTCCCTGGTCTGTGTTTCTTTTACTTTTTTTTTGGGTTATATTTAGTCCTTTTCGGACGAAAACCAAAGCTTGAATGCACTAAACTAGAGGTTGAAGTATCAACTTTATTTGGTCTTTTTGATCGATGTTAACTCGTGCTGATAGTGAACTGATTTAGAATTATGGAGCAGCCATGTTTCATTTTTGTGATATTGGCGATCTCAGCAATAGACTTCATAAATATAAGTCCACGTTAAACAGTAAACACATGTTAGAGGTCCATTTTCTAATCGGGTTGGCATTGAGCATAGCATTTGAGGACCAAGTTTGGTGTGATGGTTATGAATGTTTATATAAATTATATTTATATATTTTTGGAAAATTAAATTTACAATATTCAAATTTTTTTGAACTTTGGAAGTAAATTTGTGTCGTATGGATTTAACTTTATTAATTTAGTGTTGTTACTTATTTTGTGTTAATATTTACTCTATATTTTTTTGTTTAAAAAAATTGAGCAAATTTAAACTACCCTTTGAAAATGTGAATGGATTTAGACATTAATGAGACTCGTATTACGGATTGAGCCTTACTAAATCCAACCAAAATAAGAACCGGTTACAAAGTAATGAACCTTAGCTGAACTAGACTAGTGCACTGAGAATGTAGGCGCACAACCTGCATGAAGATTTCGCTAAACCCAAAATGCCTTACTGCTCTTCTAACCATATGCACTATCTCAACCAGTTATTACTATTCAGAAGTCAGGGTTGTGGATTATATTATAAAGGCATAATAACGGTCCATTTTGATCAGAAAAGATTAGTTAGAGAAACGAAAGTATTGCTAAGCTTTCTGATCAAATAGTCAATGGTCGAGCCAAGTTTGGGCCATAGCCTTCGAAAATTTTTTACGTTTCTATTTTATTAGGCTATATTTAAGCAATAGCCAATTGGCCACCCCACAAAACTCGTTCAATGAATTTAGTTTCAGGTCCTTTGAAATATCGCTATTTGTTACTTTGGCTCTTCCTTGGTATTGTCCTGGGATATTCGTTCCTTCTGGTCGCTTTCACAGATTCAACTTGGGTTTCCTGGTGTCCTACTCTGATTCGAGTTGATTTATGAAGAACTTTCCTATTTTCAGTAGCCAGTTGCCCTCTTATATTTAGAACTTAGCAAGCTAGGAGCTGGCCTGGCCCAAGGGCTCAAACTACGTTACCTTTGACTCTGGCGAATCTGGACTTTTACACTGGCAAATTGGGGCATACTTTGTACAAACTAAGCTCAAGTTTTTGAACCTTGATTAAGCCCATCGAAACAGGTTCAGCCTGCTTGAAGGACTAGCAAAAATAAAAGGTCCAAATCCAAATCTATGCACCCTCACAACACAGTGAATTGGATAGTTTTGGACTAGGATGAGAAAAAAATCGAAAAAATTATAGTGATTGATTTGATTTTAATTTGAATTTTACTATATTTAGTTTGATTTTTATTTGGATATTAATGATACATTCTGTTTAATTTAATTTTCGGTTCACAAATTAAAAAACTTTTATTATTTGAACTAAATTCTATTTTTATTTAACTTTTAATTAGTTTTTAATTTTTTATAATATAAAAATAATTTTTTTCTAAACTAGCGTAAACCTTAAAAATATATAAAAATATATATTTTTTAAAATTTTAAAAAACCAATGAAAATAAGTAAATTTTGATTTGAATCAATTCTATTTTAAATTATTTTCGGTTTAGTTTTGGATCTATTTTTGAAAATCTAAAATACTACACATCAATTGAAAAAAAAAAAATTCAAAACTAATCTGAATGGAATTGTTATCACTCCCACTACTTTATAATTTATAAACCTAAAAAAGAATTTTTTTTAATTTTATTATTATTATTTTGTTGTTGTTGGAAAAGTTTCTCACACTTTGCTTGAAAAATTTTGTCGCTGGCTCAGTATTTAAATTTAAGAGGGATTAGCTTTGAAAAGAAGCACGTTTTAAAGTAGGGTATACTCTCTAACCAAAACCAATAATTAAACAGGTAATTAAGGGAGCTAAAATATATTAATTAACCTTGTTCAATTTTAACTATTAAGAGATATATGCAACCCGCATTGCTAATTTGATGAAGTAAAATGTATGCACCTCAACTCTTAATTATAAGGTCACACCGAACCGGCACGCTATTACTTAATATTCACCTGCACTGGCACTGTCGACTGTGGAGTCACCGTTCTCCCATCTCATCCACAAGTACAGGGCAACATGTTTTGACGTAAATAGTAAAATAAATCATAACCTTTGATTGCTATATCTATAGCATCCGAGAAATGTAAAACAAATTAATTCTAGGGTTTTTGAATCCAAACTTTCTTGGTGTTCTCTTTAACGTCTTACCAATGTACGGAAATTTTAAAATTAACTAGTAATTACTATTTTTTTTGGCAAAAACATTGACGAAGAAGAGCAGAAATAGCATACTAGAAAAAGAACACTTCCAATAAAGTAAGACGACTTTCAAGTAAGTAATAATATAGTAGAATAGATTTATAACAAAAAGAATTCCCTCTCTCAGCCCCATCCTCCCACCTCTTGCGATCTCGAGGCACCATGATCACTATCATCATCATCATCATTTTGATCAGTACTGATCACCCACTAACCATCACCATCATCATAATAATTATCAGGCAGAGAAGAGGGAAGACTGAGTGTTCCTTAGAAAATGTCAAGAATCTCGAGGATTGAACGGTTGCAGAGGGGACAACACCCTCGATTCAACCACAGCTCCCTTGAACATATCCTGCAAAAAGTGTGTCCACATGGGATGAATGCCGCACCTTTCTTCCTCCCCATGCACACGCAGCACATTGCATCACTCCCCATCTCCACGCCACCTCTCCCCTCCTCCTCCCTGCCGTCCGCCTCCTCCAACAGCCTCATCAACGACACCCTAAGCGGCTGCCCGGGTGATCTAATCTCCTCGTTACCTCCCTCCGGTTCTTGCGCTGACCGAAAATGCCGCTCCGCTGCTAACGCCTCCGCCAGATTCATGCCTGACGAAACTGTAGCCGAGTTAACGCAGCCTGGATCCGGATTGTGCCCCGAATTCGTTGCTTCTACTTCAACTACATCGTCGTCTCTGACGCTCAGGGTCGTTGACCCGAAACCCCAGGTGGTCCCACAACAGCCTATGACTTTAAATCCTAGCCGTTCCTTGAAACTCCTCCTCCTCCTTTCCCTATCTACACCGTCCATTTGTTCTCTAAGAAATCTCAGGATTGTTCTTGCTTCCCTCTCCCGCTGTAATGGTTCCTGCAATATCGCACTGAGTTGACTCATTTTTGTTTAACACGAATATTGCAAATGCAAATGCAAAAGAAAATGCAGAAAACAACTATAGGCAACTAGCTAGGAAAAACAGAAGAACGTATTTTAAGCAATGGGAAAGAGTGTGAAGATGGTTAAGAGGGAGGCATACAGCATGGAAGTCCCGTGAGTTTATTATTCGAAACAAACAATGAAGAGAATCCCACCTCTGGCATTGATTCAAACTAGTGAAAATGACGGAACAAAACAAAATGGGTACTAAAACAACTGTTTTT
This sequence comes from Adansonia rubrostipa, assembly GCA_038381775.1. NCBI lineage: Eukaryota > Viridiplantae > Streptophyta > Magnoliopsida > Malvales > Malvaceae > Adansonia > Adansonia rubrostipa. The sequence goes on from JBBYHM010000019.1 coordinate 16,157,628, forward strand.
GCAAAGTTTAGACTTTAGAGCGTACCGCTCCTCCGTCATTGACAAAGGTTTTTTCTTTTCTAGTTTCCGTAGGAACGGACAATGAGCAAATATAGAAGAAGAGCAAATATATAATTAAAAAAAAAAAGGAAAGAGAGAAAGGTTGCTTGGGTGTTTGAGTTTGGACTTTTGGACTTTGGAGAGTTGCTTATGGATGGCTTTTCTTGGAGTTAGAGCAAATAGCAGAACTTTGGGGGGTTTTTAATTTTGGATTTTGATTATTTTTAATTGGTGGGGGTAGCGGGCGGGATTTAATGATTCATATTAATCGTTCTGCGATAATAATATTTGGTTTTTGTTGCTCGCCTCGCCGGCCATAAAACCAAGTCAAAAGGTAGCATGGCAGCAACCGAGGTATCCCCTCCCCTTGCCAAGTGTTTCATTTTGCATGAATAAATACCTCTTTCTTTCGTTTTCCATCTGCTAGTTTTCTTAAATAAAAAGGCCTTTCCTGTTCTAAATATTCAATGGAAAACCCTGACTACTACTAAACTTATAACGTATTGAGATGTTGATAACTTAATGTTTATCTTAATATTATTATTAAAAAAGGATACTCATTTATAAAACGTCAATCAAATAAACTTGTTAATAAGTTAACTAAATCTACATGTAATATGGGGATATGACATGCAGCTAAAATAGAAGATATATCTTTTTAAAAATTCCGCACTTTCTTTTATAATTCCATGATGCATGTCCATATAGAGAAGGTATATAAACCCCGTGTTGTTTAGTGGTTGTAAATCAGAGTATTCATCACAACATTAGATTTATCTTATTGTGGGTTTAACTTGAATACGTAAATAAGCCTTGCTTCTCTTGGCTGCATGCATAATCATGCTTGCTTAGTTTAATTATGGAGTTAAAGCTAAAGCCTTAAAAGGCTCCGATTTAGTGTGCCTGAGTTGTGCAAAAGGGTTGTGATAGGGATGCAAGTGATCCTCCTCTTCTTCCACTGTGATAATTATAATATTTATTTATATTCTCTATATTCTAAAGGTAATAGTCCAAATTAACTCTATAATATATATATTTATATATATATATATATGCAAAAACAGTCTATCAGTTTCTAATGAGGTGAAGCTCATATGAGCTGTCAGCTGTGATGATCCTTTCTTTTCGAGTAATGAGATTCAAACTTTATAAAGAGAAGAATTTAATTTTGTTATAAAATTGAAACTAAATCTTGTCCCAATAGTCAAATCCCTACAGGCATTTTGCTATTTTTATTGGTTTTATGTCGAATAAAACAAACAATGATTGATATGATCCAGTTCAAATCAGACATATATGCATCATCCACATGGAAAGGCACCAAAACACAAAGGCACCTTAATTATCTCCCTTCCCTCACCAAAATTCCTACATCACATAATAAGGGTATAATGCAATTTCCAATCATTTTCATGCAAAGGCAAACCTATGAAACAAGTCTAGCATGTATGAATTTCTCGTTTGTCTTATCTGATTAGCACTAATACCTTGGTATTTCATATGTGTTAATCTGATAAATATTAATCGGCAAAAAGAAAAACCAAAATGCTGTAAAACTTACATACGAATTTCTTATTTTTACCATAGCCGCATAGGTGTTCCAGGTGGGATTACCCTGCCATGATGAGCAGTTCAGAGGTCTTAAAGGTTTTCATATTAGAAAATTATAATCTTTCAGTTTATGGTCCAACCCGACAAAAACTATGCCGTCAGTCAACAATCTGCAGGAACTTGTCATCTTTGCTCTTTAATCTTTCAATATTTACCGTTAGCACATCGTTACTGCAGAATCCATGTGACTAGTTAAACGCACATATTCTGCATTGACAGGATTCTTTGTATGGAACCAATCAAGCTATAATTAAGCTGGAACTCTGTCCTAGCCATTGCTTAATTTCCTCAAGTCAGCTGCACGATCCCATTTCTCCTTATCAGCATTTATATATAAAATACATGCTTGTCGATGCTACATATCATAGCTCTCAATGTCGTGGCTGCAACTCAAGCAACCTTATCCCCGCTTCATTTTCAAGTTCAAGGGCCCCATGAATCTTACAAGTGCCTGGAAGAGCACCCAAAACTAAAGCATCAGATTGAAATGAAATACTCCTCATAAACTCATTTGCTTCAGTCAAAAGGCCTGCTCTGCCTGAATCTACCATACATATACCCATAGTGCTCTACTATTGGCACATTTAATGCCATATTGAGACGACATTGATTGAAAGAGTTCTGAACCCAATTTCACGAGCAAAAGCCGTAAGAATAGCAACGAATACAACCTCATTCGGACAGACTCCCTTGACCATCATCTTCTCAAACAAGTCCAAAACCAGCTTTTCTCTGCCATTACATGCAAGCGAAGAGATCATTGCAATATTCCAACGACAAAAACTCTCCAACTAACAATCTGATTAAAAACCCTGATGGCAATCTCTAAAAAACCTTGCTTTCCGTGGAAAGCAATCAATGCTGTTCCCATAAAAACAGTCATAACAACATCGTCTCTATGTTTCTGCCGCAGTTCTGTACAGTGAATTAAATTATGATTACCGTTCCATTTTCATGTTTATTATAATTATGTATACAATGGATACTACAGTTAACAAATGCAATAAATACCAACACTGAGTATAAATTAAAAAAAATCGAAATTACATAAGAAAAATCACATCTTTTATTTTTCTGCTGTTGTTTTCTTTTGCTTTCGTTTTTTTCCTTCTGGGTTCTTCTATAATTTTGTCTTATTTAACAAATGAGAAAACCAATTTGAATACACCGGAGATAGCTAGGTAGATATTTTAGCCTTAGAGGCTTCCAGAGCTGGTTTACAAGCCAATGACGTTCACCTACAAGTTGCAATCTACTCCGACACGTCACTAGTTACTGAATTGGATTGAAATACAAAATCCTCCCGTCACCACACGGCCTCTGTTTATTGGCTCCTTGCCTTCTTCCTAAACAGACACTCTCCGCTCATCCACGTGTCAAAAACTGTACGCGCAGTATCTATCTATCTCTGCAAGACAAGCATAAAATCTCCCCAAGCTATGGTCATTTGGCTTTGTTGGGAATTACTTACATCTGTGGTTTCTTGTTTTGGCGGTCATTGTCGAAATTTTATACTTACAGATATTAATCTTCCCTGTTTTTCATTCTTTGTTCATTAATTCCGTGTCTTCTCTGTTAATTTTACGACTTCGAAACCAAGAAAACCATGGCTACAGTTTCTCAATTGAATAACTTTCCGTGCAAGACCTACTTAACAACTCCACAAAACAGTAACTTCACCTCAAAACATTCATTTCTGCCTCCCAACTCTGCCAAACCAACCCAGAATTCGATCAAGAAATCTCAATTTTTGACCCAAAAATCAATCCAGGCAAGACCTGTTTTCCAGGTCCGTGCTGCGGACGATGACGAATGGAGCCCAGACAAGGAGGAGGAGCCAATTGTAATAGAGAGTCCTGGCGTGGCTGTGGCAGAGGAGGAGAAGCCTAAAGAAGTGGTGGAAATCGAAAGCTTGAAGAAAGCTTTGGTGGATTCATTTTATGGGACTGATCGTGGCCTGAAAGCTACTAGTGAGACCAGAGCTGAGATTATTGAGCTTATAACTCAGCTCGAGGCCAAGAACCCAACTCCAGCGCCAACTGAGGCTTTACCGTTGCTCAATGGCAAATGGATTCTCGCGTAAGTTCTTTGTCTTTCTCCTAACAAAACGTTGGTTAAGAAAGATAATTATGAGATATTGCACCTATGGCTGATTTGACTTTCGTTAATAGAATTATATGCAGCTTAGACTGCCATTTAAGCTATTGTAAATATATATTAGCTTGGAGATTGGAGATTCAGAATTTTTTTGGTTAAGTTTAGTTTATCAATTGTTTGTTGCCAAAGACAAGGTATTTACTGCAAATCGGTTATCTTGATGATATTTTGAACTCTATACTGTCAATATAACACACAGCAGCATAATTTGAGCTATTTGCAGTAACTGAAAATGGGCCATCGTAACCTAGTACTTTGCGGGTTAAATTTCTTTTTAACATTCAATGAATTATTTAGCTGTGGACTGTCCTCTACAACCAGTTATTCTAATTCTAGTTGATAGACCACCTGGTTAAATGGATTCTGCGCTGAGTTGCATGATTTATGAGCAAATGGCACTATAAACTAAATAGGTGCATAAAACAGTTAAACGAAAAGATATAATGATCGGGTTCGTAAAGTTATTACTTATCTTGAAATTTGCAAGTTGTTTCAGGCCGAGGAAAGAGGCTAAAGATAACTATGAAAAGTTAAGATCATTAAGAAGCACAAGTGTGGGGCAATCTAACGAAGATGTGATTTGTTCTGGAAGTGCCCTTCAATGTGTATTATACGTCCAAAAATAAGTTTCTGAAAGATGGTTGTGAGGAATAGCATTGTATTTGGTGCAAATAACTTTTACTTGTTAAGAATTGTTTGCATCATGTCTTCATCAAGTTCTTAGCTTTCCTCCTCTATTTTTTGGATTTCTTAGGGTGCTTCTTGGAAGTAACAATAAAATACAATATTGATATTGATTCTTTCTACGGACAATTAATATTTCATGCGGCTACTACTTACTGGTCTGTCCATATGATAGTTTAACAAGGTCGTTTAGTGGGTTTTGAAACGGAGCAGAGAATAAAATCCCAACTATATCAACTAAGCATCTTGTTAGTTCTTTCATGCGGCAATAGTGAACATTGATATTTGATATATTGTATTGTGGCACAGCTATACATCTTTCCCAGGTCTGTTTCCATTGTTATCAAGGGGTCAATTGCCATTAGTAAAGGTGGAGGAAATATCGCAGACCATTGATGCTGAAAGTCTCACTGTGCAGAACTCAGTTCAGTTCTCTGGGCCGTTGGCCTCGAGTTCTATTAGCACAAATGCTAAATTCGAGGTTCGAAGCCCCAAACGTGTGCAGGTATGTTGTTTATGGCTGTACTTTTCTTCTGCTAAACTAATTTTGAAGTTGAGCATTTGGAACATTACTGAGCCTGTCTGTGTATCCAAGTGTCATACTAAAAAACTTTTCATTATCCTTTTTCCTTTTTGAATGTCCCCAAATAGTTTTAATGGGCAGCTAAAGTTTGTTTAATCATGACCATGTCATTAGAGGAAACTACTATGCTTGCTGAAGCATAAAGAAATTAAAGGTCTGGATGTAACTTAAAATGGCTCTTGTTTCTTTATGTTGTATGCAGATCAAGTTTCAAGAAGGCATAATTGGAACTCCCCAGCTGACAGACTCAATAGTCTTACCAGAAAATGTGGAATTTCTGGGACAAAAAATTGATCTCACTCCTATTAAAGGCTTGCTCACCTCTGTGCAAGACACAGCTTCCTCTGTTGCAAAGACAATTTCCAGCCAACCACCATTGAAGATCCCATTATCAAACAGCAATGCAGAATCATGGTTACTTACAACATACCTTGACGAAGAACTGCGGATTTCAAGAGGAGATGCTGGGAGCGTGTTTGTGCTCATCAAGGAAGGCAGTGCTCTGTTGACCCCATGAACTAAACTCTAGATTCCTTTTCTTCTTTCTCCTCAGCTTTTCATTAGTGTATCTGTCTCTCTTGGTTTCTGTTAGATTAATGTAAGAAATATTTACTTATCTTGGTAATACATGGTCAGAAAATCTATTTGTTATGAGACTTGATTTCTAACTTGCTGTCTCAAGTAAGCGAGAGTGGATATAATATTTGAAACATGTAGGTTTATCTTCCACTGAATGTTTTAGGGTTTCATTCCATGAGAGCACTAAAGCAAACATACAAAAATTCTCGTCCCAGTTTACATCTTTCCCTTCTGCCGGCCAAACAATTTTTTTCTTCTCTTCAAGATTTGCCGGGACAAACACCCTTTAATGATGAGTCAGTGGACAAGCTCTATAGATCATTTTATGAGACATTAATTAACAGCTAGTAAGCCTCTCAAATAAAAAACCGGGTTTTGACGCGGAAACATATCAGACTATGGACAAACTTTATTCCAATCGTTCTAATCACCACCGCCTACAGTTCTGATGGTCTATATATGTGAAGCATAAGTTGCGGGGTCCAAAATAAACTTAGGGGGAAAATAAAAAGAGAAATATATGCCGTTATCTGTCATGCCAGGGAAGCAAGGGAATGAACAGGATGCTGCGTGATCCATCATATACCCAATCTAGCGTCTCTTGTTTGCATTCTCAATGTCTTCGAACCCATCTTAGGAAAACAAGGACAGATTTGGCTACGCCTTCATCATGAGTCTCGGCCTGATGCTTCTCTTTGGAGGTTGAGACACTGTTCAAGTTTTGGTTCGATAAATCGTTTCACATACCAGGTTTTGAGTATATTTTTCCACGTTTGGACATTGATAATTGTCTTTATACCTCTCAGAAACGGTGAATTTTGAAAGTTTTGCAGTCAGTGGAAAAAAAGCAAAACAATTACTTATTTCTTTCTGACGGATCGAAGCTCCTCCCTTACTACCTTTAAATACTAGTTCAACGCTCAGGCTTCCAGATTGTGGTCACACTTGGCAAGGCAACTTCTTATTGACTATTTTATTTGATTTACTTATTTAGCCAGAGTCACCGGAAACCACAGCTTAATATAAATATTAAATAGTTTCCCATGCACTATACATTGCTCATGCTTATTCAAGACTACTAGACCAGTTTTCTTAGGGGGAAAAAAAATCAGATTGCTTGTCGATGGTGTTTACAACATAAAAATAAATTAGTGCACACCTCATGGAAAACTTCAAGTATAATCTCATGATACTCCTCAGAGTTCATAGATACATAATAATTCAAGAGGCTGCGAAGGTCCTTGGGCTCTTGAATCCGGTTCGCCATAATCATCTCAACCATAGACTCTCTAAAATCCTCTCTTGGATCGTAAGAACACTTCTCAATGGCTACCATGACAACGAATTTAGTCCCTTCACTCCTTTGCCGCCTTCTCTCTATATGCCTAGTTTTCTGCCTTTCTCTGATCATTTGCTCTAACCTCTCTTGAACCATGGCATGTGCTAGGCTTGAGATTGATGCAAACCGATCAGAATTAGAGCTTTCTGCTTCCTCTGAAGAAGAGACGCTAAGCCTGCAACTGCAACATAAAGCCTTGCATCCTCTCTCTTGAAGCCTCTGCTTCTCGTGTTCTTTAGAGGCTTTCATCTTCAAGCATGGACATGAATCTTCGAAGGAAAATTTGTGCCAAAATAATCATTTATGCGTAGTAGGCAGAGTGGGTCACGTAAGCATGATTGTGTCTGGAGTTTGAGACAATGAATACGTAAAAGATTAGGGGTGGTTGGAAGGCAATTGGGGAACATTTTTATTATTAATTGAGCTTGGGTTCACCATGTGGACTAATAGATCTTTAATAGTTCTATCCTTTATAGGTAGTGCTAAGTGGCCTAGTTATCAAAGCGTTGTTAAAATGGAAAAGCAGGGACCATCCCTCCATGAATGATGAATTCTTTAAATTGGTCCTTTATTTTATTAAGTTTAGGCTACTAGCTTATGCAAATGAAAAAAAAAAATTGGTTGGCTTCGCATGCCTTATGGAATCGGTTTGCAAGCACTATCTGAACTTCGAAAACTTTAGATAGCCTTCTGCTGCTGCTGCCGCCGCCGCCCTGATTGAAGTGTTAATCATAAATTTCACGCAGATTTTAAAGGAACTCTTCGTCTCCATTAGACTGCGCAGCATACACTGATTTGTACCTAAATTAGCCTCCCATTTTAATGAATAAGTAGTCTTACAAAAGGGTAAAACGTAGAGATGGTAGGCTTGCTAAATCAGTAGCTAGAGATGAAAGGTGGCACCAAGATATGCAGTGATTAAATTAATTAATGCCCAGGGACTAGAGCAAATATACCACTTAAAACTAATGATGCCACAGTCTGATGGTAGAAAGTTTCTGATCATCTACCCCGATCTAAAAATAAACCTGCTAGCCATTGTGATATAAAACAAAAGAACCGCCCCATGGACCAAAAGAACCGCCCCATTAACTGGTCCAAGTGTGCATTAAATAAGGTTGTTTCAAGAACAAAGCAAGTTCTTTGCTTTCCACTTGTTCTTAGTTACTTTTATTCCTACTCTTCTTTTAAGTTGCTAGTGATTAGATGAACTGAATTGAAGTTTATCTTGTTTTAGAGCCTAACATGCATTCCTCTAATTGCCTAATGGTTGCCTAATTGAATTGTGGAGAAAATCGACAAAGATTTGCATATCTGGACGGAATCTCTTTTATGGACTCTTCTTTATGTTTTGGACATGAGGGAGATAAGAGGATAAACAGAAAACAACTTACAAAAGGGGTAAGAGTTGCTATTAATACGCCGGGAGTTTAGCATGTGATAATCATTTGTGTGTATCATGAAGACTGACCTTACTAAAAATGTATAAAGGAAAATAGAGCATTGTTCTCATTGTCTTTATTAACTTATTGTTTAATACGGTACTTGGAAGAATTCCAAGTTGTTTAACCAGGAATAATGGCACATGTTGCCATGATGATCATCCGTTAAGAAAAAAGAGGAAAAAACTTAAAAAAGTACTTAGGCCGAGTCATCTGCCTAGGCGTAATCAAAAGACAGGGTGTTCCTGACATTTTTGGGTTCTTTTGAGAAATCAGAGAACAGGTAAAAGAGAAGAATTAATGACTTGGGATTTTCGTCAAAATTATGGCTTTTGCAGAGTTTATAGTCTGGAAGGGCACCTGGGAAGGACAGAAAAGTGTAGCAGCACGTTTCGGTCTTCAAGTTAAGAGGGGTGAAGCCTATCTATAACGCACAGTGAGTTCTTTTAAACTTTCCAGGTTTGAGCACTTGAGGACATTTCAGGTTCCAGTTTGTCAGGAGCAGCATGTTATTTAGGTGTCATTTAGTTTTTTATTGCATTTAAACTAGGCGTGACATTTGTGTTTGATTACTATCATATTTATGCTTAGGCTTGCCATTTCCATCCATCTGAAGAACACCAAAGCATTCTAGTTATGTTTTCTGGTATTTCTGTTGACCTGGCATGCACCAGATTGCTTTGCAAATCGTATCTGCTCTTAAAATATGATGAATAGGTCAAGTTAATCTGAATTATCATTTCAGTCGACTCATTATTTAGTGTTCTTCCATATAAAGATGCACTCTTGATTAGAGACATCTTTCACTCTTGAATTGAGACGAAGCCAATTGCAATATGCTAATTGTAGGATATGCACCCACCAAGTTTCAAGGTGGGAGCCTACAGTAGTTAGAGGCATGCATTATAGATATGTGGATGACATTTTCTAGTCCCAACTGGCCAATGATCGTCTTTACAACTGCAAGTCTACAGCCTCTTTGGATAAAAGACAACCTCAGCAAAAAACGACATCTTTTTGGGTTCCCTTTGAGCGTGGAGACCAATTGTCACTTTCAGATGAGATCTGACCTTTAGTGGAGGCCCCAGGCTCAACTATACTTGGATTGGAAACCATTGTTGAGCCCTGGTGTATTTGAGTTTTTTTCTCGGAAGTTTCCCATTCCCACTGGAAAAGTAACATACCATTTCCTGCCCTTCATTCACGGTTGAAAACTAGCCATAACCCAAGAACTGAATCAGAATTTTCTGTTCCATAAACAATGAATCTTTCTGTGTCCAGATCCGATTGATGATAGCAACATGTTACTCTATGATGCCAACAATATTAGTCTTATAAATGTTGACCCTTCGATTATGGTATTATTATTATAAGGCTCTTTGATTTGGGTCCAGAGTCGACAGTATGTTGAAACTCTTCAAATGGAAGATAGGCTCTTTCATTTCTGGGTTAATAACCATTATTACTTGCCTAGTCTCTAATGACCCATGCACAACTCTCGTCATCCGTTAAATTGAAACAGATAGAACTAGCAATCTGGCTCCCTATCTCAACAGTATATTAATCTGGGAATATTCCAAGTCCGACTTCCTTGAACCAAAACACGAGATCAACTCAGGGCATTTTCTTTTTTGATACAGAAGAAGCTATATCATGAGAATAAGGAAAAAAATATTATTGCAAAGGCCGACAACAAGGCATCTTTCCCCCTGATATCTAAACTTAGTTCTTTGAGAGGAGAGAGAGAGGTGAGAGAAGTGAGAAGCACCAGATAAATGCTCTCAGTTAAAAGTTTAATGCGTATTAATCAATAATTAATTGGCTTCACAAACACTATACACAATGCGCTTATAAAGAAAACTAATTCTGCCTTTGAAATATTTGAATGGAAAAACAACACCACCAAACCATATACAAAGCACTTTCGTCACCTCTTTTGTTGTTGCAACATCATGAACAATACATTCTGGGTAAAGTAAGCCACATATTTAAGAGTGTCCAAGTCTTTCCTGCAAGATCTGGCCAAGCTTCATCAGAAGAGTTTGCTGCTCCTCAAAAGTAAGGTTCGTCAATATCTGCATAGAGATCAATACTCAGTAGATAAGATTTTACTTACAGTATCATTTATGGCGATGAACCGAAGTGAAACCAGAAGAACAGCTAAGCATAAAATTAAAGATTTACCTGGTCCAAGATCATTTCAACTGAGATACCTTGACGCACCACAAATGATTGATGATAGATATATGCAAATACGGCCATCACCATCTATGTTAAATGAACAAATAAGTCAGAGCCACATAGATGCACTGAAGCAACATTCTCATAAAATGTTGATCCATTCAGGGCTTTTACCACTTAACAAACCTCGTCAGGATATAAATTAACAACAGAATTCGTGACCCATCCTTCCACTCTTTTTTTTTCCCCCTCAATTTCTTTCCTTTTCCATTATTAACAGCTTATCAATATCTTTAGATTACATATAAAGACACGACATTGTATGTAGAACTAAGATAAAAAGCCTCAATTTTCTCACCTGGCAATCCATTCTATCTGTAATTCCACCATGCCCAGGAATACTATCACCAAAATCCTGAGGCAATATCAAAAATGGAAGTTAAATAAGATACTTGAGTCCGTATCTTAAAGAAAGCCATGCAAAAATCTGAAAACAGAACAGGAAAGGAGTTCACACCTTGATCTTAAAAGCTCTTTTAAAACCACTTGCAAAAAAGCCCCCAAAAGGTGCTATAATTGATGCAAACAAACCAAAGCATAAAGCATGCCACTGAACTGGCAAAACAGAAATTTCTTTCCAAGGAAACTGCAAAAGAATAACAGATGATGAGCACCGTAACTCACACAATAACATTTCCATCTTTTAATGAGACAACTAACTTTTTAACCCATCCAATCCATGAGCAACCTTAGTCATCCATAATAAAGTTCCCAGCCTTAGAATTTGACCACGGGACTTAAGAGACCCAAACACTTCGAGTCGAGGTGATAATCATCAACTAACTGCCATTGAAGAAGACACTAAAGATTTTTAGAAGGTTTGGATCTGTAACTAGCAGGAATTGGAATGTGGCATCTCAACCACTAAGATGGTTGTTAATTTTTTAGTAAGAAATACATCCAAATTGAATGATAACTTTTCGGTTGACCGTCCATCAGAATTCAAATATCTGGTCTTTCCCCTTTAACCAGGGAATTCAGAACCATCAGACAAGAAGCTTAAAGTGACAATGGGAAAGTTAAAGTGTAATCCTTTCTTTTCAAGAAAACTAAACCTTACCAACTGAAAGGAATAACTAGGTCAATAAATCCAGAGACAATTAAATTAAGCTTACCCATTGAGGAATCCATCCTGGTAAAGTGTAATGCTCTGGCTTAAACAATGGACCTGGGTCACACTGAAGCCAACCAGTTGATAAATCCTGCAAGCATTACCCTCACACCCTGAGTTTTCCGCAAAAGGAACCAGCATGCTTCTTAATGTTTCAAAGAATAGGTTGAATACAATAATACCTTCCTTGGACAGGTTAGCCACTGGAAACGACCTAAGATATTTGCAAGCTGCATATCAAAAACTCACTCCATGTTTATGAAAACATACTAGAATGAAAATCTGTACATAAAACAACAGGCACACAACTTCACAGTTCCACCAAAGGTTCATGCATTCCCATTATTGGAGCACAATGAAAATATGCAAATGAAGTAAATAAAAAATGATTATTAATAATATACTTGATTCAGCACCATTAATCAAGGCATTAGCATTAGATCTTTGGATTACAAGTTTAGGATGAACTTTCACATGAATGCAAAAGAGAACAAGACATTTAATAAATCCTGCGCAAATGATCTTTGGAAAGGATGCCCGTCACTGCATAGCTCAAACATAATCTATTAAACCTGTCCAAACATTTAAACTATCAACCATGAATCCTCAAGTTAGTACCGTGAAGAAAAGAAAATGGTACGAATAGAGATACTGGCAGGCCACATAAATCAGTAAATAAGAAGGATCAGTCATGCTAAAATTGCTAGATTAGCCATGCAATAAGTAAGAACCAACTGCCACTGCAATAATCTTTTCATAAAGAACCTGATTGACCTGAATATTTATATAGTTACCCGGATTATTTCATTCTATTGACACATGTAACTAGTTAATTTCATACCTAGTGATGTAAAACTGGCATAAGATAAGTAATAACCCTATCACAAACAAGATGGAATCAACTACAATAAGGAAAAACTGTGCTCACCACAAATGCAGAGATGATAGTTGTAACAGATGCTCCAATAAATCCCTCCCATGTTTTCTTTGGAGATAATTTGATTAACGGGGTTCTTCCAAAGAAGAAACCAAAGATATAAGCAAAAATGTCGTTGATAACAATAAGCGATGCAGGAAGAAGAAACCTGGAATAATAGTACTTTGGGTTAAGCCAGAAGAAGAAGCATAGGAAGAAAGACTACAGTCAAAGTACCACCAGCATTCAATTAATTGCATAAATATTTAGGAGGTAACATCTTACAGTTTATTAATGAGAAAATTTACCAAAATTAGACTTTTTTTTTTCTCTCTTAAGTGTGCACAAATGTATGTGCACATCCGGTAATAAGCGCACCGAGGTAGGTAGGAAGGGTTCTTAAGACAGAGAAGTTACCAAAAAATTCCTTCAAAGATATTGGCCACAGTAAAGGATGACTGTGTGAACACCACAATCAGAATCATATGTGTCCAAGCATACTGGCCAAATTGATACTTATACATCTTCTTCTTCAACGCAAGGATAAACCACATAAAACCTGATCCCAAAAACCAAATAATAATAATAAGGATATTAATGGTCATATGTACTTGCATAGAAAAGGGAATCACCATAAATAACAAGCAAGAAAACCATACAACATATAAGAAAATAATATAGATATTTACAGAAATAGAAGGCATCTAGTCCCACTTTGGTCAAAATTGAAATTTAAGATATCAATTGATGAATGCTTGATATAATTATTCCCCCAGGCTTTCATTCAAAAACATAAAATAATATGCTTAACCTACCTGCAATGTACAAGAAGTAACAGATAGCCATATGATACTTGATAAGGCTACTGACAAACTGATACAAAAACTTATCCGAAGTTACAGTATTGACGAGTGGTTGACTCAGAAGACGGCCATACACAAATAACATTGCAGTGAAGAAGAAGTGCCTGTACCCATAAAACGAAGACAAACACATTCTAATGAGATAAAAAGGAAGCTAGATTTAAGTCTAATTTCTAGGGCACATAAAGCCTTGGTCGCCATATGGAAGGTAAAGGTAGTATTCTCACCAATTCAATAGCCTAAATCCTGGGAGATGCCTATCTTCATGTGCTTTCCTGAGTAGATTGAAAAGCTCTTTTGCCATAAATATTTGGATAACCACCACCATAGCTGTAATATAGAGATGACCCATGTAGACAATTAGTGCAAAACCCCCAATCATCCAAACTGTAGAATATGTCCGGATCCACATTGATTTGTATTTGTTACGGTCATCAACAAGCAAATTTCCACCATTTGCTTTGCTAGGTTCAGGAACAACCTGATAGAATGTTTGAATTTTATTAAGTTTAGGAAAAAATTTCCTTTGTTTGCAAGGGAAAATATCTTTTACAAATGCAACAACATCAGGAACTCTGACAACAAACTTGAGAAACGAACCAAATAAAACACATCAAAGTTTGCGTAACCAACCTCATTGGGTCGTTTTCGGTGCCGAATTCTAGCAGTAACAGCTGATGGCATAGCTGTATTATTCTCCTTTTGCATGGCTCTTTACTTTAATGTCAATCGTTGAATGAAAAAAACTCACATATATTTGAGGTGCAGGGAAAATTGCTGCCTCGGCTACCAAATAACACACTCTAAAAGAGAAGCAATGGGGACTCACTGAAAGAAACATGAACAATACTATTAAGCAACTTATATGGAATATGACTTATTGTAATAAAAGGATGAAATCTACGCAACCATAATGGTGAAAAACTTTCACAGAAAAGCTATAATCAGCAAGGTGCAGAAATGCATGTAGGTAGAAAACATATTCAGCAAAAGATTCAGTCATGATAACCAGTTCAACCTTTTTTTTTTTTTTTTTTTCTCTTTCTGAAAAATGTGAAATCTAGTGCTTTACATTCACAATGCCCATTGCCCAACCATTAAACTACAAATAGAAATATCATAGACAGAAAGAACCTTCTTATTAAAAATATGCCAGCTTAAAAAGATAAGGAAATTCCATCCAGGCCAAAATCATGTATATATTATGGCTTTATGTATTCTTTCAGTGTCCAAATCTTTAAGCATTTTATTAGCTTATAGGACCTCATGCTGAAGTCATTCTCATTGGGTAGCCAATAGAAAAGACCAGTACCCCACCCAACAGATTCTCACTGTAAGGAGTTATCTCGTTGCCACCCGCCGCCCACCTCCTTGAGAAAAGGGGAACAATAAACACTAAAAAGTATTTTTCTTATTCAAAACTGATTTTAGAATCAGATGCCCCAGTCATTTTTTTAGACAAATAGTGATATTCCAACAAGATGAGAGCATCGAAGAAAGTGCACGGTCGGTATACTTGACAAGGCCACATCCTATTCCTTCTTTTAGCTAAGCAATATTGAAAACCTTAAAGGTTTAAACTCTAAATAAAAGTTAGGCACTAACAATTAAGTGAACTTTACTGAATGACAACTTTTTATTGGGACCAAACCAGAGTTTCATGGATTTAACGACAACCTAATCCATATAGCAAACATTAAAAGAACAAAAAAAATGTAAAAGATAAAACGATAGCTACACCAAGAAAGACATTGATAAATTAGAGAATACATATACTACTCCCATTAATATTTCCATGACCAAGATTTAATATTTCGAATTCTAGTTTCCACCAGCAACAGCAAGCTTTAACAAAAGTGGAACTGTAATCAAACTCTTTCCGTAACTAGTAACAGAAATCTATTGAAACTAAATCAAATAACATAAACCCAGAAAAAGTAAGCTAACCAAACGTAAATTTGATACGGTAAAGAATGAAAATAACCACTCAAAGTCTATTCTGACGCAGAAAAAAAAAAAACTCATTTTCTTGAACCTAAAGGATCGAAAGAAAAGCCAACGACAAATATACAGCTACAAACATTAAAACACTATTGAGAGCAAGAGACAGAGTTTAGAAACCTTGGTTTAGCTTTTGCCTTTTAGTTGCAGTAAAAGTTCGAAACCCACCGCATAGAGAGGTAGCAATAGATTGACAAGAAGAATATCATAATAGTAAAAACAATAATTGAAGGGCGAAGGAAGTCTTTCCCTTTTTTTCCTCACTAATTTTCTGGAATATGAAAAACAAATAGCAGTGTAAAATAAAATATGAAAACAAAAAAATTCAAAAGGTATTCTTTATTGGTTTCTATTTTCCTACTTGGAAGAGAAACACTAAACTCTGCTGTACGAGATTTTTGCTTGATTACATTTTTTTCTTCCACGTGGACAAAATATTTTCCGGTCAGATGTAGAACTTTGTTGCTCAGTTTACAGTTTTCGCCCCCTTCAATCTTGTAAATTATCATCTACATACAATCTTCTTTTTTATCTGGAATTATTTTATTTTATTTTATCACATATTTTTTAAAATTTTAATATACTTAAGAATATGTGTTAGTTTATTATTACTTAATAAAACGTTTATTCGTATTTACTCGTATTATTTAACAAAAAAGTTACTATCATATTATTAAGAATTAATTTTTTTATATATAATTGTATGATAATCTCAAATTCAATTTTGTTTATATTAAGGATAGAAGTAGAGTAGTGTTCTTCAATGATACTATTAGTTAGTAGTACTACTCCAATCCAAACTCCAAAGTCACTCCACGATTTGATGTATCTTATTAAGTGACAAGGGATAGAGCAAATGTCATTTTCCAACTGTACAAATAGGTTTGCTGGGGGAGGATTCTACAATACTAATTATCTCATCTCCAAATCCATCTTGAAAACGGCATATGTAGATGCTGCCCGGCTGTCTCCTGCAACTTCAAGATTACTGGGTTTTCATCCCTTGCCTCAAATTTTCTTATGTATAATAATCCCATCACTTAATCAAATTTTGCAACCCGAGAGTTGTCTATAACAGTTGGCTGATTTTGATGTTCGATGACCATTATTATTGCCCATCTATAATGGTTGGCTGGCTGGCTGGCTGGCTGGCTGGCTGATTACTAAAACTTATTGGACGAACCAAAGGCTTTCTATGTAGAAGGATACTTTGATTAAAAAGCAAACCCGCAGCTAGTTCACATGGAGAATGCTGGTACAATCTGTCTCGCGTTATTTCCCTATCTCTGGTTTAGTTGATATGATTCCTTTTATTGAGTATGCTCAAAAGTGGACATTTACCAAGCCTCCGCCTTTAATTAATCATTATTTTTATCGGTGGAAAAACTTTAAACGGAGATACCCGAATGGGGTGTCAAAGTAACAGAACAAGTCAAATGCTATATTCGCATTTCTAAATGTCTCAAAGCTTACCAAAATTTTGTGTTGAGGATCTTTATCAGCATGATGGAAAATGTTTCTTTTTTCTTTTCTTTTCTTTCTTTTTTGGTTATTTGACTCTTTGCTTAAGAACCATAAGGCTTGTTCAAATTATGGAATATCAATCTGCTATTAGCAAATTGAGTTTTGGAGTTGTCAGGTAAGAGAAGATAGAAACTAATTAGTCCCGTTTAAGGCATAGCTGCAGATCCGACAATTGCAGATATTAGTTAGAATTATAAATTGGAGCAGCACATGGGAGAACCTGATAAAT
>JBBYHM010000019.1:16184911-16198746 GCA_038381775.1 Adansonia rubrostipa
TTGCAAGTAAATTTATAGGGTGAAAATTAGTTAGTTATGCCGAATTTCACCAAAAACGCCACATCAAGGGGTCATGGATTTTGATGGGTGGGGGACAAAATCCACATTCCTTTATAGGGGAAAGAGTAAAGACTTGGGTAATATTTTGTTTGGGTCAAGTTCCTAAAGCGTATCAAAAACCATAAAATAAAAATTCATTTTCGAAACTAGAACTTATAAATGGATAGAGTTTTATTAGAAGATTAATACCTTTTAAAAAGAAATCATTAAAGGTATCCTCAATACTCAATATTTAATTACTATTATTAATCCTGAAAAGTCTCTCATAATTTTTACTAAAAAAATCTGTTTAAAAACAAATCAAAATAGGGGATTTCATAGAAACCAAGCTGATGACAAAGCTTTAAACTGATAATCTCATTAGGCTAGGTTATTTTTATTTTCATGGAAATTATACTTCAATTTACAATTTATACATTTAAGCTTAGAGTCTAGCGCTAAGCAAGGAGAAACAACTAGTAGTATAGAACCCAAAGCGTAGCTTGCAAAGTTAATATCGATTAGTTACGGCTAGAATAAGAACAAGCAAACACTGATAAATACTTATAAAGGATTCAATTGAAACTTGTCACTAGAGTAAGAGTAGTTTAAAAAATTAACAGTTCTCAATGATTCCATGGAAAAACAAAGATATAGATTTAAAATATTTCAGGATTGACTTGGGAGAGTACATTGATGAACGGGTAAGATCAAATTTTGTATAGCATCAATCAATTACTGCTTTGAGCTTCTGATAATGCTTGGGACACCCATCGCATGGTGGGCCTAGATTTGGGATCAACACTTATGCAGGACAATGCATGCCTCACTACGGAAGCAACTTCCTTAGCGGTTTGTCCGTCTGCAGGAGTTTGAAGACGAGGGTCCAGTACATCGTTTTGGTCTAACTCTTTGTTCTGTTGAACCGATGAAGTCAGAGCAGAGACTAGCTCCATTGGGTGTTTTCCCATTATCACTTCCAGGGCCAGAACACCAAAACTGTAGACATCGCATTTTTCCGTCACGCTTATTGTGTAAGCTAACTCTGCAACCACCAAAAAAAAAAAAAAAACTCTTAACGTTCAATTTAAATAATTTTGTATGTGGCGGCCAGAGTTAGAAGCTTGTAAGAATGTTCACCATAAATCAAACAGTTAGGTACAGGGAAGGAGGAGGAAATGGAGCATAGAGAAGAGAAGCTTCACTACCTGGAGCAACATATCCAAATGTGCCGGCAAGGACTGTTATGTTAGAGGAATCGGGGTTTAGAATCTTAGCTGTGCCAAAATCAGAAATGTAGGCCTCATACTCAGCATTCATTAATACGTTCTTGCTTGATATGTCTCTATGAATTATCGGCTGTACACAGTCATGATGCATGTAGGACAAAGCATTTGCTACATCCTTCACAAGTTTGATCCTTCTGCTCCAGTCCAATTCTTTGGCTTTCATATCATCCCTGAGGACATCACCTAGGCTTCCTCTCTCAATGTAATCATAGATTAGGAACCTGTGTGGCCCACGGGAACAAAATCCATAAAATTTGACGATGTTTTTGTGGCGTATTTCTGTTAACGCGCGAATCTCATTGATAAAACTTCCCATTTTCTCTGCCTCTTCCCCATCCAGAGACAATAGTTTCTTGATGGCCAGTACAGGTCCAAATTTTAAGTTCGCTTTGTACACTCTTCCAGTTCCACCAACCCCAATACAATACTTTTCATCAAAACTCTCGGTAGCTTCGACAATATCTTCATACAAAATCTTCCCATCGTAATTCAAAATTGAAAGTGGATTCCCATCTTTTGAAGTCGTGGCTTCCTTCGACTTTCTGCTCATTTTTGCTTTTTGGGAGAGTGCATACAGACTAAACAGGGCTAAACAAAGTACCAGAGATGATAAAGAAGCACCGATAATTATCAGAACTTTGGGTTTCTTTTTACTGCTTTCCTTATCCACTGGTGTCTTACTGCAGGGCTTTAAACCTTCAACTTCACCACATAGGTCTTTGTTGTTGCTGAATGCCGTTGGTGAATAACGGCGAAATAATTCACTGTTGGGCAGTGGTCCCTCCAAGTCATTGTATGAGAAGTCAATCGACGTTAAGCTAGTCATCATACTGAATGAAGAGGGAATTGGACCTGACAGCATATTGTGTGAGATGTTTAAATGTTCCAACATGGTCAACTTTGCAAGCTCTGGAGGTATCTGCTCTGTCAGCAAATTTTGACTAAGATCAAGTAAACCCTGCAGAGCTAGATTACCAAGCTGGAATGAGATAGATCCACTGAAGTAGTTCTTTTTCAAGCACAAACTACGTAGCTTTGAGCATTCACCAAGTTGTCCAGGAATTTGCCCATTCAGATTGTTTTCTGAAAGATCTAGATCCTCAAGACTTGAGAGCTCTCCAATTTCAAGTGGCACCTGATCTGATAGTTTGTTATTGCTCAAGTTCAGGAGGTACAGAGAGGCTAATCTGCCTAACTCTTTTGGTATCTTTCCAACAAGTTGGTTAGAAGAAAGATCAAGTACAGCTAACCGATTCAATTTACCAAGCTCTCCAGGTATTCTGCCATTGATCATATTACCGGCAACTTTTAGCTGCTGGAGGTTTCTGCATCCTCCCCACTTAGCTGAAAGGAACCCCCCCAATCTGTTGTGGCTCAACTCAAAATAGTTCAGATTTGGATAAACTCCAAAGTCCTGGTCCAGAGATCCTGAAAGTTGGTTGTTATGGAGTCGAACTCGAACGAGGCTTGTACAGTTTCTCAAGCTCTTTGGGATGGGACCTGTAAAATTGTTAAAAGCTGCAGTGAAATTTTGAAGCTTTGCCCCTTGACAGACTTGTGGTAGGTAACCTGAAAAGTAGTTTTCACTCAAATGCAGTACTATTAAAGAAGTGAGGTTTGCTAATCCTTCAGGTACAAAACCTGATAGCTGATTATCGAACAGCAGCAATTCAGCAAGAAGTTTACAGTTGAGCAAATTATGAGGGAAGGTTCCTGAAAATTCATTCTGGTGTAAATACAACATTATTAATTTGGTCAGGTTACCAAGAGATGAAGGGATAGGACCTGAAAGATGGTTTCTGTGTAAAGCCAGAGCATGTAAGTTTTTAAGGTTTCCGATTTCTTTTGGAACTAAACCATGGAAATGATTACTGGACAAAGCTAGCTCCACAAGATTAGCAAGGAGGCCAATTTCTGAGGGAATCATCCCAGTGAAATTGTTGTTATGG
Organism: Adansonia rubrostipa; assembly: GCA_038381775.1. NCBI lineage: Eukaryota > Viridiplantae > Streptophyta > Magnoliopsida > Malvales > Malvaceae > Adansonia > Adansonia rubrostipa. The sequence continues at coordinate 16,188,189 of JBBYHM010000019.1, forward strand.
AGCTCAAGAAATTGGAGCTTATTCCAGTTAGAGAATAATCGAGGGTCTAGCTCGCCACTGATCAAGTTGTTGCCCATATAAAGCAGTGAAATTTGAGTGAGGTTGGCTAGTGAAAGAGGAAGAAAACCAGAAAGATAATTCATGGAGAGATTAAGGTGGGTTAGTTTTGACAGTGAACCTAGATCGGATGGGATAGGACCGGAGAGAGTGTTGGAACTGAGGTTAAGACAAGCGAGGTTTGAGAAGGAAGTGAAATCCAAGTTACTAAGAGTACCTCCAATACATGCGCTTGGAAGGTTAATTTCTGTTATGCTTCCAGCATTATTGCAAGAAATTCCAAACCAATTACATGGGCTGGTAAGATTTGGATTGTTTGCTGCTGCCAGTGTCCATGATTGGAGAGAGGATTGATTTTGCAGGCTCTCTTTCCATCTAAGAAGAGCTTTTGCTTCCAAGTTATTGATTGCTCCAACATCCCATGATACATACCAAAGAGAAATCAGTACAACTACAAATGACAAACTTTTCTGTAAGTAGGCCATGATTTGTTTGTTGCTTAACGAGTTAACCTTCTTCAGCTTTCTGGACCAATTTAAGGACCTCAGCGCACATCGTTGATGTAAGCAATCTACAAGATGGTTTTGACTTTCAATTCCAGTCAGTCATGCATTCAGCATCATTCTTTTAATTTTCCTTTTCCCTGAATAAAAAATTCATTTGGCAATCCACATCAAATATGCACCAGTCAAGGAAGCTTCCACTCTGTTGTGAGAATTCCTGACATCTACTAGAACGACCGTTTACAATTCATCACTGAAGCAATTCTTATCATCTTCTTCGTGTTAGTAATATCAAACTCGTTACATAAAATGAGGAACGTATGGAGAATACAGCTTCATGACCCCGTCAGCAAAAAGATTTATTCTTTCTAGAGTGGAATAGGAAGTCGAGCTGCCTGCCTGTCAATACATTTTTCCTGATATAGATTGTTCAAAATTGGAGATATTAGCAAAAATTCCGCCACTAAAACTTCATGAAATGGAGTCAAGTCACATAACTATCTAACTCTAGGAACCATTGCAATTTGCAGCTTTAATTGCTGGGAAAAGGACACTAATTGTTAGGTATGGACAAAGTCTGTTGGTTTGAAACATTGATCAATCTAAAAGAATCGATAAAATATTGATTTAGCAAGTGCTATATATATATATATATATATATATCCAAAAGTAATTTAAAATATGAACACAGACCCTGATCGCCCCCTGCAATATCCCTCCCCAGTCACTTGGGAACAAATCCAAGACAAGCTAGTTAAGGATACAGTAGATGCTGTCAACTATTCTAACATTAATGGCCCGATGTAGAGCTGATGTAATGTTTGCTCTTTCTCATCGTATTTTCCTCTAACAAAACCTTAAGGTCTAAAGGGTTATAAAGTAAAAGTCATAACAGTCATAAAAAGGCTATTCAAATTTTATACGCCCGGTAATCAAGGAAGAGGAACTAGACTCGGTGGATGAGTTGATAGTTGATACGACTTTCTGTGCCCTGCAAATATAGACGTCCAGATATTGTGACTGTAGTTTTCCGTAGAAGTTTATGCACAACGCCTTTTCTTAGATAATTCATGAATTCAAATAACTCTAAAATATATTTCTACACCCTCCATTGATAATTCTTATTTTCGTTTTTGCTCTTTATTGCTTTTTATTCGTTGCTATCAACATTGATTATTCTTAGAGGCCCTCTAGTTTTGTCTCTAAGAAAAGAGAAAAACAAAGGCAAACAGCTCCCATTGAGTGTTTATGAATTATGCATACGGCGTCTAGCAAAATTGTCAAGAATGATATACACCGTACAGACGTGATGTGCAATTCAAAAGCATTAGCATTAATAATAATAATAATACTATATGAAAATAAGAGGGGGTTCAAGAAAATGAATAATACTCCTAATAGAACAAGTTTATTATTAAATGCAGGTGGAGAACCATTAGTTGTGACATCCAATTTGATACATCAAACAAGAATCGTCCCTTGTTTTATTTAGTTTGCTGAGCAGGAAACTTAATCTTGGTCAAAGTTAACTAATTGAATTCATCATACACTTTGCCTGTTTAACTTGGAAAACATCACCTCGATATTCAATTTCCTTAATGCTTCAGCGTAGAAACCCGGAATGTGCAATAACGAGTGCAAAGAAGTCGTTGGAGGACCAATCAACAAGCTTGGTATCTTAATTTTATAGCTTTCAGTCCATTGCAAATGTTTAAGCCAAAAAGGAAAAAAAAAATTAAGAAAAAGGTCTATTCTAAGTAGTGATCAAATACGGTGGGAAGACTTCCAATATTTGTATTCATACAAGTGGATGAGGATTATCGTACATATACCGGTGTTTTCTTCGTAGACTTGGACCTTAATTTAGTTAAACTTGAAATTAGACATTGTATATCTCAAGTCCATTTGCCACTCAAATACACCAAATTGAAAGGGATTCAATATATAGTTAATTCTTTTTCTTTATTTATACTATTAGATTATTATCAGACCTTTCATGGCTGAGACTGAGTTGGAAAAATAGAAATACAAGAACGAGCATTATTAAAATTGTTGATTTAAATGAAGAAACTGAGGTTTTTATTCAAAATCATCCACACAGTTGTCTTCGAGGCCTATAAAACATAGCTAAGGAACCAAAGAAGTCAAATCATGGATACAATAGCTAAGGAAGCAGTATATGACCGCCACCAGCCTGATAGTCCAACCCCAATGGCCAATGGCTTGGAAGTCCGGCATTCCTATCGCAAATGCCTCTTCAGAATCAGTTACTTATCGAGAGACAGAAAAACGTATCAGCAAAAGTTTGGGGTCCCCCCCCCTCCCCCCACCCCTAATTCGTGATTTTATTTATAAGAGTTTAAATCAGCAGCCAACAAATGCGCTAAAAGGAAGAGATATAAGACAATATCAGCAACGACAAAAAAAATACTTTACATTAACACTGACAAATAACTTAAAGCAAAAGAGTTTAACAGAGAGAGGGAGTTTTCTACTCAAAACTAGAAAGGCAAATTTTGTATCATGGGCCAACCGGAAAAAGATTTGAAGCCTGTTTTTAAATATTTCTTTGTTGGGGATTGGGCTTTGAGGAATCTCAATCCAAATACAAAAACTGGATTTAAAACAGCAATTTAATAATGGTTTAGAAATGTTTGGTTAAAGTTTTGTTTTTAAGTTAAAATAAAAGTAACTGGTTGGTAGTCTACTTGCGAGTTGCGACGAAAAAGATGGAACAACGACAAAGTTAAACAAGGAACATGCTTTGTTTTGGCTAACTTTTACTGTCACAGTTAAAGGAAAACAACAGGCCATACAAGTATAGGAGGACCCTTTCAAAGTTTTCAATTTTCCATTCTCCATTACAACTCAAATTTACTCCAATGGGCAGGTACAAAGCTTAACACATTGCAAGATTAGACGCTGCGGTTCCCTTCCCGAGTGATCAACCTGGGAGGAAGGTTATAAGCTCAACTTTTTATAAATTGATTCCTAATGAAATGAATGCCTTACTGTGACTCGGATTCAGGGAAAACAGACAACTTTTGATTAACTCTCTTCATTGTGTAAATGATTCTTAGTCTCACACAGGATATGGGTGGCAAATAACAACAAAGAAAATGAATATGGTCACATCTAAAGCAGACTTGGCAAAAAATGGACTCAAACAAAGCAATTTCACTGGAAATGATTGACGCGTACGTAGTCTATGACTGCCATTCTTTACGGATATCAAAAGTGTAGTTAATCTCTAAGTAGCACTTGTTGTCATCGTCAGCAAACTGCAAACAGAGAAAAGAGTAATGGAAACAAAATTAGTAAGGCTTGTATGTATGCACACTCAAGATGGTACAAAATTTCATCTACGATTTCATATCTGGAACATGAGATGACCACAAATTTGAATCTCGAAATCCTGGCTCACATGGATCCTGACAACTCATTAATGGGATCTTTATCAGTGTATTAATTCTTAGACATAAGGGGATCATTATTATTTAGGGTCATTACTCAGGATGGTGACAAAATCAATATTGAGTTATTGAATGATAGTGAAATTGGATTCAAAATAATGATTTCCTCTCTCTTTTTTTTTTCTGTTATCGAAGAAATGACTACATGGCCTACACAATTATGAAAGACGCCGACTAACAAAAGAATCAAGCAATAACAGCAAACAGAAAACCAGATTCACACAAATCAAAATAGTTGGAATCCTTGAGCAGCTTCAATGGCTTTTACATTTTTCTCTACTTATAAATCATTTGGTGCAATTACGGTGTAAAATGGCTAATGAAACGATAGAACTGTTGTCAAGTTACCTTACTTCTAGCTGAATAATTTCCTCTGGCAAACATTCCGGATGGAGTTATTTCTTCAGACATTTCATGTGTGTAAGGCTCTGCCTGGGGACTGAAGGTTCCAATCATCTCTTTCACGCTATCAACTGTTACAAGAATTCACGGCAAAGATCATCGAATCTAAAGGTTAAATAAAAGAGTATGATTATTTCATACGAACTAGAGAGAAAGAGGAATTACCCTTGACACCAGTTTTCCAAACCGTGTTAGTGTACTTGAGGCCGGATACAATGTTGTTGCTCACTTGGAATGTGAATTGCAGGCTGTATTTGCTTCCTTCTTTTAAGGTAAACCATGAACCTTTAGGCTTTCCATTCTCTGGAATTGAAAGTACCATATCAGGTCTACCAGGTGATTTGATCGCAAGGCTCAGGATCTTAACATCAGGTTCCAGATTTTCTATGCCATCATAAACGATAGAAGAAAATGTCAGGATGCAAAGAAAGCCAGGTCATTGAAACCTTTATTTTTCCCTTAGTTTTTTTTTAAGGGTTTGCAGGTGGGGGATCATCCCAATAAATGTACATATATTGCTTGGAGGATGAAACAAGAAAGAAACAACGGAGCAAGGAAACTACTGAGGAGATCAAAGACATGAAAAAAAAAAAAAAAGGATATGGTGGTTTTAACCTATGCTCTACAATTTTAATATAAACTGTCCACCAGCTTATGACAATGAAATTACAAAGATATTTGTCAGATATGCATAATTCATCTTAAGATCAAGTAGCAGCAATTTAGAATTCAAAGAACATTTGCCGGTAATACATCTGAGAGTCAGAACCAACCTCATCAGCAGCAAACTACATAACAAGAAGCTGAAATTCAAGATTTAAGGCAAACAAAATGATTTTGAATCCACCTCTTAGCTTTCTGATAGTGCAATTATGCTGTACCAAGTATATCACTTTTGAGGTCAGTGGTTAATATTCCAGGTATTTTTACACAAAGTGCCAAAAGAGAATTGGTAACCTTCTTCAGAATGATTAATTGATAGCACAAACCGTATCTATCCCATAGAATTCAAGAGGGAGACAAAGGAATCTAAGCAAAAATTTAAAAACTAACTCCACCATAATCGTAAAATACGCTATATAAAATCCTCAACTTTCGAAGAATAGAAATGAAAGACGAGGGAGATGTAGTAAGTGAACTCAAACCTCCAACGGATTCGAAATCCACAGCCCCAAGAAGTTGTTCCTTCCACCTCCTCAAGCTCTCGTCATCCTGAATCCTCAAATTCCACCAGAAAAGATAGAAGATTAGACATTAATAATATTTCAAAGAAAAGAAAGATTAGTAGATAACCCATAGAAAAAAAAACAATGAGATATAACTGAAACTGAAATATGAACAAAGAGACAAGGCAACCAACCTTATCCTTTTCGAGTTGTTCTTTAAGGGAGCACTTAGGGCCCAACTCAATCTCCCTCTCTTCATCATCATCTTCATCTTCAGATGGACAAAGAGCACTCTCGCTTGGTTTTCTACTGATTCCAGGGTGATGTTCTTCAACGTTATCTTCGTTTGGAGGCATCTGTGACGCTGTTTTTGTCTCGGAAGCTTCACTATCATCTCTCCTGTTCTTGTCAAACCCCATGTTTTTGGAACTTGAATCCTCACTAACCGCCAAAGACATCAACACCCCATCAACAGGTACAAAGAGAAAGAGGCTAAACTCTCTCACCGAAAATATAATAGCAGTAACTAACACTAACAGAGTTGCCCAAAAAGCAAAAGAACAGAAAAGAGAAGTCAAAAAATCCCACTAGGAAGAATCTCAGAAGAAAACAACAAAAGATGAGGGAACCCCAAATTTTTTTTAAAAAAAATTATAATAATAGTATTAAAAGATGCATACTGGGTCAAAGAATCCCAGAAAGGTAAACAGAAACCAAATACCAAGGAAGGAATAGGATAACCCTTCAAACAAGAAAAGACACCAAGAAAAAGAAAGAGAGGGAATAGACAGCAAAAAAGAGAGATGGGGTTTGTTGAGGAAAGTTCAAACTGAAACACTCTAAGAAACGGTCATGTGGTGATCCGAAAATATGTCCATGATGAAACAAAAACAAGAGAGAGAGTGAGAGAGAACGAGGTGGCGAGATCGTGAAGGTCACTCCCGCACTAGCTTCCACGAAGTCCACGATTCGAGGAGGGGCTTTTCAATTTTAATTTCTTATTTAACAGGACGAAGTTGAACCCAACAAACAAATAGAGAAAGAGAGAGACAGCCTAGTTTGCCTAAATAAAACCCTTCGATTAATAGATTATATGCTTTTTGACCTCTTCTCACAGATACGATGACTGGCATAACTGGGGAAAAAAAGATGTTGTGTGAACTCTACTTTTATCGGCGTTCGCTGATTGCTATGAACCATTTGTTTTACCTCGGATGGAAGTAAGCACTCAGTTTCAGATTTTCTGTAGGCCGAATCTACTTTTTGAGTCTCTAACTGGTGGTTCTGAATTACACGTCGTACTGGCAAGTTGCAACCCTTAGGATAAGTAGTCAAAGTTGCTTACATGCTGCATAGTTTAGAATTCCAGTTTTCTGACATTTAGCACAGAGGCAAGCAATGTTTTCGAGGAAAATTTGAATCCTTTCGCATGAATTTTTCACAACGTTAAAATTACTACTTTCAATTTTTAAGTCTCCAATCTCAAATCTCAACTTCAAGTTTGTTAAGAGGTTAAGCGAGAATAACTGAATAACATTGCTCGATTACGCCGGCTAAAAGTCTCGAGACGTGGTAGCATAGACCATGACATTTTATGATTCGGATTATAGTCAATTTGACTATCTCTAGAGGTTACTGGAATAATTGATGAAATGATGAGATTATCTGGAAGGAGCTGCAGAATGATTACGCCTGATTCAGGAGAAATTGTCCATGCATGCATCTGCATGATATGTAGTTTAATTTTATTCTAATTTCATGGACAAACAATCATCAACATAATGAAATATGCATTGTTCCAGAAAATTATTTTTGGGCAAACAATCTCCCTGCCCTGTCTACAGCTTTCATTTGGTGATTTATAATTGATTATTGGCGGTTGGTTCGTATTGGTTGAAAGAACTACTCTTGACACAATCAAAACAAACGTTCAGCACGTTTCTTCCATCTCTTTCTGTTTGTACAACATTATTACCTTCGTTCATTCAACACCTGCATTGATGGCGGAATTCAAGTTTCAACCAATGAAATCAATAATATATTAAATTAATATATTCTCCGAAAACTGCAGTCTTCAACAAATGCCTGCTTAAATTTCATTGAATTCTTCGACCAAGGGTGAGGTGGTTCTGTCACCATAATAGATATTATGAAGAACACAACTAACCTGCTTAAATGTGTACGGTATTTTCACCCAATGCAACAAGAGATTTTGAGCTCAGTAATTGACTGTCTAACTGCATTGGTTCCCTCAGCTGAAATTCTAGCTGGTGGAGACATTAATAAAGGTTGTATACCATTAGCCTGTGCTAACTTGAGAATGGCAAACAGGTCATAACAGCAATAACCTCAATAATGAGGTATCACTTCTACTTCTAACAATAAACCATGGGGAATCATACGCTTGAATGATAATGAAATAATAATCATGGCCCTACATCCCGTGTTAAGTTATAAAAGCAGCCAAGGGTCTGGCGATAGAATTTACAGAATAGTGCTTGAAATCATAAACAATTCTCCGTTTATTATGCAGACAGTGCAGTGTTTTGATTTAAACAAGATTTGAAGGATGTTCAAAATTTATAGTCACAATTTGGCAAGTTAATCCTGAGCTGTACTCAGTAATCAAATACAATATACGAAGAGCATGTTATGTAAAACAGTGCCATATTTCAGCATGTTTCACACAATTGACATGAGTCTGCCATTGCGTCGTAGATTAAGTGATTATGCTGAAAGCAATCTCAACAAATTATCTCAGTTCTATTTATCGAAGTGATGTATTGAAAACAAATTCAAATAGTAACTCTGTGGAAAGAATGAACTAATTTAATTTTCATAGAATGAATCTTGTGAAGACAACCCTTAAGTGTCTACAGAAGGGAGACAGAAATTGAAGGGATCATTCCCAACACATTTCAATGCTTATAAACAGACAACAGCATCCAATGCATTAGCTGTTCGAAGTGCTGATGGAAATTAAAACTCATTTTCAAAATCCTGTGACTGAAGATTTTAAATTTCAGAAATCCAAAAAATTCAGTAAAGAGAACAGAAGAGGCATTAATTCTTAAAAACCTTTCAACTTCCAAGTCATGCATTAACTTACAAAATGAAAAGGGGTTTATGGATACTACAACTGAAATGCAATAATCATTGCCATACAAGTGCCATGAAGAACAAAGAAGTGATGTCCAAACCTGTAACAAAAGTGTCAATTGCTTCCCCATTTTTTCAAAACATTCTCTTTAGCAGAAACATGACTATCGGCTTCCTTCTTTAACATGCTATAAGAATCATTAGGACCCTCTGCATATCTCTTTCCCAGGATTCTAGATGTTACATAGGTGAAACCATCTCTTGTTCCTCGCAATGCATAAAGCAATGGATTGAAAATGACAGCCAGCATCACTTCGCCCTTTGCAATTATAAGGTACTGCAAATGCAACAAAGAACAATGTTATGTGCCTGCTCAAAACTAACGGAGTAGTAAGGTTAGGGACAGAGGCCAACTTATGCATAATGATATGTGAAACAAAAACCATTTCAAAATGGAAAGTAAACAGCATACCATGACAATAATACCCAAGACGGCTAGACTTGTTTGCTGGGCTTCTTGCCAGAAATGGTCACCATTGGACCAACCAAATCTTCCACCCCATCCAAACCAACCTCCACCACCACCAGCATCCCCACCACCTGCTTCCTCTCTTCTTTTAATTTCTTTGTTCCACTTCTCAAATTCATTTTTCTTTCCACCAAGTGCACTTTCTAATGCTTTTCTAGCTTGTTCCTGCAACCATAAACATGGCAAAGATAAGTCTAATCAGTAAAATGCAACAAGTTTAAATAGACTAAATGTACAAATTGCATGAACTACTGAATAACAAATAGACTAAATGTAAAAATTCATTGACTTGTACTAGTTTATTGTTGTCTATATCTAGCTCTGTTATTAACTATACTAATAATCAAACTATCAGCTACAAAATGATACGATTCCAAGTTCTAAACTGCCTAACCAAAATCTTTATTCGTTTCTTTGCAGCCAAATATGAACTAACCAGAATGAAATAGGGGAAAAAAGTAGCTTTGTAAAAGTGTGGAAATCTGGTATTACCTCTCTGCGATTATCCGAGAAAAGACAAGAAAATCTGCCATCGCGTTTGAGATTCCGAAGCAGAAAGCTCCAGGTTGGGGCAACACTTCGATTGGTGGTGGCGGTGAGAGATTGGAAGACAGGCGACTCGGGTCTGGTCAAAAACGATGAGCCGAGAGGGTTTAGGTTTAGAAATTGCGCCATGGCTTACTCCAGCTAATTAGAAAACGCTCCCAAACCTTTGTGCTAGGCCAATCCTACTGTATGCGTCCGTTTCCCCTTTCCCGAGCAAAGCCTTAAATCCCACATGTTCTAACCTTTATTTATCTATTTATTATCTATTTCTTTTTCGGCCAATATGTTCTAACCTTTCTCAATTGACGCAATTGCTTCGACAAGTTGAACCTACTTCGATTTTTCCTCTTCGGATGGACGGCTACTACAACTGTTATAGTATTTGGTTTGTGAACATTTTTCTAGGAAATGAAATTTGGGGACAAATTACATATAGAAAATAAAATCCATTTTCTAAGGGCCAAAATAGACTTTTTGTTCTCTAAATTGTTTTATGAACGGTATAATTCTATAATAGTTTTTAATAATGTTTCATGAACCAAACAAAACTTTTGATGTTAATATTAAATAAAAAAAAAAGGAATAACATAATAGTCGGCTACTAAGCTATAGATGAGAATAATTTTAACAAGCAGGCTTAAGGTCGTTCAGAGGAAGTCTAACAATAGTGACTTTCAGTCTGACGTGTTTGGTTTATGAGTTTATTGACGAGTTTAGTTTTACAGCTTTAGTTTGAGGGATTAGGTTTGATTTATTAAATACGAGAGCTTAGTTCATGAATTC
>JBBYHM010000019.1:16198846-16213687 GCA_038381775.1 Adansonia rubrostipa
GACGAGTTTAGTTTTACAGCTTTAGTTTGAGGGATTAGGTTTGATTTATTAAATACGAGAGCTTAGTTCATGAATTCGATTGGAAAGTTCTGTTGATGTAATAATGGAGGTACTGAGAAAGAATTCTGCAAAATAATAAAAATGAGAGAAGTCCGAAATTAAACTTTAAAGATATTTCGATGTTTAAATCAGTAAAAGATATTATGAATGAAGAATAAAAAAATAGTAAAGAAATTTTAGTAGCTTTTATCTTAGAATTGTTGATGCTATCTCTTTATATAAGTCTTGATAGAATTTTTATTTGATTTAAAACTCTAACGAGTAAAGATTATATAGCAATTAAACTTATATTTTAATGTAAAAATGAAAGTTATCTCTTAAAGGGATCACACTAACAAGCTTAATTTAAGAGTTTAATTTATGAATTTAATTTCTAAAATTGATCTAATTGATTTTATTTTAATTAATGTGTATTGAAAGATAAATCGAGGGATACGCGTATAGAATTCCTATAAATGTCCCGAGACTCGTTCAACTAACATTGGCAACATATCTGGTGGTTGAAACCAAAAGAAAAAAAATGGGGGGAAGCGTTTGGTGGGGGACGTCACGTAATTCAATTTCTTTGCGCTAACTATTACTTTTTTCTTTTGAAGTTTTTAATCTTTCAATTCAATGTTTTGTCATTATCATTTCACGCCTTTTTCAATTCTGCTCATCTCATCTCCATCATTCGCATGTTTGAGCGAAAAACAAAAGATTCATTATTTCTTCTTTGTTTTTTCTTTTTTTGGTAAACGAATCTTCTTGTTGTTTGATCAATTTAGTGAATTTTATGCCATCTCATTTATTTTAATTTAATTTTATTACAACGAACACCCTTCTATAAATAGAACCAACAAGAAACATAATATAGTTCTGCTTAAAAGCATTATTTGGGATGATGATCCTCCTAAAATAAAGAAAATTAAGTTAAAAAAAATGGAGAAAGGAGGTTCTTTTATTTAAAAAATTCGTTGGTAAGGTTTTTTGGTTTATTTTGTATGATATGATCCAGAAAGCGATATGCAGATTATACGAGTTCCAAAATATGCGATGGCATGTGGCTGACAATTGTGCTTAATCATTTTTGCTTGCTAATAATGTTAAGTAAGAATTAGAGAGGAAAATATGGGCGTCCTTAATAATGGATAAAATAAATAAAGAACTGTCAGCCCTTGGATTGGATCAACCCATTTTCGTCGTCGTCGTTCTCCTCTCCTCCTCACCAACATTCTTTTGCAATAGCTGTTGTTGACCCACTCCCACTAAATTCTAATCTTATCCAGCGGTTCAGCTCCAAATACACAAGAAATAGGAGAAAATCTCTCTCATCTTCTCCATTCATTCATTCACCACTACGCCCAACCCAACGTCTTATCTTTCTTTTTCTTTATATGTAAATGAAATATAAGTTGGTAAGGTCGGTTGTAACCCATCCAAATTCCAATATGCACTTTGACACACAAATGGGTCGGCCGGAGGATTCAGGTTTAGACTTTTAATAATATTCTGAAAATTTACCCGAAATTTCTCTCTCTCTCTCTCTCTCTCTCTCTCTCTCTCTCTCTTTATTTCCTTTTTTTGCGACTTTTCATTTTTATCCATTCTCCTCCATTTTATTTCACAACTCAATTACATTCTTACCCTTAGGTCACCTTGCCCTGCCCTTGTTTGTATAAACAAAAATGGCCAGTCTTCTCGTTCCAGGGCATTTCAAAAGCTCGGGAAAAAGGAAAATGTCCGAGGGTGCAATACAACTTTCATTTAACTACATTTCTATCCAACAACCAACCTCCTCCTACTCGTAGAGGCTACAATATGATGAGGGTATAATCGTCATTTCGCTATAAATGAAAACAAAAGTGGGGAAAGAAAGAGGGAGCTTTTCGTCATTTAATGAATATAAAGAGAAAGAGACAGAGCAGCGAGAAAGAGAGATAGAGGAGAGAGAGAGAGAGATAGAGATTTATCCAAAACACAGAGAGAGAGAGAGAGAGAGAGAGAGAGAAACGTTTCTTTTGTGTGTCCGTTTTTTTCATTTGAGAGTGTTATATTATATGAAGGAGGAAGCATGGTGTCGGATCAAGAAATAGCAAGAGAGCTGGAGACCCTACTCCGGCAGTCTCATCCCAACGCTTTCACCACGTTAGACGGTGTCGTCCAGCAGCTGGAAGCCAAGCTAGGGCTCGACCTCTCCCACAAAGCTGGCTTCATCGGGGAGCAGATCAGCCTTCTCCTCCGCTCCTCTCAAACCCCTCCAAAGGACCATTTTACCCTCCAACATCAACCACAATTCCCTTCGCCTCAACACCAACAATTTCCTGCCCATTTTGCCCTCCACCATCATTCACAATTCCCTTCCCATGACCTCGACTTCCGCCACCACCCTCCGCAGCCTCAGCCTCAGCCTCAGCCGCAGCAGCTTGCTTCACTTAGGCCTCAACCGCCGCCTCAGGTGCAGCCGCAGCTACAGACGGCTGTCACTAAACCCCAAGTCTTTTCCCAAGATGCCGCCACCTTTACCACCACACAAGTGCCTAAAGAAAGGTTTTCCCTCCCTTTTTTTTTTTTTTTCTGTTTCCTTTTTGCGTTAATTTTTCAGTTTGGGCCTTTTCTCTTTTTGGATTTTGCGGAGGCTTGTGTAAGAAATGTGGTTCATTTTAGGGTTTTGTAAATATGAATTTGAGGGTTAGGCTCTATTCTTTTGCTGCAAAGAGTTAATAAAGGCCTTTATGCACGTTTTGTGCAACTGAATCTGGGGTCTTTAGAGCTGTGAAGTTAGGGTTTTTAGTTTAATTTTTTTCTTCTTTTAGGGATTTAGTATTGCTTTCACAGAAAAATTGTGTTAAGGGAAGAGAACAGTTCAGTGTTGTTTTCACTGTAAATAATAATAACAAGTTGTTCAACTCTCACACCCTTTTTGAAAAGCTCAATGTTTGCTTTTCAATGTGAGTAGAACCATGAAGGTCATGGAAAGCACCAAGTGTTCTGCAACTCTATTACCAGTTCACAGTGCTGAGTTAGTGCACATTGGGAAATTAAGCTTCAAAACAATTCAGTCGTTCACATTTTTCCTCGTTGATTGTTAAGAGAGAATTGTCATTTCTTTTAATTTAAATTCTGTGGATTTAGTTAGCTGAGTGCATTTGAGTATCCTAGTTGGTTGTTGGCTATTTTTTTTTTGAGTACTGATAAGTTAGTGCGCAATTATGCGGTGCCTATGTGGGCATATATGTGTGCTTATTAAATTTATTTTCAGCTTTATTAATATTTCATGCATCATGATTAAAACTGGACTGTTGGTCCTTAATGTTTTACCACATTGTAGAATGTTGATTATGAGCTTTACTGTTGATGTAAATATTTGCCTTCTATAATTATTTCAGTGCTCCTGTTGGGGCCAGAAGAAGAGGTGGACCAGGGGGTCTGAACAAAGTTTGTTGTGTTTCACCAGCACTTCAAGCAATTGTTGGTGAACCAGCTTTGCCAAGGACTGAGGTTGGTTTCCCCAGATTAACCAAGATTGCTGTAATTTTTCTTTTCATCAGCAGCATTCTAAAGTAAGTTTTCATGTATGGCTGTTCTAAAATATCTTCCTCTGTTTGATTTAGATTGTCAAGCAGCTGTGGGCATATATAAGGAAGAACAGCCTCCAAGATCCAAGTAACAAGAGAAAGATAATTTGTGATGATGCCTTGCGCCTGGTGTTTGAGACAGACTGCACTGACATGTTCAAGATGAATAAACTGCTAGCAAAACATATTACCCCACTTGGGCCTTCAAGTATGTGTCAATTCTTTATCTGCAATATATGTTCGTTCTGTGATGACTTGGATTTGATGCTTTCTTTGTTGGTTAATAATCTTTCTAATCATTTCAGAGGAGTCAAGTCAAACTAAACAAGTGAAAATAGATGTTGAGTCCAAAAGTGAAAATGTTGAACCAAGTGCCAATCCTGTAATAATATCTGACGCGCTTGCCAAGTTTTTGGGTGCCGGAGAAAAGGAGATGCTAGGAAGCGAGGCAGAGAAACAAGTTTGGGAATACATAAAGGTCAATCATTTGGAGGTTGGTGGCTGGTGCACAAGTTTGTTGAGCTCTTTCTGTTAAACTTTAGGTTTACATTTGCAGATGAAATACTTTGCCATATTCTCTAGCATATCTCTCTGAGAGCTAAACCCCCCGCCCCTCTTTATTATCAATTGGATTTGGTTTGCCTTTCATGTTTTGTATTGTTATGTGATTTACTTATTTTCTTCTCATGTTTCAACCATCCTTTATCCTACATATTTGCTTAGATTCAAGAAATTTCTTCTGTTTCTCAGAATTACATTTTATTTGTATTAACTTAATTTTATTGTGGCTATAGCGTTAGACCATCAATAATTCAAATTTGGTGGAAGAAATTCATGGTATTAATTTTCTAGGAGCATTCTTCTATTGTTTCAGGATCCGTCAAATCCAATGATGGTACTATGTGATGCTAAGCTTCGTGAGCTTCTTGGATGTGAAAGCATATCTGTGATGGGGATACGTGACTCACTACTACGTCATCATTTTGTTAAGCACTCCTGAGATCTGTTAGTGTTGACAGTTAGTATAAATTCTTGAATAAGTTTATTCTTGTATGCACGCATGCATGCATAAATGCATCTAAATTTATAATCCCTAGATCTTAGGATTATTCCTCCTCTACCTTACTGCTTCTATCCTTGTTATTTGCTTGACTCTTTATGAGGTCTGACTCCACGCTCCTAGTGTTTTCTCCTTCACCCAAATAACAATAGAACAATTTGTTGGTGCTGTTATTCTTTTAGATATCTTTATTAGATGAGCCCGGTCATTCTAATTTTTCCTTATTTGTGAGTTTCTGTTGATTTGTCTGATGTAAAAATTTTAACATGGCATTGTGAGTTTGATGGTTTTTGGAACTGCTTTTAATGAGTTCACCTTTATGCAAAGCCTTTCTGGCATATCTCTCATTTCTTTTGAATAGGTTCGATCCTGTATATGCTTTTAATAGAATGGTTCTTTATCTTGTTTCTCGCAGGGGCATGGGGCCTTGGTCATCTGGTTATCTCTGATTGTAGGACAGATATTGAAGACCTTTCTCTTTTCTACTTGTTCTTATGTTTTTTGTTGATTGACTTCTTTAGATGAGAAGCTTTAACCTAGCTGCTTGTTTATGGCCAGAGTGCAAATGTAGCATGGGCTCAAGGCAAGGATATTTTGTAGTTATGCCATTAGCCCGGATCTAGATGTACTTGTTTATTTTATTGTAGACCTGTCTTTCCGATGCTAACCGCAAACTAAATTAAAGGAAGTCATATTGGAAGTATAAATTGTATTAACTTTTCAAAAGGATTATATATATATATATATATATATATATATATATATATATATGCATCTAGTTACTAGGTTTGGAGAGTTGGGTTCTATCTTCTAGTTGCTTTGCTTTATTCTTGGTGGTGTTATCGGTGGAATTGTTCCCGTGGAGGCAAGGATATAATCCAATGGATATGCAGGATACTTGATTCTGGTTTGAAGGTTCTACTACACTCACTTTATCAGTACTGAAGATCATAATCATCATGAAACATGATTTTGGAAATTTTCTTCATCAGATATTTTTATTTTAGAGTGGTTTTGTTCAAAGTTAGGAGAGATTTTATAGATGATGCAATTCAATTTGAAAATTCCTTAAAGAAAAGGAAGAGCCCATACAATAAAAGCACGCCAAAGAATAGAGAGCCGCACCCACCATTTCTCCTGTTGTTGGCGCTGGTTGGCCGGCAATTGATTCTTTGCTCTTTACCTGATTTACATTAGCCAGAGTAATCGAAGGGTACTTGCTTGTGGTGTGATGCATTACCTAATCTATCCCTCTTCCCTGTTAGATTTGGTAAGTATAGAAGCTGAAACCCTTTCCCAAAGGCATATGAGCTTTTTTATTCCATTCCGTAGAAATTTTTGTCGCAAAGGCGTACGTGAAAATTTTTTATCTAAAACCCCTGCCCTGTTAGGAATCTTAAGACCATAATTGATTGAAATGTTATAAACGAAGGGCAAATCTAATATCCAGCGGATGTTGCCAATAACCTTCCCCTCATGCACTGTTTGGTTCCACTACAAATTGGATGTGATTCCCCAAATACTCGATCAGAGAAAATGAAAAAAAAAAAATCAAGCACTTGCTGCCACCGGAAAAGAAAAGCACCATTTTAAAATATTTGAGATCATCCATACTTCCATATCATGGAATGTAGGAATGAAAGCAAATGCTCACCCCGTTCAATTTTCATGGTATGTTTAAAATGTAATGTCAAGCTTTTCAGGTACCTAACCTATGCCTTTTTTTTTTTGTTTTTTTGGCTTATAAACTACCTAATCTATGCTACGGTTACTTTAAAGAAAGTTTAAGCCTGCTTATCTTGTTCAATTCGTAAGAGGACAGTTTGGACAATGCGACTAAATGTTGCGGGGTAAATTTTATATTTTCTTAACTTTTGGGTAGAAATATAAAATAAATATATTAATTTAACACTATGCCGGTCGTTGGTAAATCAGTGAATGACTGAATAACGGGCATAATAATAATAATAATGAAGATTAACGTCATTTAGGTTCAAGGGGAGGGGTTAATCAAAACGACAAAAAACACACAAGCAATACGACACTGAGTAAAAAAGTAGAGAAAACTGACATAAGCCGAACCCTTGCTTTCCTCGGAGGAGCAAATATCAGAAACAGGATCCAGCGATGGCGGAAGATCTGGTGCTCGATACGGCGATCAGAGATTGGGTGCTGATACCTCTATCAGTGGTGATGGTCCTCATTGGCATCCTCCGCCACTTTGTTTCCAAGCTCATGCGCTCCTCTCAAGTTCCCGATCTTAAGATCGTCAAAGAAGGGCAAGTCTCTCCCAACTCTATTTTTTTTTTATTTTAAAAAAATCGATAAAGAAAAATAGGCCTCAGATTCATCGTTTTCCGAATTTCTATTTTCAGGCAAGTAGTTGTTAGGGCTCGGAATTTGCGAGCTGGTGCTAATTTTATCCCTCCCAAGTCGTTTCGCTCTCGTAGGGTTTATTTCAGCAATGAGGTTTGCTTTTTCTTATTCTTTCAAAACTTTTATTATCAAAATTTTTAGTAGTAATTGTTTTTTTATTCGAATTTTGTGTGTACTTTTCCTTTTTTGTTCCTTTTCTTAGAGCTTGTTGTGTTTTTAGGCGATTGCACATTAGCCATAGATATTCACGCGCTTTTCATCGGACTTCCATCAATGTAATCTTTGTTTTGGTTGGAATCAAATTGCAACTAATCTAGACGCTGTGGATCGCAGCTAATATTAAGCTCAATGGAATGTTAAAAATTTGATGAAAATAATCCAAGTATATGTTCCTTTTCGTCTCAAAAAGGAGAAAGTAAAAGTTAATTTTATTGCACTTTGTAGGAAAACGGATTACTGTTTGTCCCCAAGGGCCAGGCTCAAAATGCTCAAGCTCAAATGTTCTCTGACCCTAACATGGCTATGGACATGATGAAGAAAAACCTCTCTATGATTATACCTCAGGTATTTTTACGGTGCATGGTCCTTTAGTGTTCATATGCTTTGGTGTAATTGCTCATGTTAGAGAACTGACTGTTTTGTGTAAACTTGTTTTTGCTGTCAGACTCTCACTTTCGCTTGGGTCAACTTCTTCTTCTCTGGATTTGTTGCAGGTCTCGGTCTCTAGTACTGTTTTAGTTCCAAAGTTTCAGAGTTTTCCCTTTTAATGCTACATTTGAGATTGAATTTGCCTATCTATTTACAAAATTGATTTCATGCATCTGATGTACTGAATTTGCCAAAGTTAACCCCTTTCCTATTATGCTGGGTCTGTTCTATTTTCATTATTTCTGCATGGTGATGGACACAATCTTTTGGTGTGTAGGAATCTAAAGTCTAACTTAACTGATCATGTTAGTGTTATTAACGGTTTTCTTTTTATTGATAGTATTGCACTGTTGGTAAATGGTAATGTGCTTGCCTCTTCTATTTTGCTGTCTTTCTCTCTTGCAGCCAAAATACCCTTTCCATTGACTCAGAGGTTTAGATCAATGTTGCAGAATGGAATTGACCTTAGCACAGTTGACGTGAGCTATGTTAGTAGCCGCTCATGGTACTGGTCTTATTATGCAAGAAATATATGATCTTTTACTTGGTTTTTCTCTCTGAGCTCTTCTATTTTTTAGAGACTTTCTTGGCATATAACCAATTACTGACAAATTCTTTCATGTCCAGGTATTTCCTCAATTTGTTTGGTTTGAGGGGTTTATTTAGTCTGATTCTAGGAGAGGAAAATGGTTAGTATTGGATCACAACTTCCTGTTATGTTTTATATTAGATTGTGATCTGCCCTTCTTCTGTTTCCTTGGATTTATCATCTGTTTATGGGGTTTCATAACGTAAATCACTTTTTTGGCAGCAACGGATGATACACAGCGTATGATGCAGATGAGTGGATTTGGCTTTGATCCCACAAAGGTATTAATTCAATCTGCTCTCTTTTGAGTGTGCAGGCTTAAGAAGTGTTATAAGTTTCTGATGTCTAATAGAATTTCATATGGTGTTATATTTGTCATCAGCCTGTTCTTTATGTCTTTGAAGGAAATTAGTTCCTTAAGTAGCATGTATAGGAAGCAGGTTAGAATTTATTTCATTTGAGACTTATGTTATTAACACTTTGGTCTTATGCTAATTGAAATCCATTTGCAATTACTTAAGTGGATTTCTTAGGGCTGTTTTAGTAGATAAGCTTAGGATGACACCCTAAATGTTATTGAGTAGGCAATATAGAACTTATAGGCTGCAGCCTTAGAGTTTGAGCGATTTGCCGTCCATAGAATCCTTGTGCTTAGAATTTAATTGGACCTACAGGCAACAAGTGGTTGCTGCCTTTTATATATATATATATATTCATATAATGACAAAATCTCTACTCATCCCCAAGTCATTTTGTTGATGTGAGTCATTTCTTGAACATGTAACTTTGTATAGCGTTGTTTGCCACAAGTTCATGGAGGTGTGAAGATGTTTGATATTGTATCCCTTTGCCTTTTTTTGGGGGGTATTGACTAGGAGTTCTTTATTTATGTCTCCAAGGAGAATGACTTGTGGAGCATGTGTCATTGTCATCCTAAAATGTAGGAGAACATGGCTGTTAAGCCTTTTAGCCAAGGGAAAAATGATTGCTGTTCCCATGGGCTGGCCTGCTTGTTTATGATTTGATGTTGGCAGCAATAGTAGCTTGTCAATTAGAAAATTATTTAGATGGGGAGGTGGGCATTCCATTCCCCCTTTCCCATGATGATGGACCAAACACTGCCACCATCAGCACGCTACCTGCTTTTGTGCTGCACAATCTTTTGGTTTTCTAACTTCCTTGCAGCTTGGGCTGCCAGAGTCAAATAGATTTGCACTGGTGTATTGGGCTGGGCTCTTCATGATAGATATGTTCTATTTCTTACGTTGAAAAATTATGTTTGTCTTTCTCTTTTTGAGGCATTATTATGAATAACTGACTTTTTAGGCAAGGGCTTAGTTTTTCTCCGCAACTTTAGAAACCGCCCATGCATTTAGGGTTTGATATTTACCTGTTGAGAATCCTTGTGGTAGGATGTTTTTCCTCAACATCACCAGCTTTTGTCCCCCTTCCCTTTTGCTTTGCTATGGGGTCAAATCAATCACAAAAATGATAAGAACTATGCGCAACTTTTAGTTCGGTGAAGATCAACCAAACTGTTTGTTTGCTGATAATACCAGTATCATGGAAGGCATTGCTTATTTATTTCGTTGATATATGGTCTCAATTTATAAAGCATCTTGAAAAGGAATTTCAAATTAAAAAAACTTTGTTAAGTTCTCAACTTTTCCTAGTTAAGGCTCATTTGTGAGTTTGCTATTTTGATTTCTTAACCTTGCATGCCCACTAATCCTTTGATTAACATTCTTGTCAGAGTCTGACTGCTGAGAAAGACAGTCTTGACATTGTCCAACATGAGTGGGCACTCCCTAAATTTGAGCATCGGGCAGAGGCGGTGTTGAAAAAACTCATCAGGTGAATATCAGGAGTATTTAAACAGCTATCAGAAGGGGGGTGGTTGAGTTGAAGTTTTCAATCATCTGGCAAGCGTGCTGAACTCTAATGGATGAGATACCCTTAGAAACCATGCCTAGGCTTTATTTTTATATTCCAGTTCTACGAGAAGCAAGAAGAAAATTTGAACCTTCCTAATTTTTATGGCTTATTAATTTTATGTCAAATTTTTGTTTGTCAAACGTACTGTGGAGGATGACTACATTTTGTGCTCAGTTTTTCTGATAGAAAGGAGAAGTAGAGAAACTTCGTACAGCAAAGAGGAGCTTTGATTGGATCTTTATTTCCCTATAGTTTAGTCCTTCTTCTTATGTGTTTTGGCGCCCGTGATTTTTGAGTATTTTCTTGAATTTTAAGGAAACCTATATAAATAACTAACAGTCATCATCATATTGTCATATTTCCTTTTAAGACTCAAAATCATTGTTATGGCATTAGGCTGACTTTATACTGGTGGTCCGAAACTTGAGACACTTTTTGATGTCTTGTTGGCCTATAACCTGTCAAAAGGCTCACTTCAGCGTCGGCAGAAGCCTTTGTAGTGGACCAACTTGGTTGTAAAAATTGATACCCCCCACCAAAAAATAAAAAAAGGTGGAGGAAGGCACTGTAGTCTCTTTGCCACTTAAGAGAAAGAATCGAAGAGGCTAATGCAATCTGTCTCCCGCATTTTCGTTCTGTCGTAGTCAAAAAAGTAATGGCCATAATAATTCCTTTTTCTTGGACCAGCCGAGCCCGATTATTTCTAATTTCTTTGCCGCGCAAGCTGCGGATTGAGTTTTCAAAATTATTAATTCTAATAATTATTTAAGATCGATTGTTTGATCCATTCCTTCAAACCGGTTGAATACAAAAGCAGTTGGTTCATTTCACTACCATTATGAACTTTAAGAATCGATGATGTTGAAGGCCACTACTCGATGCTTTCTCAAAGCCAAAAGGGTCTTGCTAGCTTTGTGTACATATTTAAAGGGACAGCATTGAATCAAAACAAAGAATCTCAAAGAATACTTACCAATGAGCCCTCTCTGGACCCATGAAAAACGATCGACGTCATAAACAAAGCTCTTATGTCATGCGAGCTCACCTGATGGGACCTTCGTCGCCTCGCCCTACACCAAACTTTTTCAGGACTAGCATTTGCATTAGCATTAGCAAAAAATCAATAACATGTAACCAAACACTAGAATAGAATAGTCTTTAGAGTCTAAGACTGAGGCTGTCTAAGCATCGAACATCACATTACATTACGTGTAACCTTATTCCAACTTGTAGAATTAGCTCAAACTCTTACGTGGGTGCGTTTGATTTCGGGGACCCTCGTTTTAACTTTTCCATCATCTTTTTCACTTTACAGACTAATTTGTGTAGTGGAATATGCTACTTGCTATATGGTAAAGATTTTAGAAACCATATTTACAATCAAATTGATCAAACTGCCTGCCTCCCTGCCTACCAAAAACAAGGTCGGCAAAAGTATTAGCGGATCTTGTAAGTGATGATGACGCAAATCCCAATGCATGGTATTATCATTTAGGTTCAAAATTGAAATTAATATAGAGAGATCCAAGGATGAATTATAGTAGGATGGTCGTAATGAGTAGATAAATCGACGGTAAACATTCTTCGGGAGTCGAAGAAATTAGCCAATGGGAAGTGTTCTGGTAATTAAAGGAACGGTGGGTAGTGTGGCTTCATAGGAGGACATAATCTCAGAGGGTCCTTGAAAGCATAGAGATATGGATGGGATGGGGCCAAGGCAAGGGCAACAAAAGATTTCATCTTTAGAAAGGGGTGGGTGATTTCTGAGAGAGAAAGGGCAGGGAAGGGAAGGGCCAGTGGCAAATTTTCAAAATCAAATCACATAGAGAGGGGCCCTTTTTCGGTTGCTTTGCCTTTGCCACCGTCCTAAGACTCAGTTGTCGCTCTTGCCTTACTTTTTCCTTTTTCTTTTTCTTGGTTTGGCTGGCACCATTTGGCATTAGTTCATTGCAATAGCATCAGATAGATCAGTCTACCATAAAATTAAATGGAACCAACGGAAAGCGGAAGGTGAAGGTGAAGGTGTAGGTGACAGCGAAAGTGAAAATGTAAAAGTGAAACACCTTAATTTAATTAAACTCAAGCTAAATATTTAAGTGGAAGGTTCTGCCAATATCTATTATACCATTCATTCATTAATTAATTATTGTTTTGTAAAATTATTTGGTTTGTGTATATGCAGAATATATAATATAAATACTAAACTAGAATTAATTACACTACTATAGCTTTATTGTCTTACATTTCTGGATCCATCGCTTAATGCTTACTAAAGTCTAAGCTAAGTGTGTGTGTATATATATATATATATATATATATATATATACATATTGATATCATAAATAAATAAAACAAATAATATCTATTTGCTACATTTTTCAATGGGATTATTATTCTTTTGTGGATGGATTGGAGGAAAAGAAAATGATGGATTGGCTTTTGATGTATTCAAAATGCCAAAATTGATGTTTTTATACAGATTTTGAATCTATGAATATGTGCATCTCATATATTAATTATTAATTGAAGAGGGGTTATTTGCACTGCATTGCGTTGCATTGCATGTCTTTTAGGTTTTGCAAAAGCCTACATTTCATATCCATCCTAGCAAATAATATACTTTCAATTGCTCATTTGAGTAAAATGTTCTTCAACTCTATATATGTAATGCTGATGTGAGAAATTAATGGTCTCCACCATATATATATATATATATATATGCCATTACCTATAAGTCTTTATTTTATATATTTGTATAAAATTTTATTTAATTATACCCAAAGAAAAATAAAAAACCTTAACTAGATAATACTTTATTAATTAGGAAAGAAAGAAAACATATTTACAACTAGACAATAGTAATGTCCTGAGTGTGAGTGACATAAGGTGCGCCAAAGTGCCATGCTCATGCTTTCTCTCTCTCTAATTTCCTGCAATTGATCTTTAAATATATTAAAACCAGCCATTTACACCTTATAAATAGCTCTCACATTCATCATCTCTTCACTGCACTCAAAGCACTTAACCATCTTCCTCATCTCATCTCTAATATTCTTTATTCTTCTTAATCTTTTCTTCAACTTCCCTTGCACTTTCCTTTGCCAATTCCCAAATGGCCAGTGTCGAGGTAATCAAACTGCTACTAATATTCTTCTCTTTTTTCTCATTAATATTGAACCCATTTGGGTGGATATATATATCATCAGCTAATTGCATCGGGGCATTAGTTATATAGAATCCAGCCCTAGCTACATTAGACAATATGGTAATAAGTTCCAACAGTTTCATCTTAGGCTATTTGCCGAGCTTTTGAGCCTGATTTTTTTTTTTTTTTTAATTTAGCTATATATTGCAATCTTATATATTATATTAAACAAACAACAGCAGCGATCCTATCTTATGCAGTTGTTAAAAGCACAACTTGATGGCGATCATCATTCTTGTCTATCTCATTTTCGTCTCATT
The DNA here is from genome assembly GCA_038381775.1 of Adansonia rubrostipa. Lineage (NCBI taxonomy): Eukaryota > Viridiplantae > Streptophyta > Magnoliopsida > Malvales > Malvaceae > Adansonia > Adansonia rubrostipa. The sequence goes on from JBBYHM010000019.1 coordinate 16,212,537, forward strand.
GCTCATGCTTCTTCCACGATAAAGCCTTGACCATATGCTTAACTGATAGGCCAGGAAGGATCCTATATATATGTGTGTGTGTGTATATATATATATATATATATATCTTTCTCTAGCTAGCTTTTTAATCCTTTAATGGAATGAAACTAAATATTGATGATGAACTCTGTTTTACTAATTTAACAACATTGATCTCAATCGTCAACTAAAGATTTCCATTAATAGCTTCTTAAATAATTCATCCGGAAAAAAAATGATTTTTGGGCATTCCAGGTTCAACCAGCTACAACAGCATTGCCAGAGCCAACGTTGAGGAGATACCAAAAGAGGAGCCAGCCACCGCAGCACCTGTGGCTGAGTCAGTGACCGTGGGACCAGACGGAACAACAACAGATGCGCAAGTTGCAGAGGAAAGCGAAGTTCCCAAAGCTGAAGCTCCAGTTGAAGTTGATACCAAAGATGTAGAAGAAGCCAAGGTTGACCAGGAAGCGAAGCCAGCCGCCGCGGAGGAGACGAATGAAGAGACTAAAGAGGTGAAGCCAGAAACATTTGCACAGAAGGCCAAAATTGAGACCGCAGAGCCCACCGTGGAAACACCAGCAGCAGCAGTTCCTGCAGCAGAGGAGGAAAAGGCAGTCAAAGCAGAAGAAGTTCCTGTTGAGAAGGCTGAGGAATAGAGAGCGACCATACAGGAGGTGGCTTAGATTGATCAGGGGAATCTTTTTTAGGTCGCATGTTCAAGTTTGCAAACTTCTACTGCCTCTATTGTTGTTTATCATAACTATGGAGGGTCGACGTGGGATGGGGAGTTTTTTTCCCTTTTTTTTCCTGCTTTATTTGGGGTTTGATGTGGTATTAAAAATACATTGGTCAACATGCACACATAAAAACTATGGGATTTACGTTTAGGAGGAATTGAGGTGTTTTGAAGTGTATGTACGTATACATGTTTGTATGTATGTATGTATTGTTTGTGTTCCAAGAAGAGTTTTATATGGTGTGATGAGATAAATGATCTCCATTATATTATCATTAAGGTATATTTATGTTCAATCATCTATATAGCATGTTTGTGTATATATATATATATATATATATATATATATATATATGTATATATATATTTATGCGTTATAACATTTTCTCCACTT
>JBBYHM010000019.1:16221610-16236019 GCA_038381775.1 Adansonia rubrostipa
ACGATGATATGATTTATCATATCTAATTTTAATTAAAAAATTATCAATTAAAAATGAAATAATAAACTTTAAAAATTATTAATATATTTATTTGATCCTCGTTTGCAGTTTTGAAATTAATACTTTTATACGATAATATTGACGAAATATAATTTTAATTAAAAATAAAAGCACTGCAACCAAAAAGGGCATGTTAGTTTAACGTATCCCTCAATGGCATCATAATAATATCAAGGGCCACCTGCCAACCCCCCATCCCATCCGCAGGTTGTCCTTTCTTTTAAGCTAAGGTGGGCTACAACTGGCAGCTCAAGCCACTTTACCATCACCCCAAATTCACATGCCGAGGTGATAAGGCCCGCGCCCGCGCCCGCCACCTTCCATCTTCTTCCTTCTTTTTCTTCAATTGTCTATTAATCAATATGCACACTGCAGTTCCAAAACTTCTCTAATAACGTCGCGTGTATCTCACTCTTGATTATAATCCAATGGCTGCAGTTTTGGGCTTCTCTGCGTTACGGAAATGAATCTACTATCAACTTCAAGGACAAGGGGTAATCAAAAATTAAGAAAACTCATCATAGTGGCTTTTGTTATTTAACCATTTCATTGCATTTTCATCGCATTTCACGTGAACTTAGGCATATAAAATGCGAAAATAACATATTTGCCATGTACCTAGTTAATGTCGTTATCATACCAAAGTGTGCAAATAATTTTTCCCACGTACCCCCTCTTCGTGTTCACGGATACAGATATAAATTATTCCCAACCCTGAATCTTCTAAGAGTGAGTCAGTCAAGGAAGAAGAGACTTGTGAACAAAACCAGAAGAAAAGAAACGTCTTTACAAAATCGCAATGCATCAGAATTCGCGTTTCCTTATCCTCTGGCTGTCCCTGCTTTTCCTTCCTCAGATTTTCTCCGACGCCAGGAAGGATGCTTTCGGAGGATGGACACCGATCAAGAACATCGAGGACTCGCACGTGACTGAGATCGCTGAATTCGCCATTGCCGAGCATAACAATCAGTCAAACACAAGTTTAAAGTTGGTCAAGTTGGTTAAAAGCGAGACACAGGTTGTTGAGGGGGCGAACTATCGGCTGGTTTTGAAGGCGATGGATGGAGCAGCAGAGAAGGCATACCAGGCTGTCGTGTGGGAGAAGGCATGGCAGAATTTCAGGAGTCTCACCTCCTTTAACCTTGTCAAGGCTTGACAGATTTGATTATAACCTACCTAGGGAATTTATGTTCATGCAATTGTGTCTTTTCATGTCCGTGTCAGTCAGAGTGATTGGAGAATAAAATGTTAGGTATCTAAGTTCAAATATATATACATATATAATAAATTTAAATATGAAATAGAGAAAATGTTTTTCCACAGTAGCTAACATTCTTCTTCTATCAATTGCGTAGATTCCGATCAACAAAAGGATATAAAAGAGTAATTTATTGATTCTTTTGAAACTAAATCCTGAAGACAAGGGACACGCAGTCCTATCCTGTCTATGGGCGAACAAGGTGTCGATGAACCCAAACAAGTCAAACGGCAAAATTGATGTGCTACACTTATTTATGTGCACTGATGTGATTGAATTGGTTAAGCTCAAACTCTGACTCATTCCCTAGTGGTAATTTACTCGAATGATTCGAGCTTTATTTGATAAAGTTCTAAAAATCGTAACTATAAATATATTAAACTTATTTACTCATTTACTATATATTACATATATTTTAAAAATATATATATTCAATGACACCTAAAACTTTTTGATCCGTTATTAAAATACTTGTATTTGATTTAATTCATTGCTCGAATAAATTAAACACGACTTGATAATGAATAAATCAAATTTGATTATTCATTGAATCAAACTCAAACAATTTGTTATGCTTAAACAATATTCATATAAGAGAAGAGGCTTTCTTCGCTGCTGGTGCTTTATGAACTCTCAGCAGTAATTGTACAAACTAAATAGACTATGTTTTATGAATCCACGCGAGCCTCATAATCATGTGACTCGACAACTTGGAAGACAAGAACATGTGAATAAAAAGATAGAAGAAATCATTTAAAGTTTAAAAATGTCAACAATAAGATGCGTGGGTATTTCCTTAAAAGTTTAGAAATGCGTCGACGCTATGTGCTTGCCATCAATGTAAGATAACCGAAACGCAGGTTTCATACTTAAACCACAATTTGAAGACTAGTTAAGAGGCTCTTTTGCAAGGAGTGGATATATATGATAAAAAGAGGGTGGTGGGGAAGAAAAAAGAAAAAGGAAAAGAAGCATGCAGATCGAAGATGCGGGGTTCTGGCAGCTAGCATTGAATGAGTGGGGAGGGGATGCCTGTGAATATATATAAAGAAGGTGGAAACGAAGGTTTTCTTCTTATTTGCATGTGAATGTGAAGAAGGTTAAAACTAAGGAAGGTTTTCTTGTTCTTTGCATGTGATTATGACTATGAAAAAGGTGGAAAGGAGTTTTTTTTCTTTATGCTTCGGAAATAGAATTATATATGATGACATGATAAGTAATTAATCTCTCTTTCTCTTTTTTTTTTCCCCCTCTTAAATATAAAGATATGGGTTTATATTTTACACACTGTAATATATAAATTTAAATTTAATTAATGATTAATATTATGATATTTTATTATTAAATAAATAAAAAAATTTTAAAATTTTAAAATTAAATATCATAATTATATTTTTTTAATAAGTGATGTAATGTAATTCATTTTACATTAAATATAAATTTAAAAAATATTTTATATATTTCTGATTTTTTTTATATCCGTCGGTGTGAAAATTGCAAAGCAATTGAGTTTCTTACATTTTATTTTATTTTTTAATTGGTAGTGGTTTCTTGGGGACCTCATCCATGAAACGATGACAAAGTATAATCCAATTATCCTTTGGTTTTATAGTGAAATTCAAATTAATTTTGTTTGGAATTTGCAAGGCAAGTCTGTCAACTGTTTCATTGATTTTTGACGGAAAGCGGAAAAAACCTTTGTCAGTAAAGCCTGAACCAAATCACCAAATAGCCCTCACTTTAACTCGATTTTGTCTTCGTGTCGATAAAGTATTGGTTCCATTGAATCAATGATGTTGTTTAATCCTATGACAGTCCGCAGTAGTCCAAAATTCAGGTAAACCCCAGGCCCAGCACGTACGTAAAAAAGGACAGTTGCGAGTAACGAAAAAAACCAAGAGAAGTTGAGAGCGGAGCCGTTGGATAAATAGCAAGTAATCAAAGCAACCAAATCGCGGAAGACAATCGGGGGGAAAAAAAAAGAAAAAAAGGGGGCAAACCCACCTAATCAGTCATTATTGTGATAACAATCCAGCACAATAACTGAAAGCTCAAACCTAAGAGGGAGAGAGACTGAGAAATTGGGAGTGCATTTTTTTTTTCTAAAAGAAAATAGGAATTTGTATCTCGAAGCCAGGCGGTGCGGCGAGCAGAGCCGTCGCTCAGAGGCTCTCGCAACCGGCTGCGCTACCTGATACTGCTACTACCTCAAACCTCAACGACAAGTCATCGCCTACCAGGATGAAGGGGCTTTTCAAATCAAAGCCTCGAACTCCCGTTGATATCGTGCGACAAACGCGTGATCTCCTCATCCACGCTGATTGCTCCCCCGATAGTCGTGAATCCAAGCGGGAAGAGAAGGTCTGCTTCGTGAAAAACCTCTAATTTTAGCACATTAATTATTTCGACTTGGTTTGCATGCTGTTCGACTTTTTTCTTTGTCGATCTGGAGCGTTTTCCCCATTCATTTTTGAAGTCTAAATATTTCAAATTTTGGCCCCGATAAGAATTCAATTGACAAGAGCTACGGATTTTAGTTACTAGAGGAATTAAATGTTTATTAATTTCTTTTATGCGGCTAATGTTTGGAGTTGATTTTTAGAGCTTGAGCAGTTGTTGATTGACTGAAAGTAGCATAGGTTCAGTGTCTAATTCTTTTATTTGATCGTAATTTTGATCCAGATGGCAGAATTATATAAAAACATAAGGGAGTTGAAGTCTATTCTCTATGGAAATAGTGAATCTGAGCCGGTCTCTGAAGCTTGTGCACAACTGACTCAGGAGTTCTTTAGAGAGAACACGCTACGACTCTTGATCACTTGTCTTCCTAAATTGAACTTAGAGGTAACACCAATTGACTGTTAGTTTATCCTAATTGTTGTTTCTATGATAATTTTACAAGTATCTTCCTTTACAGGCGAGGAAAGATGCAACTCAAGTTGTTGCAAATTTGCAAAGGCAGCAGGTGCATTCACGGTTGATTGCTTCTGATTACCTGGAGGCAAACATAGATCTTATGGATATTTTAATAGCAGGGTAAGTGGCAATCAAAAAAGTCTGCAAAAGTTATGATTGCTATTTTCTATTTTTTTCTTGTTGGGTGTTTAGGATTTAAGTAATGATTTTGGTTGGTTGATTTTCAATGTGACTTTACTAGCACCTATGATCTTTTTTCCCTGTTGTTGAATTTGGAGAACTTAATGCTAGAGCGAAGATGAAAAGTTACTGATGGTTTCAGTATTCTGCTCTATTCTTTTACTTAAGGTGGAGAGAATGTATGCGCACTTCTGTCACTTGATTCTCCTTACTGATCAAGTCACATGCATGCCAAACATTGGATCTATCATTCTAATTTATGGATGATTTCTGATTTATGCCTTCTTTTGGTTAGGCCATCTAATTGAGCTTTATTTTATGTATTTATTTTGTACCTATCGTTTTATTACCATCTTCTGATTCTTAAACGTTGTTATTCAGCTATGAGAACCCAGACATGGCTTTACATTACGGTGCAATGTTGAGAGAATGCATACGACATCAGACTGTTGCAAGGTGAGCGTAGTCAGCCAAATTAATTCATTCCTTCATGATTTGGCTTCTCATCCGTTTAGTAATATAAACGAACAACCCAAGTCAGTCCTTTATGGTGTTGCACTTAATAGGCAATCTTGCTCATAAATTACCTTTGAATTCCTTCCCTTTTATAACAGAAATTTACATTTGAAACATATCCTTATCTCCTAAAATTTTTTAATAAACAGTCTTCAAAATAAGTGAACATTTTCTGATATATTATTGTCTGCATGTGTCATGCTCTGTTTGATTTACAGGTATGTTTTGGAGTCACAGCACATAAAGAAGTTTTTTGACTACATACAACTTCCAAATTTCGACATTGCTGCTGATGCTGCTGCAACTTTTAAGGTTTTACACTGCTGATTAAACTGTATTAAGACGATCTCTTTTTTCTCTCATTTTTTTGTCAGTCTCTGACTGTTTCACTTCTGAATCTGTATTTGTCATTGGAATTCAGTTTCAGAACAACCTGTTGTTAGCTGTAATTCCTGAAGTAGGGAGTCGATTTGCTTTTCAATTTAACATTTTTTGTTCTTCCTAAAAAAATTGTTTATTGTTGATTCATATATCCCCTTCTTTCTTTGAGGGTTTTGAGTTATGTGGCTGCTGCTATGTAATTCCTTGTTTTCTTATAGGAGCTCTTGACAAGGCATAAGTCCACTGTAGCTGAATTTCTTTCCAAGAACTATGAGTGGGTGAGTGTTGCTCCTCCATTACTGTCATTCTATAAATTGTGAAGTTTGGATGGTAAATACTATCATGGTACTTAAATATTTATCTCCGCTCAAAACTATTAGTACCTTTTTTTCTCTCTCCAACACTGTCAGCCTATAAATTATTCTAATTAGAATAATTTTATTTGCTGTGTCATGTTTGACTAGATATTATTATCACATGGTTGTAAATTGTAATGATGCTGCAATAGCTATATTAAGAGTTCCTGAATTTCTTCTTTATCCTCGTTTTGTTGAAAGTTTTCATTGATCAGAGCTGAATAAACTCAACTTTTTTTGTGGTTTCAGTTTTTTGCAGAATATAACTCAAAATTGTTGGAATCTACCAACTACATTACGAGAAGACAAGCTGTCAAGGTATGACACTTAAGAAAGAAACAGCGAGCACTGTAGTGGTTCTTTTTGAATCAAAACAAAAGCTTGGCGCTTTTAAACATGCATGAATTCATAGAAGTTAAAGATATCATTTGCTCATTTCAAACTGAAAATAGGAGTTTTAAGTATATGGAGTAGAAAAATTGTGTTACCCTTACAGGATCCGAAACATCAATAGTTTGTTAAGAGTAGGATTTCCAGAAGTGCTGCTTAAGATTTGATGACTACACTATCTGATTTAAGTTACTTTTTAACTTTCAAAATCATAGTAGGATGATCACTGTTTTATTTTTAAAGTTTTTTAAAATAAGATGCTGCAGTGGCATTTGCAATTTTATTTTTCATTGCTATAGTACGTATTGTAGGAGACTTTTTATATCTTGTTTACACTGTTCTCTTCTTATGTTGCAGTTGTTGGGAGATATTTTGTTGGACCGGTCAAATTCAGCTGTCATGACCAGATACGTGAGCTCAAGGGATAATTTAAGGATCCTTATGAATCTTCTAAGAGTATGATACTTCCCTGGATTTTTTAAATTTATGTTTGATTATACCATGTTATTTTTTGAGAGTTTGATGTCTTGGTTTATTTTATTCTAGCAATATACTCTATTCAACTTGACTATTGCATATCTGATATGAAGCTCTACTTGCTATGGACTACTGACACAAATGTTCGGCATAAATTAGCAAATGTTATTCTTTGCTTAGTTTGTGGTGGTAAATTTTAAGTGTAATACTGGCCTATAGCTATTATCAGGACAGTAGCTGCAACTACTGAGATTTTCCTTGTTCAAGTATTGAAATCCAACTTTAATGTTTTTAAATTTGGTGTTAGTTTATGGAATAAACTTCAAACACTAAATAGTGAATTCCTTTTCCGCAGGAATCAAGCAAGAGCATCCAATTAGAAGCTTTTCATGTTTTTAAGGTGTCATGTTGAATTTCTTTTCCTTGTGGAGCACTTAGTAATTTGTAACTTGAAATTGCTCACCATTTCCCTGGGTTATTTACAAATGTGTCCATGTTTCAACAGTTGTTTGCTGCAAATCAGAATAAGCCTCCAGATATTGTTAGCATACTGGTTGCAAATAAAAGCAAGCTTCTACGTTTGTTTGCGGATTTCAAGACTGATAAAGGTACAAATGGGTAACAATATTTTTCTTTGTAAATTTCTTGGCTTGGCACTTTATTTATAGTTTCCTGTTGGATGTCTTGCAGCGGACGAACAGTTTGAGGCAGATAAGGCTCAAGTTGTGAAAGAAATCGCAGCCCTAGAGCTTTAAGACTGGCCATAGTGTGCTCTAGTGTACTGTAATCTCTCTTTTGACTGTGATTCATATAGCGTTGTGGTGGTCCCCTTGAAAAGGACGTCTGTGCAATATATTATATGTAAAAAGGCTCTTATTTTCTATTCCTCTTTCTTAATGTTAATTTATCATTATCTTTAATTCACAATGGTTCGGGTGAATGCCAACATAAGCGTCGTCCGTGGACGGAAAAAGACAAGGGGCTGGTTTTTTGGTAGAAAAAGGCAGGCAGCAGTAGGAAAGAGATTGTGCGAAGCTTCGCAAGATGGGCCATTTCATTTACCTTTACAAAATGCTATCTGATATGATTGGCCTAAATAATGCTATTTACCATTTTCTGGAGGTGGGTGGAGCAGAGTAATATTGCGATGGATTTGGGCTTCCAGAATCACTATTCATGTGATCTTTTGAGTTGTGAAACTTTTGGCTGTTGTCATCATCATTCATAAAGCGAGAAAAATTTAGCAGTTAGCGCCCCGCACATTGGGTCATTGGCACATTGGCATATTCCATGGATCTTCTTAGGGACAAGACTAGCATAACCTTTCCATTATTCGGAGTTGCTACGACAGATGCCCCTCCACTTGCATTTACCAGTGGTGACAGTATGCACAGTTTGTGTTGCTTTCTAAACAAAGTTCGGAGAATCCTTTCTGCTGCTTTTTCTTCGCTACCCATCCCATCTAGCACAGGAATTGGGCTCATCTATTGCTTATTTATTTATTTTTTTAATATATTTATTAATATCATTCGTATTTATAAAATTTACTTATCAATTATTAAAATTAAATTAAAATTAAATTTATTTGATGATTAAAATTATGTTAAATAAAATTGCATTTAATAATAATAAATAAAAAATAATGAAAAAGGTTTAACTCCTAGCATAATTATAGTGGCATTATCTAACCCCATTAATTATTTTTATTTCTAATAAAGAACTAGTACAAGAATAATCCATTCTTGTGATTAATACCTAACCAGTTAGTGAATATGCCATAGTTTTACTAAAATAATAGTACTAATCATAAAAAAGCAACACCACCAAACGTCACCGTTGAAACTTTTCTCACCTGCAAAATTTGGTGCTTTTGTAGAGACCCCAAAGTTAGGAAGGAGGGTCATTTAAAACGTGGATGACAAAAAACCTAAAACAAAAGAAAACTAGAAATACGAGGAGAACCTGAGTGAGGAAGTCCAGGCCAGTGTTTCTTATATAAAACAAACTCAAATACATGGTCTCTTTTTTATTGTTGCTTGCTACGTGAAAGCTCTTCACCCCCATTCCCCGAAACCATCAATCATCATTTCTTTACAGTATCTCCTGCCAAACGATTTAACATGACTGATAATGGTAGGAACCCCATCTCTTTTATTCGCTTTATTATTAAGTATTGTTATTTTTTCTGTAGATTTTCTTTGATTTCTGTTGTTCATTTTCCCTTTAGGATTTAGATTTCTTGTTTATAGTTATTTGTTTTTGTTTTGTAAATTCTCTGGATTTCAGGTTCTGTTGAACAGTTCTTGGCCACTGCAATCGATGCAGCTAAGAAGGCCGGCGAGGTTCATTCAAAATTCCATTTTCTTTCTTTTTTTCCTTCTACTGCAATTCACTTCATTGATCCGTGCAGTTTAATTGTCTCACCTTTTTCTTGTTCTTCAATGATATTTGTAGATAATCCGTGAAGGGTTTTATCAGACCAAGCATGTGGAACATAAAGGCCAGGTCTTTATTTTATATATCTTTCAAATTTTGATTAAACTACATTTTTGTTTTCACTTTATTTTTTCCCCATTTCTAGTTGTCATAAAATCCATGTACGATCAAAAGGGTGTTAAAATTATTAATGCTGATGGATTACTGAGGTTCAACCAATGCTTTCATTAGTTAGTACCAGAGTTTTATTTTCTGATCTTCCCGGAGGCTGTTGTTCCAATACATTTCAAATTGGTTGTGGTTCATTTGTTAACTATTCAAATCTGTTAGGTCTTGACAAAAATAGACAGACCCTGCTACGTTCAGTGGAAATGACTAATTAAAATTTTCTTTTCATTTTTCTTTTTAATCTAAATTCAGGTGGATTTGGTCACGGAGACTGATAAAGCATGTGAAGATCTTTTGTTTAATCATCTCAAGCGGCATTACCCCTCTCACAAGGTTGGCATTTTCTATCTAATTTTCTACCATTCATTTATCAAGATTTAATATTTAAGCTTGAGAGAAAACCTAGTTTTCTCAGCAGTGAATCATCTTTTCTGATTTGCTATAGTTGAATTTTATTATAGTTCATTGGGGAAGAAACTACCGCTGCTTATGGTACATCGGAGCTGACTGACGAGCCTACCTGGATAGTTGATCCTCTTGACGGAACAACTAATTTTGTGCATGGGTAATGGCTTTTTCCTTGAATTGTGTCTTCTTTCTTATGTAAAGTCATTTCCATGTTTCTATTGTTGCAACCCTGCAGGTTTCCCTTTGTCTGTGTCTCCATTGGTCTTACCATTGGAAAGGTTCCTACGGTTGGTGTTGTTTACAATCCAATAATGAATGAGGTGAGAATTGCTCTTTGAAATTCATCAAAGTCCGCCAGAATCTAGAGTTGTGTCCTTTTTATCAAGTATTAAATAAATGTTACTGGGATTATGACATGCAGCTCTTTACTGGTGCACTTGGAAAAGGTGCTTTTCTCAATGGATCCCCTATTAGAGGTGAAATCCGATGATCTTGATGTATGGGTCTCAAATTTCATTTCATCTTTCAAATGAATATTTAAAAGCTGCGTTCTCGTGTTCTGAACTTTTGCAGTGTCATCTCAAACTGACCTCGTGAAGTCTCTCCTTGCAACAGAGGTACAAACATTCTTATGTTTTGAAATTTCAAACTTAATTTTTTTTCTCTGTTAGGTGAAAATTAACTTAAAATTTTGCCTCCTACTTCCAATCCCATTTTACGAAATATTACCACATTATTGCCAGCAGGTTGTAGGCTAATTTACACAATAAAGTTGTCCCTCTTGGCAAGCATGTAAAAAGTTGATTAAATTTTGTCCTATCGAGCAGGCTGGAACAAAACGTGATAAGTTAACTGTGGATGCTACTACAAATAGAATCAATAGCTTGCTTTTCAAGGTAAAAGAAAAAGTGTGCCCAGATTCATTCTTTTGCTTCTATGCGTTGAAATCCATAATCACTTCCTCTGATTAACAGGTGAGATCACTTCGGATGAGTGGTTCATGTGCATTGAACCTTTGTGGAATTGCATGTGGAAGGCTTGACCTGTTTTACGAACTTGGATATGGGGGTCCATGGTATGATTTTAATCATTTCGATGCTTTATGAAGTTTCATATTTGATACATGATTGACACTGGGGGCCTCTATGATCAGGGATGTGGCAGCCGGTGTTTTAATTGTTAAAGAAGCGGGAGGCCTTGTGTATGATCCGTAAGTAGCTAACATAGTTGATGATGCACTTTTCTATTTTCTTCCGAATCTAATAGGGTGAGATAAGAAGCTAATAGCAAGGAGAAGCAGTCTTCCACAATATGCAACGTTATATTTCCAAATCTTTGAGATAGAAATTGTTAGTATGAACATCTAGAAGATCAGAAACGGCATTCAATGAACTTAATTTTTGTGTTTTTTTGGTTGTTTATCGAGTGTTAGGACCAACATACAGAATAAGTTGAAGCTTGAAGGTTTATACTTATGTTGACCGTTGATGGTTTTTGTTTTGCATCAGGTTTGGTAAAGATTTCGACATTACGGCTCCACAGGTTGCTGCTTCAAACCCATTCCTGAAAGATGCATTTGTTGGGGCTTTACAGCAATCGCAAGGAGGCAGGCATTGATAAACTCTGAAGGCCAGAAATTGCCTCTACTTGATATGATATATGAACTTATTTTGTTGTTGTCACTATCGTCTTATGATTGGTTAAAAGACATCTTTTTATTCGGAAATTGTTTAAAATATTAATGATTCTTCAAATAGGCATGGCCCTGACTGAGCGGTGCCAGGTTATTTGTAGAATCCGATTGAGATTACTATCTCTTGAATTTTATGATTAGTAACGTAGTTGTAATAGCTTGGTTTTGGCCTTAGATTAGCGAAGCAAATACCTAATTCAAAATCAAAACTGTCAGTACACTACATTTACCAAAATTGAAAAAGTGCTAAAAATGAAGTATCTGACAAGCCATATATATATGTCAGGAGCACTTCATTCTTAATTGACTGACAATTAAGAATTATATTCAAATAAGTTAAAAATCAAGCAATGCAAATCTACAAATAAAATATGGACATTGAGCTGCTTCCTTCAATCAAAGGACGTTGCCCAGTGCCCACGATGGATACAGGTCTTACGTAACAAGGCAGGGATAATCAATAGAAATATTTTGGCCCAATTTCGTGAAACTATTTGGACGGCCCACCTTGAGTCTGGCCTGTCTAAAAGTCTCTACTCCTGCGTGATGTAGGCTTACTATGTGGGGCTGGTGGACCGATGACATCCTCTAGAATTATAGGTTCCTCCCTGCCCAAGTTCAAGGAATGGAAATACCCGATAAAAATATATCACAGACATAATTGCTAATCGAACTTCGGTTTTATTTGGTAGTAAGTGCCGACCCAAGATCAAAGGATTCTGGCAGCAGATGCATGCAATTGTCGTGGTGCGTTGTTTACGGCACATCTGATCATTGGAAGTGAAAAATAGGCTTTGTCAAAGTCAATGGGTTCATATGAGGCCCTGCCCTCCTCTTCCAAAAGTCATCGTCCAAATCCAACCCCATATTAGCACAAATGCAATTTTACTTGTCTGAGTTGGACAGACGAATGCTTTTTCAAAAGCATCCATCACATCAGCTCAGCAGTCCTAGTCTCTGCCCCCACTACTCAGTAGGATAAATGCCAATATGTTTTACCTATTTTGAGTCACCTGGTAATTTGCAATTTGCGTATGGAGTTTTACGAATTTTCCTCCCAGAACAAACAAGCTTAGCTGTTGTTTCGATGATTAAGTTTCAGTAAACAAAGCTAGCAGTTGGCTTCAGTTTCAATGTCATCTTTGAATTTCTTCAGATTTCATTTCAGCCAAAGCCCTTCGCATCTAAACCCATGATCACTGCTGCCGACAGCAAATCTCTTCATTTCACATGCAGATTTTGTAATGAAGCAATAAATAAATGGAAATCTAATAAAAGCTAAATCTACTGTGAATAGTATATACGATGTTTGAATGCGTGACTTGGAAGCTGTAACACTCATAACAAACCATTACATCTAGAATTGAAGAAGGTGCATGTAACATCGAATGACTCCTGTAAATTTTCTTCCAGCTCCACGAACAGGATACTCAATTTTAACTGATGAGTCAAATAAAATCTGTCATTTGAAGATTAAAAAGTATGGAAGCAATTTGAGATTAAAAATGGTAACAGCAAGTAAAAATTTGTGTCATGCAAAGTGGAAGAATTGTGAACAAGTATGCATGTTTGTATGTATGTAACATCGAAATAACAACAGTCTGACTATGATTGCGGAGAGTAGCATTATCTATGAAATAAGTACATGCATGAACTAGAATTAGCTGTCATTACTGGTTTGATAATTTTTAATGGATTTACATTTAATATTAAAACTGGTGATTGTGACCTCTGATTACCCAATAGTTGGCTGAGTGAGTGAGACTGAAAAGAGATTGAGATGTTTAGGGAAATGCATTCAAAACACGATGTTTCCTCCTACGCTACGTGTTTTTAATTATGTAGACTGGATCTAGAATCAACAGGTTGTTATTATTCGTCTTTTCCTTAACCCAAAGTCTCAAACCCAACGTGGCTGTTGTCCTTCCTGCTGACTTTTTGTTTTAATTATTATTATTTGCCTTCGCGTAGGGTGGTGTTAATACATTTATATATAAAGTATGAACTTAGCAAAACAATAGGAGAATAGAAAAAGGTATAATTAAGTAGGTTCCAAATCCAAAATCCTATATTCAAAAAAAAAAAAAATTACAAACAATTTAATTTAATACAATTGTTATAATCTCCCAAAGACATATTGTCCTATTAACATTACCATCACTCATTACTTATTTCAAATTGTTTTAGGCTTGCTTACATTAAGCATTATGATCATCTATGAAAATAAGATTAGATGTTCCTATGTAAAATAACATGGTGATATTAGATAATATAATAGTTGATATTTAAATGGTGGATTAATAATAATTTGGTGTTAGAAATTCGACCATCTCTCCCTCTCTCTCTCTCTCTCTCTCTCTGTGTTTGTGTGTGTGTGTTTTATATTTGAACCAAAGCAAACAACTGCAGGATTCAACTTTTTTTAATCAGTTTGTCATATACGCGTAATCATTGGGTCACAAACTACACTAGTTTTGTTGAACCAAAATCATCGACCTTGCTTGCTTTAGTACTAATTGTTAATTATGTGCTATATAGGGTAGGGACAAACACCATCTTTTCAATCTTATATTTATTTATATATTAATAATAGTGGTTATGGTGCTAAACAACTCAGCATATCGTATAATTACTGCCCCTTTTCTTCATTGGCTGCTAAACACACACGAATATATATATAGGAAATAGTACTAGATAGTACTACATCCGCCAATATATTAAATTGAAAGAGTATGGTTTAAGTAATGATCTACGTATTATTCGAAACCCGAAAGAAGAGACTTGTATACGTTCAAGATATTTCGGTCGGAGAAATTTAAAAAATATATATTATTATTAATTATAAATGGGCGCTTTTTTAGCTTTGGCGGCTACCTAATCCTAAAATGTTTTCTTTCTACAGATTAAGAGGAATTAAAAATTATTACTACGAGTACTATTACTTACTAGTCCTGGTAATGGCAAATCAACCAGCCAGACAGCCAGACAGCCAGTGACAAGGGTCAGAAATCGAAGGATTTCGGTGGTGAAACTGCGGGAAAGGATTTATATGCTGCTGCATTTTATCTCATTATTGCTATTGAATTTCGGAATTGAATTGTTTTGTTTTGTTTTTCCTTTTCCCCACACCATCCAACTCAAGAATCCCCCGCCTCACCCTGCTGACTTGT
>JBBYHM010000019.1:16240418-16250815 GCA_038381775.1 Adansonia rubrostipa
AACTGGACTGCCCCCAAAAGTAAAAATAGTTTTCTCTTTAGCCTAGGCAGCCCCGGAGTCCCCCTTTGACTTCCTCCTAAATGCTTTGGGCTTGAAACCAGTCTCCAGCATCTGCTCAACCTCTTCGAACTGCAGTCCTTTAGTTTCAGGTACAAACCAGTAGATGCAAATAAGGCCTATCACACAAAATCCAGCAAACAGGAGGAACGTGGCAGCAGAGCCCAGAGCTTTTGTCAAGGTTAAGAATGTCTCGCTCACAATGAGATTGGAGACCCAATTTGAAACTGCAGCCATCCCTCCACCAATACCTCTGTACCTTAGTGGGTAAATCTCAGAGTTCACAATCCATGGGACAGTTCCCATCCCTGGGGAGTATGAAATGATGTACAATCCTAACAGAATGACTGCCAGAAATCCAAATCTGCTTGGGCAACCGTCCTTGAACCAAGTACGATGTTGTCCGCGGCATGAGTTCTTTAGATCTGTAGTCAATGCCAAACATGCTCCTGGAGAATACTGAACAATAACCAAAAAAAAAAGTATATATATAAAATTTAATTGTGGAGTTTTCAAATGCCTCCTAATAGAATTTTAAACAAAGATGCTTTTAATGAATTAACAGATGGTTGATTGTTATATATTTGTAATTAATAATAGTGAGTCTGGGAACATTGAGACAAATATAGGATTTCGATGGGTAAGTGTAAAGGTAAATATACTTACTTCATTAGCCCCATTAGCACAGAAGCCACATTCAGCTTTCAAGCAAGACATGCAGTTCCATGATGCTGGATTAGCAGCTGAGACAAAACTTGGACATGTAGCATTTGCAGCAAAGTGGGTGGATTCGAACTGGTCAATTTTTGGAGAATGGCTGGCAGCCTCAGAGAACACGATGGATAGCACTACAAGGCAAGCGATGATACCGATCATAGAAACAAGCATCATCCTCCTCCTCCCATATCTGTCAACAAAAGTCATGCTGACAATAGAGCCGACAGCATTTAGACCAGAAGTTATCAGAGAAAGGGCCATTGCTGTCTTGTTTGATGCAAATCCTGCGAACTGAACTATCATTGGGCTATAATACATGACAGTATTGATGCCCGAAAATTGCTGAGCCACCTGAACAGTCACACCAGCATACAGTCCCCTTCGGACTACAACATTGCTCAAAGCACCCTTCACCTTTTCTGTCAGACTGTTCCCAATGGCATGCTCATCAGCTTTTTCAGCTTCTACAGAGATTCTCAAGGCGTTCAACTCATCTTCAACTTCATCAGCGGGATAAATTCTTTCGAGTATGGACCTGGCCTCTTCTACCTTGTTCTGAACATCAACAACAAAATATTATATGGTTATTATTATTGTAAAAATTTTACCAGAATTCCTTAAACAAAAATTTCCTGATCACATCTGTCAAACCTGTCTGTAAAGCCATCTAGGAGACTCAGGAAGTGACAACATCAAGAAAAATTGAACCACCGCGGGGAGTCCAGCTACTCCAAGCATCCAACGCCAGGTTCCCGGAGCCTGAAACACCATATAAATTAATATTTTGTTGTGAAAAATTTTAGTTGTAATCGGAGAGCATGTTCAATAAAAAACATTCCTATGTTTGTACTTCAGATAATCAGAGATGATCATTTTTCAACTTTAATGATTGTTATCACTTACATGAGTGAAGGCCAGATTGATTAGGTAAGACACAAACTGCCCTCCTGTAATTAGCAAGCCATTGGTGCTAACAAGTGCACCTCGGATTCTAGCAGGGGAAGCTTCTGAAATATAAAGAGGTGCGGTCATTGAAGCCATTCCGACTCCTAAACCAACAAATATTCTTCCGAAAATAATCATCCATGGAGCCACAGAGAAAGCCATCACCATGGCACCCACGAAGAAAAGAACATCAGCAACCAGAATTGATAATTTTCTCCCGAACCTGTCATTTATCCATCCTCCAAATGCAGCTCCAAATATAGCACCTGCTACAGCCATACTCACAATGGTTTCCTGCAGATCAACAAATTAACACGTTCGACCAATAAGGAAACAGGTAATATGAAGTTATGAATGTTCTTTTCTTTCTCCCTCCTGCTTCCCTTAAACATTATAAAGTAGCGGATAACGACTGTCTAACCTGTAGCCATGTTTTCCTTTCAACTTCTTGAAAGTCCTCACGGATATAAAGTAGGGCACCAGAAATCACTCCTGGAATCCAACCGTGATTTTATATATTAGTAAAACTAAGACACCTCCTAGAGTGATTAAAATCGTTTATGTTTTAGATTAATACATATCCTGTAACCTGTATCATAACCAAATAAGAGCCCTCCAATCCCAGCTGATAATGCAAGCTTCATAATGTAAGGAGTCTTCCATGTTGTCTTCCAGCATTCAGTAAACTGTGTCTTGTCAGCTTTTGAGATGCCACCTTCCACCATTTTGCCAGAAGAGGCAAACTGAAATTTTCGTTGTCGAAAAGGTAAGAAATATCTATGAAAAGAAGCTTGATAAATTCAAACAACCTGCAGAGAAGCAGCGACAGAAGAGTTAAGAATTGGAATAGGAACCCTTTCAGATTGATTGCCAGAATCCGATTAGTTCTACAACTGATATTCCAGTGAAATTTTCCAGTGAATCATACGAATTCAGGGATGACATCAAAATTAAAAAATAAAGACACTAAAGAACAGTAAAATTATTTTGCTTATTTTCAGATCAAGGTTTATCCTAATTGACAAAAGGGAGGAAGCTAAATAATGCTGCTTAATTCAACACACAACCTTCCAAATCAAATCAGTACCTATATAATAATTAATTAAGCATCAAACTTGTATTCATGCAAACCTTAAGAATACAACTTGAATAATAATCATGACAAGCAGAATAGACGGTGGAATACAGTATTAAATCAAGAAAAATAGATACTCCTTGGGATGATGAAAAAAATTCAATTACTCAGAAAAGAAATAGTATGGAGTATTATCCAAGAAATAGATACTTCATAAACTTTCAATGAACTTCATTGTAGATAGATGAACACTACTTACTGACCTAAAGCTTTAATGTTTCCAAATTTTCCACCTTTTTTTTGGGAGGGGGTAGTGTGGGGATTTATTGATAGAAACGTATTCGTTAATACTAGGCCTAACCTTTAAAATGGTTACTCCTGAATCCTCAATACTTGTACGTACCAAATATCGACTTCCATTTCTAATCAGATTTAAATGCAGAAAATAGAAACCCCGTATAAATTGTTTACAAGATTTGCAGTAAACCAGCAAATGAATTGTACCACTTTGATGTATTAATTTGTGCCAGTGCTATACATTTCCATCTAAAGAAAGAGTTGAATCAGCCGTAAAAGTACAGGTGGTACGTAAAAACAAATCTAAGCTTACGAAATGATTCCGACACGAATCTGGGTCCAGTGAATCTGATAATGCAACGAAGATTTGTACTTGCAGAAAGATTCTTCCTATGCTTTTAATTTGGGGTTTCCTAATTCTCTATCCAATGAAATGACTCGAAATTCTTTTCCTCCTCATATAGTAGATATTGACAGTCTGCAGGGCCGCTGGCATGAGTTGGAACTTGGAGGATAAACGGATATGGAAAGCCATCCCAACAATATTTTAACTGTTCCATTGTTTTAATTTAACATTTTTGTTACCATATTTAGAGTAGTAATTGTAGTTCTGTGGTTCAACACATTTTTCTCCATTGGATGTCATCCATTTTAAGACATGATAATTTTAGCAGGTGCTTTTTCCTTTTATCTTTTGAAATTACATTTGCCAGAATGGATTGCTTTGCTGAGCTGTTTCCAAAGATTTTTTATGCCAAATCAGCGATTCCAACAAATTTACGTTTCACAATTTTTCAAAAAATTGGAAAAAAAAAAAGAAAAGACAAACTACTTTTGCATGAATAATATAGTAGTACTACTTGGATTAATATTACTCACTACTTTTACCGCAATGAAGCTGTGAAGTCATGCATGCATGTATTCACCGAGCAATAGCATACTCTCGAGTTTAGCACGAAGAAAATAGTAAGCACAGAACATAATATGTGATCGACATTGAGGCCAGAAATTAATTAACTTGAGATCAAAAAAATTTGTTTGCAAGTTGTTTGTTGCATCGTATGTATACAACAAAAAGTTTTCATATTTGGTGTTGGATGGTGCTTTGGGATTTAAAAAAAGAAGTAATTTCCGTTTTTATCTCTAGGTTTCATCATATTAAGCTATTTACCCAATCACTAAACCAGTAATCCCGCAAGATTTTTTTTTCCCTAGTCTGTAAACCTTTGGACTTCTATCGTCTGGGTACAAGGTAAGCCCTTGAGTAGCAATAGGTCCTGCTCATCTGCAAATAAAACAGAAGTAGGCAGCAGAATAAAACGAAAGGCCTAAGTGCCTTACAAAATTAAGAGATCAGAAGGCCTGTGGCAGTAGGCAGAATTATTGATGAGTTTGCCACTTTGCCCTGGAGCTGTTGGAGAAATATAAGGCTTGGTAGAGTTTTCACCGGACGAGGCCCAAATGTTACCTTAAAAAAAGAAAAAATCCCAAGTCCAAGACTAGGATTACCAGCTAGGTATAGCTCATGACACCGTGGTATCCCAATATCTCATCAAATGGTCAGCAGCCGCTTTACCTTTTCAATGATGAAAAATTTATGACCTTCTGTTTTCCTTGACTTCGACCAATCAAATAGTCTAATATTGAGGGCATAAAATTAAAATTTGATGGCATCAAAAACGTACCCTATATATATATATATATATATATATATATATATATATATTTGTTTCCTGATTGTTTAACTACAACGGATGCAACAGATAAAGAAATCTTTGGCACTGATCTCGTGTTCAAAAAGTCAAAACTAAGGATGGTGGTTTTAATCCCAGAAGAGAACCTGAATGTTGAACGCTGTTTCATTTTTGATGTGGCTCTATAGAGTGAGAATCCTTGGAAAATGGGAAAGAAATTAAGGCATATGTATCTGGGATGCGGCAGGTCAGGAATCAGGAGCGCTTCAGGGCTGTTACATCTGCATATTACCGTGGCGCGGTTGGAGCTTTCCTTGTGTATGACATAAGTTGACAACAGACATTTCATAGTACTGGCAGATGCTCAATGAACTTCACATTAAGAACCATGACAAACTTGTATTTTATCGATTACACTTATGATGCTTGTCGAAACCTTCTCAATGCGAATCTCACGTTATGATTTTCATGAGATCAAAACGGGTTAATTTTTATCTTGTTCTCAGAATGTTGGCCATATTATGGTAAATTTTAGTAACCAGACGGCGTTTCCTTTCCATTGCCTCCAATGCAAATATTATAAATTTGTTCTTTTTGGCCATTGATGCCTTTTCATTGCTTTCCCAGTAAATATTATAAATTCGACAGTCAGCATGTTCAATCTGTTTTGGTTATTCGTGGGTATACTCGAATGTTGTTGACATGTTGTTGACTGTCGAAGGCTTTGAGTTCTTACTTTCCACCTCCCCTTCTGTCTTCCTTGTGAAGTTGTGCTCCAAATTCCTGGAAGAGTTCTGTTTTCTGCTGTGATGTAATAAGATACAACTGTGACTTACATATCCAATCATAAACTGTGTCGCATTTCCCATTATAATATCTTCTTCGCAGAATATCTTCCTGGTAAGGATTCTCTATTGCAAGTCCTAAAAAGATTCAAGCAAAATAGTATGATATCTACCAAAAGGAAGGGGAAGGTACCAAATAGTTAAAACGAAATAAAAAGTACATTATTATCAGGAATAATAGGATCGACTTCAATCAACCATGTCTAGGTTGTTGATTAGCGGTACAGAATGGTGCTTCCTTTTACCGAAAGCCAGCATTGAGTACCATAGCAGCCCATAAGATCTAGGACAGAGGGATGATTGTACGCACAAGTCATGACCACATAAAGTAATGGTTATACAATACCATTGCAGTAACGGGGGACTATAGAATTCTTACAAGAAGGGATTATTGCCAAGAACATTCTAAAATTCACCCCATTGGTCAGTTGAGGATAGCTCTAAAATCCATTGATCTATTCTCCTGAACTTGGCTAGGCTTGTCTGGTGGCTCAAAAACTCGCCTCTTCAGTAGTTGGGCGCCTCAAGAAATATTGTAAACTATTAGAAAGAACCTGCCAGATTTCGTTTAGCAACATTTCATGAGCACAAGTTGGCTAAAGCTCATTTCATCTTTAAAATTATGCCCACAGCAGACAATTAGAACGCATGCCAACACCTAAATGATTAATACTATACAAATAAATTCTACTTTATCATTCTTAAAGAAACCCACATTTCTCTCCAACATGTCCAATTTGGGTTAGCAGGTGGACAATGAATAAGTAAGAGTGGAACTGGTTGCATAAAGGCTAAAGTTTGGGTTATATTGTTCTTTACCTGCTGTAGAGGCTTGATGAGGGCTTTACCCTTGTAGCTGACATGAAACTTTGCCTTTGCCAACAACCCCTAGGAGGCAAAGGTAAAAACGGAGAAAATTAGTTGTTCTGCTAATGCAAAGTCTTCAAACGGGAAAAAAGGGTGAAATAGATAATCACCCAGTCCTAAATGACAAAGAACAAAAAGTAAAAGAATAACTGATCACCTCAGTGTCAAACTCCCCAGACTCAACTGCAACGTTGATGTCAGTGATAGTTTTTACAAGATCCACCAACAACCCTGGGTGATCGGCTGTCTCCACACATAGCAAGCTGAACCAATTTTTTTTTTTTTTTCAAAATCAAATTATATGGAAATGAAAAATACTAAAAGCCAAAGATATAATCCCTTTCATTTACATTAACAAACCAAATATCATCAGGCATGGGAGGCAACTAGCAAAATTTCAACATGGGGCCAAGCCTATAGTCTTAAGGCATCAAAATTCCAAGGGCAGGGATTGCATTGCATAGGCTATGAGCCACAGCAGTTAGAAAGAGACTACAGCATCCATTACCTTCTGTCAGGACCATCATCATGAATTCTTATGTGGGTTGCAATGTCCACATCAACCTGAGGAATTCCAGAAATGCAAAATTTAAGCCAAGATTGACATGGGATATAAAGCCTGGCTCAATAATTGATTGACAATTTGTAACATTTATGACCAGATGCATCAGTCTCAGTAGCAAGCATGAACAATACCCATTGGAATTACAACAAATTTCAATATAACAGTCTTCTTGTGGTGGCAAAAAGCTTGTTTCAACAAACATTCAACATGGGTAAATGTCTAAACTCAGTGGGTGAGAAGAAAAAAGAGAAACTTAGCAAGAGGAATACCGTTTCTTTCGGTGGCTCAACACCAAAGGTTGCACCCAGTGCTAACTGGGAGCTTGATTCCTGGACCACACAACATGTCAATAGGCTTTACTAGGAGATTCCTCATCAGGAATAAGGAAAAAGAAGAGATGATTACCGGATGATACTCAAGTAAGTTGTTTATAATTGTCAAACGTATTGCCTCAAGCAATTCTGGGTCTTCAACTTTCCTTCCAGTATTACTACAGAAAACACCATCACTATATTAGTAAAATTGCATCTAAAATAGCTTTTATAACAACTGAGACATAACATTCAATTTTTATCTGAGTGTGTTTTATTAACTGCATTGAATTTTGAACAACCCATCTGAGTGTATTTACCGCATGAATCAGATAAAGATTTTCTAATTGCTTTCCCACAATAACAAGATTTAGTTCAAGGGAAATGAAGAGCTATACTTCTGCCTAAAAATTCAAGCAAATGGTGATCCAAACTGTTGAAGATTCAAAAACTATAATATGCATATATTAAATCCTCTTGGACTCCATTAAAGATATAATCTGTTATGCTCATCATACCATTGTCACTTTTGAGTTATTTAACTTTTGAGTTATTTAGGAGTATGTACAAGCACAGCTTAATCACTTCTGATGTTTCTGGAGATGCAAGTACTTTCAATCTCACTTAAAAATAACCTAGCCAAAAATAATATTAACTATTTTATCATTTTCATAAAAAACTTACTTAAAATCTGACTGATGCTGAATTAGGGGAGTATTACCCACACAAGAAGAAAATGACAGTAATTAACTTCAGATAGCCAAATGTCAAGTAAATGTAAATTACTAGAAAGGTTTAAGAAGTTTTTACTGAGTAACATGAAAATGCAAGCTGAAAACGACTTAAAAGGCATAAAATACAACTTACGCCTTTGTGATGGCAAACTTGTTGTGCTTCCCAGATGAATCCAGATAGACATTTGCTTTAGTAACATTCAACCCAAGATTTTTAAGTGCATTCATCTGCAACTCACTTGCTAATAGTTAGATTGTACAAAAATAATTATTATCATAAAAAGAAAAAGAATACAAAATGTCATGTGGAAAGCAAAATATAGATCTTCTAAATTATTAAGTAATTGGACTTATACAGTGTCAAGAAGCGCTCCAAGGCGATCGCCAAAGGTTATTTCCACAACAGTGGCATCTGGATCAGAATCCTGATCAATTATAACTTTGGGGGTTGGAACTGTATCAGCTTCGTGGAAACTTCCTTCATTCTTCAAACATAAAACAATAAGAAATGAAACTTTACCCAGTTAATGCATAGTTAACAATCAAACAAATATATTACTGCTCTTCCATACCTCCACAGTAGTGGCTGATGGTGCTGCTCGGAGACGGATTCCCATCGTTGAAGACAACAATCTGACACCGTTATGATTAAAAGTTAAAGACTTAGTTTGGCAAGAGATTAGGCACCAAGATATATACAATGTTAGCACGTGCAAATCCAGTTGAACAGTAACAGTTGAAGAAACATTTGGAGGGGATGATTAGCACAGTAAGATTGCAGACAAAGGTAGACAAGGTGCAGTGTGCTTTTATCTATTGCCATAAATGAAATAGACATGGCAATTTAAACCAGCATCAGCAAATTAAAGAATCAGACGTGCCTTAAAATGCCATATCTGATTCAATTCCCAATATAATCACCCATTTGTCCTAAATACACCTTCAAGATGCATAAAAGCTGGAATAACGAGCTAATAATATAAGTCCTTAAGTTGATGAAATAAACCACATCATCGAATGAGATTGTCCAATCGATTAGAAAATGCATTAAATTTTTTACTCCAAGTAGCATAACAAACATCCCATAGAATTCCCAAATCAACAATTTCAACACCCAGAAAAGGAAGTATCCACTTAAAAAAAATCCATAATTTAAGATTAAAAAACATACCTTCTTTTCTCGAGGGTGGTAGGTGGTCTGCTGACTAAGGCAGCCGGCCAAGAATGGTTTTTGAGTTCAAAGATAGTTAGATAGTTAGTGTTGCTGCTAAAATATGCTAGACAATTAGTAGCAGAAGCCATAGACACAGCTATTAATAATAATTAAAAGAAAAAACAGAGGCAGCTGCTATAATTATAGAATGAGTAAAGAAGCAACAGTAGGGGAAGAAAGAGAGAGAAATCAAATAGAAGAAGAAGAAGAAGGGAGGTTGAAGAAATGAGAGTAGGGTGTCGTTTTATCCGCCATGAGAATGAGATAGAGAAAGATAACACTCGTTTATTTTGCTCCTCTCTTTCCCTTCCTTTCCTTTTCTTTTTGAATTACTTGTGATCCAATCCTATTCCTTCCTGCGTATTATCTCCAACGTTAAAAAAGGAGCCATCAAATTTGCTGAGACGTGTTTGGTTTTCCTATTTCTACATTCTTCTCCCACTTAACAAACAACGACTTAATAAAACAAAAAAGTGATTCAAAAGCATATTCACATCAATCATCGATATTAATAATACAATAACTTCATTCTATAGTAATTTTGAAGTGAGAATCCTTGTAACCAAACATGCCCTTACGTGTTGCGGCGGAAATGACAATAAAATTTAAAGTCTGGGATAAATATCTTACAATGGCGAAAGTGCCCCTGTCCTAACAACAACAACAACAATAACAACACATGGACAATGGCGTTAACTGATCATTTCTGTCTGTCTGAAAAGAAAGGACTATTTGGTTTTAGTTGGATTAACAATTACATGACGCTACACAAATCAAGGCGGCTCGCAAATTTTAGAAAACAAGACACGGACTAATATTAGCGGAAATTTGGGTTATGCAGCCAATATGTTTAACCGAATTAAAGAGGAGTTTAGTTTTGGACTTTGGGATCTAAAGAGATCCGCTAATTGAAGGAAAACATTGAAAATCAGAGAATCAAATCAATCAGAAAAAAAAAAGAAAATGGAAAATTAAAATCGAATAAATTGGAGAAGAAAAGGCTGTTCCTGTTCATACAGACAGCAAGTAATGGCTAAGTGGGACAAAGGGCATTCAAGGGCAATTGTGTAAGATGGA
>JBBYHM010000019.1:16253047-16267725 GCA_038381775.1 Adansonia rubrostipa
TCTTTGGGAAATTCACTGATATAATTAAAACTTCAAAGTGAGTATGGGCTTATTTTAATGTTTGCAGGAGGTGACCTATGATGACAATTAAAAGTGTAAAGTTTTTTGAAAAATAAAGGATGTTAAAGGAAGGTTGGCGATACATCTAACAGGAAATACCCTCAGAACAAAAACAATACTAATTATTTATGTTTTATTTGGCTTATTTGATATATTCTTGTCGGTGTTGAGCTTAAAAGGTTATCACTTATCATGCTTGCACTGCTACCACTCAAATGAAATAAAAACCATTTTGATTTTTTTTTTAATCATGCTTGGTACTATCACTTGTAGAATTTCATATTATATATAGTGGTTTTCTTGCATTGTGTTTGCAGACATCAATCAGTTCTTAATTGAATTTTTCTTTTTTTTTTTTTTTTTTGCTTCCTTTTGCTGGAAAAGTGTTTTGGCATTATAGCTTTTGACAACTTAGGAAGAATGTTACTCTTTACACTTTAATGCTCTCCTCTGAAGTAATTGGTCATGTTATGTGCATATATACTAATGTGCAAGTGAGGAGTAAGATTGATGTGAATGAAAGTCAAACTTTTGGTCCATTAGATTGGTGAAATTATACCCATTGTAGCCCTCATTTTTTGAACTGTTGCAGAGATCTCCCAACTGACGAGAAATTGGGGCCAAATCCTAGCCAGAAAGGACCACTCAGTGATAAAATCCTTATTCTTGATAGTTGAAGGTGATGCACCCATGAAAGTGACTACAAAGCTCTATCAGAAGCAATCTGTTTAGAAAGTTGGATAAGAGGTCGAAATGACCACACATTCAGATTAGGGAATTAATTAAGATGCCTCATCGGTGCACTTGGTGATATGCCCATGACTGATTCAGGCCAACTTGTGACTATAGTAGCTGCTCCTTTGTTTGAGTAGGAAAAACAATGGGTTGATAGTGATTTGGGTTATAATGTTTTTTATTTCCTGCTGCTCGTCTTGTGTTGACCTCCACCAGTGCCCTGTCCCAGAGCAACAACATACATCATGCAACCCCAAAATCGGTGCTAGGAAAAATGAAATCGTTTTAACAAAATTGCCAATTTGGTTGGTTCGATTTTATCCAGAATTCGGATGCTCTGAAGCACAAACTAATATATCGTTCAACTCAAATGCTTTGAAGAGCAAAAACTAAAAACGTTCAACAAAAAGAAAAAAAGAACTATGATTCCGAACACCGATTCTTCATACAAACTCTTAAATTTTGGACTCAAAATTTTAGGGCCGAGTGCCAAGATCAGGCCCATTAAATCAACCGGAAAAGGCCCAATTCAATTACAGAACAACAAAAGACCTTCCTTACCTGGCCCCGAAACGGAGCCAACCACACCCTTTCCAAAATGGGAACTTGATAATTTGATTAAAACAACTTTGAGCTATGCCTTGAATTCTAGTTTTGCCGAAAATTTCTTTTCTATAATGGGAAATAAGTTTTGTAGAAATTTTGAAGGCCACAATGGTTGGCAAACATGGAAATAGAACAAAGCTATATGGTGGCCTGATTAGGAGTAGGAGTGAAGAAAGTAACTATACTAGAAATAAATCACATTTTTTTGTACTTATTCTAATCTTAATCTAGGGGATACCATCCCATACCAAAAGAGTATTCCTCCGGAGTTTCACAATGTAAAAATCCAAAGCAAACATCTCACTGCAATCTACAAAGTACAATAACCCTGCAACTTCACTGGATATAGCAGCAGATACTCGAACAACTCTAAACTTGCGAAAAAAGAAGGCATGCTCTTTTGTATCTGTCACTCCTTCACCCAGAGATGCATGATCCAATAATCTGTGTATACCCACAATCTGATTTTACATTTAACTAATCCCAGTAAATAAAACCTGTATTAGAAAAAGAAAACAGATCCTACATGAATTCTTTGTAACTGATCTCTATGACAAGTTCATGAACCAAATTAGCTCTACTCGTATTTCATATAAAACTGAGATATCTCATTGGGGAAAATGTAGAAATTTAATCATTCACCCGCTCCACCACACAAATATCCTAAAATTATCTTTTCACGTTATATCATCATCATCCTATGTGGCAATTCCTGCAAAAAAGATGGTGATCAAGAAAAAATGAGTGCCACAAGAAAAAATCCACATTTCACATCATCTGTTCGTCAACTATAACTGATAAATAGGGTTTTTTTTCTCATTACTAAACATGGATGCTGACATTTATCCGTGAAAGAGAGGGGCATATAAATAATAATGCAGTGTGACAAGCATGACAAACAAGGGATATATGTAGCAAATATACAAGATTTAAGAAAAAGAATGTGAAAGGCATAGTCAATGACATCTTAATTAAGTTTTACATTTCAAACGCAAGTTTTTCATTGAAATTAAGTGCCATTGAGAGATAAATTGTGAAAGGTATAGTCAATGACATCCTTAAAATGTTCAAAAAAAAAAAAAAAGAAATTGCCTAGGAAGCATTAGTTCTCATACCAGTTTTAATTATTTAGAAAATGACAACCAAAAAAATGTACTTCAATCAAATCATTTGCAAAACTAGCGTAATCTAAGAAATGCTAGTGGTCTAAAACTAGTGTGGATTCTCTACATCTGTTGATGAGAGTTCTGTATCATGAAAGATGCATAGCCATTAATAAGTAAAAGAAGACGGTGAGATAACTGAGGGAAAAATAAGTAGAGTAACAAAACAGTAAAGCAGAGAAGAAATCAAGTCTTACCTCTATTTGACTGCCTATTGGTAACACTATAACCACCAATGTAACCAGCAGAGTTATTAGATATAACGTCAGGAGTTGTATTTTCCAGACCAAGACCAAAAGAACTAGACCGCTCTAGGTCTAAGGGCGAAGATCGCCAAGTAGAATCCCCATAAAATGAAGCATTTTCACAAATATCAGCATAAGCCCCATCATAACCATCATTTGAAACATCATGGGATGATACCTGTGCAAAACTTGTCCCACTGTTTCTCCCATAGCCTATCCCTCCTGATGCAAAACCAAAATCTCCAGTTCCATACCTAAGGTTGCCACTATTGTAAGCAGACGCAGCACCTCTGCCTTGACCTGAATTAGGAGAGGAACCCCAAAGTGTTCCAACGCTGGCAAAAGAACTCACACCTGAATTCCCACTTCCAGAGCCAACAAAAGCGCTAGAGTTTGTGGCGTTAGTAGCATAGTTAAGACTTCCATTTCCCCACATATTTCGACCTGCTGAATTTAAGACAGAACTATTTCCTCCACTGCCCACACCATACCCAAATGGGCTAGCAAATCTGTTTAAATTTCCATTAAATGAAGTGTTCAGTCCCCGTCCATAGCTCAGGTTAGAACTAAGGTTTGAGCTCCATCCATAGCCTGGACTCAAATTTGGCTCAACATTCAATCCCATCCCATAACCAGGGCTCAATGGAGAAAATCCACTATGACCAACAGTTACTGGACTAAATCTACCTTCCGTTCTAACACCATATCCTCCGACTGAATTATTACTATAACCCTGCGTGTAACCATTAAGAAAACTATTGACTCTACTCAGACCAAAGTTATACCCGCCTAACTGATTCCGAGTTGGCCCCGAAGATGATTCTTTGGGGACAGCCCGCTTAACCTCAACCATTTTCCCATTGAGTTCATGAAATTTTCTCTGCAAGACTTTATCCACGGCTTCCTCTGAATCATAAGTTATGAATCCAAAACCTCGTGGCCTTTGAGTGTTGTGATCATACATCACAACAACATCTGTAATTGTACCATACTGATCAAAGTACCTCTTAAAGTCACTCTCATTGACTGTGGATGCTAAGCCTCCTACAAATATCTTTTTTGTGCGAGAAGGACCAGGTGGTCCAAGAATGCGAACATTTTTTTTGTTCAGAATGTTCTGGTAATCCCTAGGAACTGCCTTCTTTGCCTCAACCTGAAAAGAAAACCAGAACATAGAAAATTGGGTTAAACATAATTTCAATTTTACAACTTAATTCCTAACATCTTAAGTGGACAAACTCTTTAAATCTTAAAGAAAGGCACCACCTAAAGCTGATTAACTTTCTCCAAATTTTGTTTTATGAATCCTTGAAACTTACACGACTTTACAACTGAGGAACTCAGAAATAAGATCTACACTGCTCTGTGTTCTTAAGTTACAAAGTCATCATCCCTCGGATGGTAAATAATTACCAATGGTGCTTTTTACAGTTTAGCAAGTTGTGCCTTCTGAATGCATTGACTCATCTGAATGCAGTTGTAAGAAGAAATTTTGTGCCATTTTATATCTCGTATAAAATAAGCATTTGGTCTTTGAAAAATTTATGCTACAACTGAAAGTGATATTGTATTGGTGATAAAAACTGCAAAATGAAGCAGTGGATGTTTGAAGATGTTGAGGACTCTATCACCATCATTAGCGCTCAAAAGGGAAGTACATGTTACCAGGGTAGTTCTTACTCAATAGCAACATGTTGCCAGGCAAACCTCACAATGTACGGTATAAGCATCAAAATAAAACTAACACAACTAAAGGCTATAAACAAACCGAGCGTTCGATGAATAGTTCATGAACTATTCAATTTTTGTTCGTTTATTAAACTAAATAAACGAACATGAACAAGATATATGTTCGGTTCATTTATGTTCACCAACAAGCTCGTTTATGAATCATTTAAAGCATTTTAATAAATCATTTAAAACTCGTTTCTTGTTTATGAACATATTTTTAATATACTTAACAGTATTATTATTTGCATTTTATTTATTTATAATATAATTAATAATATTTATATTTTACTATTTTATATTTAAAATTAATAAACATATTTGTTTGTTTGTTTACATTTGTTTATATTTGTTCGATTATATGTTCATGAACATGTTCGTTTGACGCTGGTGAACAAGTTCATTTAATTTAAACAAATGAATATGAATGCACCTAATATTAAATAAACGAATACGAACACAAATTTAAAATTCTAAACAAACACGAACCGAACACGAACAACTCAAAAATAAACAAATAAATACAAAGAAAGGTCTGTTCGTTTAAGTTTGGTTCATTTACAGCCCTAAATACAACTTCAAAAAAAAAAAAAAAAATACTAGTTCCTGTTTTAATCAAAAACCAACCAGTCACGATTTAAAATAAATAAATGAATAAATAATATGAATCGTCATCAAACTGCATCAGGACAAGAAAGTTGCTAATTCAAATATGTGAATTGTCTGCTATACAAGTTCAGAATTTATCATGTTATTGAAGGAGTTCAAAAAAAGTTAGAAACTTACAGTTCTACCATCTATCATATGCTCTTCCATAACAACCCTTTCTGCAATAGCCGGGTCAGCAAAAACAACAAACCCGAATCCACGGGCACGACCGGTAGCCCGATCCTTCATTATCACAGCTTCCACAACTTCCCCAAAAGTTTGAAAATACTCTCTAAGACGGTCCTCATTTGTGTCCCAAGAAATCCCACCGATGAATAGTTTGCCAAGTTCCATTTCCATTCTGAACACAATATCCAGTAATCTTTTGTTCAATGGAATTCCAATCAATCATAAACGAAATGAACAAACATGCCAATAATCGTCTTTCATTTCTTAAAGAAAAATTAAAAAAAAAATCAAATCTTCGTCTAGTCGAGACCAATCAAATTAAGTTCAACAAGAGAAGAAAGCAAACATCGGATCTAGAACTGAACTCATAATTGTATGTGAATAACGCCAGATATAATTGAGACTTTGCTTTGTTAAATTCAAATGCAATACAGAATTCAACATCGTGTCTTCAAAAACAATCCAACATAAACATTACCTTGTCAGAGTTAGAGAACGCAGAAATCAAGCAAAGCTTGGTTATTTATATAAAAAATATGAAATGACCGGATGTTGTTGGATTCAATCGAAAAGCATGAGACTATTTACGGATCGATTATGAATCGACCAACAATCCAGGATTCTTGAAAACCAAAGCAGAAAAAGGAACCAACTTTAATGAGAAATGAGTGAAAGATCCAACAGACAGAAATCATGTAGAGCAAATAAGGAAAGAAAACAAAAGAAAAACAAGTTTTTCTGGTTTTGTTTTTTGTTTTTTAATTTATTTATTTTCGAAGAGACAATGATATCAAATATACCGGGGAAAAAAAACCCAGAAGGGAAAGTAAGAGAATCTAAGATCGGAGAGGAAGCATAAGAACAGAGGGCTGAAAGGCCCTCTTTTTCCTTTCTCTTTTCTTTGTTTTTTCCAATTATACTGTTTTTGATATCAATGGAAACGAGAATGGGATATATATATAAACAAATATATGCGCCTGTAATTGTAATTATATATTTAAAAGAATAGATGGCATAGATGTGTGAGAGAAAATGAATTTGGATAAAAAAATGGATATGAATATTTGTATTTTTTTGGATTTCTACATATAGTGAGAAGAGGGAAAGAGAATGGGTTAAGGATATGGCTATGGCTATCTTTTCTTACAAGAAAGTTCCAAAGAGACAATGGAAGATGGTAAGTTCGAATTTTATTTAAGATCACAATCTAACGCATAACAAAACCAAAACCACAACAAATCAAATCAATAAACTTTAATATTAATATATATATATATATATGCATATATTTGAACCGGTTATAAGAATTAAATCATAAAATTTACACATTAATGTTTGTCTTCTCTCTTCAATAATTTCATATAATCATCATTTTCATCACCTTGTTTACTACTATTTCCTTTTTCTCACCATTCATTGAAATTATTTTGCAATTACACTTGTTCCTTTCATTTTTTTCCTTTTGACTCTTGGTGAAATGATTGAAGTAAATTACATTATGAAATTGCAAATTAGATGCTCCACACACTAATGCGGTCCATTGATTTAATAAGGTTTTGTGTTAATGTAAACCATAGCATGAAATTTCAAATAATATATTATTCCTACACCATTAAACAATTAGTATAATTTCTTGTTTGCCCCCCCTAATACAATTCATCATTTGAAAGAGACAATGCATGCAATAGGAATGCCTTATGAGCTTAAGGATACATAATTTTAGTTTATTGTAGTATTTAAGAAGAAAAAGCGTTTTAAGGTTTTTTGTTTTTTGAAATATCTAAATTAAATCCACATGTGTGGTAGAATAACATATGGGTAAAAAAAAGTCTATTTTCATGTTTATAAGTACCTAATATAAACAAGATGTGTGTGAGACAAACGATCAATGATTGATGCCTTAATATATATCAATTCAAAACCATGAAAAGTTAAAATCAAGCAGGGTAGAATCAAAAAAGAAAAGAAAAATTGATGGCAATATTGCTATTTCTGTTTTTGGGTGTGTAAAGCTAATGTTTCCCCGACAATTACTGAAGTCAAATGAGAACAAACTGATAAATGGGTTATTAGATATATATATATATATATATATGCTTATATTAGTTTCAGTTTGGTGTAGTTTAATATTTTATGTTATCTGTGATTTTGGGTTTTTTTTCCTTTTTTAACAGAATATATATATATATATATATATAAGACTAAAAACTAAATATACTAATTAGGTTGCTTAACGTAGAGGTAAGAGATGAATAATAGTTTCCTCTGCCAGATATTGAAGTTTGGTACATTTAAAGAACGGTCAAAGTTGAAATTGAAAGCGAGATGGAAAGAAAATTCCATAGGATTAATTTGTGGATCACCAATAATCACCAAATATATGTATATATGTTTGGAATAAATCGCTTTGCATTGCATCCAACATTTATTATTAAAAAAGAAAAGAAAAAGAAAAAGAAAGTGTGAAAGACAGAAGGGATTGCTTATGCACCAACTAATCCCATGCATCTATCCATCCCCATCAACAACTGTAACTCAGATTCAATACGATCTCTATCATTTCCATCACCTCTAAGATCTCCCTCAACATCGATCAATTTACAACCCTTCATCTTATTTTTTTTTCTCCTTTAAAGGGTTGAGACATTAATTAAGAAAAAAATAAGGAATTATGGAGGTTGATGAGGGAGGGATGATGAGTTCTTTTCATTTATTATTACAACTTAAATTATCAGAATGATTGGATATATAGAAATTTGGACAATCTCATATGGGTGGGAATCTACATGTGCTTGGGATTAGGAATTCAGAATTTCTTATTAATTACGGGCTGTCCCTGACATTGCCAGGCAGGCAATGGTAGTGTTATACAAATACGACGACTTGTTATAAAATGATAATTGACTTACTCATCAAACAGTAATACTATTAGTTCACTTTGAGTTCAAAATCAATGCCCATACATTTATTGTTATTTATTTAGGCAAAAATAAAGTCAAGCTGCTGGCTGAGTGGTTGTAGTTTTTAGCTAGCTAAGAAGTAAGCTATTTATAGATAAATATGATATTAACGTGGGACTTAGTCTTATATTTAATCGATTTAATTTTAAAATTTTTAAAATTTGATAAATTTTTTAAAATAAAAATAATTAAATCAAACTTAAGTTGATCAGTTCGATCGGTTTAATTAATTTTAAAATTTTAAAATATAATTATTTATATTATTATATAAAAATAATTATATATTATATTATAAAATTTTAAAAAATAATTTAAAATAAAATAATTAATTTAATTATTAATTTTAAAAATAAAAAATAACTGAACTAACCGAATAAATTAATTTAAAAAATTAAATAAATTAAATTAATTTAATTTAATTTAATCAATTAAATCAATTTAAACTTACTAACGCCCATCCGTTTTCGTGGGTGAGATTTCAGGATCACGACAATTGATAAATCACAAAATGGCAAATGGGAAGGACATTTCAAAGTCATATCAACAAAGAGCCGAGGCTTGATCTTCAGCATTCTAATCTTATTCGACTGTGTAGTAAATTTAATTTAATAAAATTAAGTGATTTGTGGTACAACTAAATGCTACAAGTTGAATCCAACATCCTTAGCCTATAAAAAAGCATGATTCCTACCCCACATACCCCACACCAACTCAGACAAGACATAATTTAGGTTGTAACGTGGTTGTTTTGTATTATATGATTACTATTTTATCAGACTACGGCCTGTTCCAGCCCTTGTCTGTATATTTTTCTCTTTAACAATCTTTCATCTCTAATAATACCCCAACTAATTATTAATTGGTTATTCTTTATTATTATTATTACAAAGTTCATCTACACAAACACATTACGGTATGCTATGAATCAAGAAAGAAAATTTTCTATACGTAGGAAAACACCTGTACGTTCCCTAAGATTTTAACCATTGTAATCGTCTTTATTTAGTAAGGCAAGTAAGAGCACCTAATAATCCTTAACTAAGATTTAGAAAACTGAATCGGAATGCTATATATATATATATTTTTTTTTTTTCTTCCTTTGAAAAGACATGAAAACTGAGAAAAAAAAAAAAAAAAGAAAAGGAAATTGAAAAATCGCTGCGTTAACTAGGAGAAAAGAACAAAACATAAACATCGATCTTTTGCAGTTGCACTAGCTTACAGTAAGTACTTATTTGGGTAGCTTGGTTCGGTGACCGAAGAGGCGGAGAATCAGATTCTGTCAGTGTCGCTTTAAACCACAACCCCTCTAGTCTTCCCTCTCTCTCTCTCTCCCTCTCTATATCTCTCTCGTCATGTAACATGACTGTCTGGCTCTTAAAGCCCTAAAATTAACAGCCTTTAACTTGAGTCTCTCAATCTTTGACTTGACTAGAAACATCAATGAAGTCCCAGATAATCCCAACATTGTCTCCACTGTATCTTCATCTCCCTCCAAAAAAAACCAAGCCTTTTGCATTTTTCTCTTTAGTCTCAAAAAACCAAATCTTTCATCTGCTCCATTTTGTTTTGTTGTTGTCTTGTTTTCCTAGGAAGTTTGGTTCTTTGGTACAGATTTTGCTCACTGCTGTTGGATGATTGAATGCAATAATTAATAAGAAATACGAGCCAAGCTTCGTAAGTACTACATACAACTGAATTTTGTTTTATGGGGAGACTAAGGGAAGCTGTTGGGCTTGATTGCGTCGTACAAGATTGAAAGTAGATGCTGGAACTTATGCTAATGCATATTTAGGAAAGAATATAAAGAGTTGTAGAAGAATCCATGACAAAAATGGTTGTTATTGGATATGTATGTACCCCAATGAATATCTGAAGATCAAGTGGTTGATATTGCATGCAAAATTAGGGGATTTAAAAACTGCGAATGTTCTGTTTGATAAGTTACTAGAGAAAACTTTGATTTCTTGGAACTCAATGATTGCTGGATTTTTGCAAAAGGGTTGTGGAGAATTTGAACTTGATCTATATTACGAGATGAGAAAGAATGGTTTAACACCAGACCAGTATACCTTTGCAACCGTACTTAGAGCCTGTGGCTTCCTAGCCACATTAGAGCACGGGAGGCGAGCCCATGGGATCCTGATAGAGAGCCATATCAGAGGAAATGACGCGGTCAGCAGTGCTCTCATGGATATGTATTTGAAATGCAGTAGTCTTTCTGATGGTCATTAGGTATTTGATGAAGTAAATAGAAATGTTGATACTTGAACGATCTTGATATCTGGATATGGCCAGCGTGGAAAGGTTATTGAGGTTTTGGAACCGTTTGATAAAATGAAATATGAAGGTTTGAGACCAAGCTATGTTACTTTCCTTGCAGTTCTTTCTGCATGTAGCCACGGAGGCTTGGTTGATGAAGGTTGGCACTATTTCTTATCAAAGAAAATTAAGAGACTATGAAATGCAACCAAGAGGGCGTCATATGCTGCCATGGTTGATCTTTCAGGCCGTTTTTGAAAGTTGCGTGAAGCTTATGAGTTTGTTCTTAACTCACCTTGTAAGGAGCACCCAGCCATATATATGGGGGGCTCTGCTAGTTGCCTGTAACATTCATGGAGATATGAATCTGGTAAAGGTTGCGGCAGATAAATACTTTAAATTGGACCAGGAAAATGCTAGAAATAATATGTGGTCTTGTTTAATGCTTATGCCGCTTTTGGCTTTTGGGAAAATAAGGCATAACTTAGGAGGATAATGAGGAATTCCGGGGTCATTAAGGAGCCTGCTTATAGCAGGATTGAGATTCAAGGGAGGTTCACTTCTTTTTGAGAGGTGATGCTCATAAACATTCTGGGGAGACTTACAAGCTGATCAAATTAATGACTTGCATTTTAAAGGATTCAGGCCATGTTCCTGATACAAGTGGCACCTAAAATTCTTTGCACTGCCCTTTATCATGGTGTTGTGCCTAGAAGAAGGGCTGATTGAAGGTTCTTAAAAGTTCCTTCCGATTTCAATCTTCGACCCCAGTAGGTGTGGAGAAAATTACAGAACTTGGTGACCCTCAGTGCCAATAGGCAAAGCACAAAAAAAATCTGTTGTACTTTATTTGCTGAAAGTTAACCAGCTGTCTGAATATCTCCTTCAATTATTCACAGGAATGTGATTTGGAAGGTAATTAAATCTTGGGCGTACTAATGTCAACGTCACATGGCTTGTAGTGTGTGCTTTTCATTTGGTTTTATGTGGCAATCAGGAGTACGGTCAATGGCGAAATTTCAAAATTCAATTGCCTGACCGATACATTTATCTTCACTTAGTTTTCTTGTTTGGTTGTTGTTCTGCTGACCTGTCTGTCTGGCTGTAACAAAATCAAACAAGGGTACAATCATACAAGATATGGATTGGATTAAAATGTGGCACATGACGGCATGAAACTACTAGGTCGGGCATCGGCAAATTTATCATCATTCAGAAAAATTGGCCCTGATGCTTATGATCAGGCTTGTCATAAAATTTGATGCTTTTTGTCATGCATGATCACAACTGCTCATTTGGATGTGTCTATTAGTCTCTTCTTTGTAACATTCTGCTGAGCTTCACCGGGTATTTATTGTCAAATAGACTCGTGAACCAGAGCATGAAACAGCGTGATGTTGTTGGCATTGATGAAGCTCAATCCTTTGAAGACCTTTATGACTTCTGCTGTGAACCTGCTGCAAGTCATGATGGCAAAACCGCGGTAAGTAGCTGCACTAGTTTGAGGTATTACTTTTATCTACTTTCGTTTTCAAGATGTATGCTTAATGCTTGTTGCTGTATTTATATATACATTCCTACTGCCCCTTATGTTTTTAATACAGTTCTTCCAGGCAGAAGGACTTCGGACCTGTGCTTGATATCAATCCCCTTGCTGATTCTGTGATGTGGTTAAGAGCTCGATGTGAACTTTACGGGAAGATCGACATGACAAAACATAATATTATAATTGATTGGCAGAGCTGATGTCTAGATGCCTGTACGTCGGCAGCGCTACCAACGGGCAGCTAGTCATAGAGGCTGCAAGGAGCGTGTTGGGAGTCCCCGAAGACTCAATGTGGCTCTTATACACCATTTTATTATGCTTCCCCCAAAGTATCAGAGAATTCTCTATTAAATTGCAATTACAATTTCAATTGAAGGAAGCTGGAAGCCAATATCATGAATAACCAACCTTCTGAAATGCAAGATCTGCAATGTCTCGTTTTATCAAGAGTTAAGCATTTACTTTTCAACGAAAATAGGGTTAAATTTATCAAAACTTGATGGGAGACTCAGTCAAAGGTATGTCTGACAGTTAATGTAATATTCAAAGCAAAAGAGCAAGAAGACAAGCCATTATTACATTACAACTAGATCAATGAGAAAACCCTTTTTCCCATCCCAGCACTCAAATTGTGCGTTATTTGAAGACGATTTATAAAGTATCTTAAAAGCCATAACATTAAACTGCAAAACCAATGCCATTAGATGCAAGAAAAAGATAAACAAATTCCCCTTCAACATGAATAAAGAAAAAGAGTAGATTTAAGTTGTAATTTAAAAGGGCCTCAGAATTGCAGAATGACAGCAAGGCTTTAGAAGCCATTCAGTCCCGAAAGACGGTGTTTTGTAATTGCTATCCTCATCACCCACATTCTTACAACATCCAAAACCTCTTTTTTTCTTATTGGAAAAAAAAAAAAAAAACTATGTAAGTCTCATGGCCAATCGCAAGAAGTAAAAGCAGCAACGCCGCTCCACAAGGCAAAGGAATATGAGACTGCCGTCGACGGAGGAGCTCCCTGGAAGGAGGACTCCCAACGTCGCCGTACATTTTTATATGAGGTTATCTTTGGAATATACAAACATATTTCTTGGCTTTGCCCAAACACAGAAAGGGATAAAAATCCCCCCGTCATACTCATACTAGCATCAGTAAAAACAAATCACAGTTTACATCTTTAATTTATATAAAAAGAAAAAGCAAAGAGAGAGAGAGAGAATTTTCAAAATCTAAAGGGAAAGAATTGGAATGTACGTCTCATGGCCAGTCCCAAGAGGTAAAAGCAGCGACGCCGCTCCACAAGGCGATGGAATATGAGACAGCTCATCGACGGAGGAGCTCCCCGGAGGGAGGACCGTCTACATCAACGAGCGTTTTTATGTGACGTTATCTTCGGGATATACAAACAAAATCCGGTTTGCCCCGCCTCATAGATCAGGATTTCGAATCCCCGTCACATTAGATAGAACACAAAAAACAAAGAATAAATCAAATAACTTCATATTAATTAAATCGAAAAAATTTACAAGGTTTTGAAATGGTGAACGGAGAAAGATAAACAAGAAGAAAACAAACTAGTCATTGTTTCAACATTGAGAGAAATAAAATCCAAACTACGACAACTGTTTAAGAACAGAATTTACTCCACTAGTACTGATGCGGCAGCGAAAGCGGTGTGACAGTGTAAATTTATAGCCTCGATTTTAGGGCTATGAAATGAATATTTATCGGTGGCGTCGCCGCTTAATTTTGAGGCTAGGGTTTGCAATTGCCTAAAAAATAGAATACAATATATTGATAGTATAGTGATAGGACCATGAATTTCATATGGCCCGACTAGAAAGCTCAATGTTTTGCATATTTTGCCACTTTACAAATCTAAATTGTTAATGCTTATGCTAAATTGCCAATGCTACGAGGCCGTTCAAAATTGAAATTCGAGGATAAAAGGTCAAAATGACCAATTAAATTGACGTCATAAGTTAATTTAATTATTAAAATATAAAAGAATTAATTTAAAGTAAAATGTAGGTAAATAAAAATGTATTAGAAAGATAATTAACTTTAATTTTAGTATTTTTTTAATTAAAAAAGCCACTTACCTTTGAATGACTCAAATAAAAAATATTCGTTTGGCCAAATCTTTGAAAACCACACTTTCTTCCTTTTCCCCCAAAAAAAAAAAAGAAATTTTTTTTGTTGTGTAAACTTATATTTTGAATAAATAATAGATTGCTTTGAGGTATTTTTTTTAAATTTTCATTGAATTGATAATAACATGAATTATAACAATAGAAAATAGTGTAGTTATTTCAATAATGTGTAATTAATTTACTATTATAATTTATTTTTTTTAATTTTGAAAATAAAATCTTACATATATTTGAGTGTATCACTAAAGCTAGTATAAAAAATGAGACTAAAAAGAAAAAAAAAACAAAAGTGAGCGTGTTTTTTTTTTTATTTTTTAAATTATAAATAACAAAAATTTTATATCATCTATGATTTATCTATCATATATATATATATATATATA
>JBBYHM010000019.1:16328952-16358374 GCA_038381775.1 Adansonia rubrostipa
TTGAAAATTTTAATTATTCTAATTCAAAATTGTTATTATGTTCTATCCTTATTATTATTTTTATTAATTTTTCATCTGCAATCAAACATAAAATCGAATTAAATCATCATTTTCATTTTTATCAAATAAAATCAACTCTAAACATTGTTTATTACATTATTGCATGTGTAATTAAAATTTCAAAGCATGAGTTTTTGAAAAATCTCAAGTTCCAAATTTTCTAATCTTTTTTTTTTTTTGAAATTTGAATTCCATATATTATATCACAAAAAATTATGGTTAAAGTTGATTAAGCTTAGCCAAAAATTAAAAAATGGATCAGACTTGCTCATGGGTCAGGTCGGGTTTGCAATTCGAAAATTTTGAAATTTAAGTGCAGACACAAGTTTGACCCTTCAACAGTCCGAATTCATTGTTCATATATATTAAAAAAATATTTTATATTAATATTTATATATTTTTATGATTAAATTTAAATGAAAATATTATTTCATTATTTAAACAATAATTTGAGTCGGGCAAATTTAGATCATAAATTATCATACCTAGGAGGAGGAGGAGGAGGAGGAAAATATGTTCAAATTGAAATCAAGGCTGCAAAAGCTTTTTTTTTTTTCTTTTCTATTTAATTGGTATAGGAGGAAAGAAAGTATTTTCTTAGACACATAGTATTTGGGAAAAAAATGTTTGGATTAATTTATCTCGGGTCTACATTTATTTGGTAAGAACAATTAAAAAAAAAAGATAAAGATAAAATAAGTTTTGAATCTAATGGTTAGGGTTTAGAAGTCATAACAACATTTCCTATTATTTAAGGTACCCTTTGGATTAAAACATTTTCTTTAATTTTTCTATTTTCCATCCTAAACCTGTTTGTTTCCCTCATTTCTGAATTACATGTCGACTTTTAGATTTAAAAACTTGTTTATGGATCTCTTGTCATAATTTTCTTGGTATAGGTAGAGAGTTCATTTGTGGCCATTATCAAACATAATGTGATATGAGATCAATCGTGATGTGTATATGTGCGTATTTTTCCTAATTGTTTGAATTGACATATTTTATATATATATATATATATGTATATAGAGAGAGAGAGAGAGAGAGA
The DNA here is from genome assembly GCA_038381775.1 of Adansonia rubrostipa. Classification (NCBI taxonomy): domain Eukaryota; kingdom Viridiplantae; phylum Streptophyta; class Magnoliopsida; order Malvales; family Malvaceae; genus Adansonia; species Adansonia rubrostipa. Next base: position 16,330,061 of record JBBYHM010000019.1, read on the forward strand.
GAGAGAGAGAGAGAGAGAGAGGCTTTTGTTTGACTATTGAAGTTTAATTTTTAAAATAAGTAATAACTAATGGCAGCTGTCTACTTGTGCTACATATGTTATATAATGATTGTGATGGTGGAAATGGTAATAGCGAACTTTGATGCTCATTAATCAATGTTCTGAAGTAGCTTAGCTTTCCTGGGTCAAATTAGTCTATCCAACTCCCACTAACTGACTGTTATAAATTCATGTCGCTCTTCCAGTTATTCTTTGCTATGGATTGATAAAATTATTTAAGTAATTCAACCAACAAAATCCGTTGCCTTGATGCTTAGAATTTCTTCCAAAATAGAACCCCTTTCGGTAGAGGATTCTTCTTTCTTCTTCTACTTGCATTGCATTGCATACCATACGAGTATTATATTTGATTTAATTTAATTTGATTCGACGTTAATCTTTAATTAAGTTTCTATCTATCCATCTATCTATTTATCCCAAAAACATAGCAGAGTTTCTCTTTGCATAGAGTTTCTCTTTGCATGAAACTGCAACTGGTATTATTAGTATAAATTGCAAGAATTCTTTCAGTTTTATTTATTATACTTAAGCAGCAAAAAGGGGAGGGGAGGGAAGGGAAGTGAAGTTTAAACCCCATCTCCTCTGCTGTTGCTTAGAGCCATAATATATCTAATACATCGCAATTATATAACAATCATTATGTGGTCTCCAAGGAAGCTTTCACTGTTCCTTGTTTCCTTTGTTATTTTCTATTCGCTACGCCAACCAACCGCTTTTGCCATCGCAAAGGTAAACACACTATGTCAAATATCAAATTTCATCATAATTCAGTTTATCCAATGATAATAATTATAATAATATATATTGATTCTGTTAAGTGTTCTAACTGAGCCCTTTTCTTTTTGCACGTTTTTTCGGCTTCCGATTATTATAAAGTCCTACATAGTCTACTTGGGTTCGCATGCTCATGGGCCACAAGCATCGAAAGCAGATCTTAATCGAGTGACACATTCTCATTATGATCTCCTCGGATCATACTTAGGAAGGTGTGTAAGCCTTGTGAATTTTTATTGCTATTGCTATACTACTGGAATTAATGCCTCATGTTTTCCCACTTAATTGGTTGTTTTTACGTAGTAAGGAGAAGGCCAAAGAAGCCATCTTTTATTCGTACAAAAGACACATCAACGGTTTTGCTGCCACCCTGGAGGAGAAGGAGGCTGCTGAGATTGCAAGTAATAAGGATATCCCACATTCACTAAATTTGAGGCCGCCCTTTTTTGGACATCTAGATCGAGAACTAAATCTAGTGGTAGCTAATTAAGTGCATTAGGACCTAATTAATAAGTCGTATTTCTGTTTTATAATTTCTTTAATTTATTTGCAACCATAATTAGTATTAAAAAATATCTCTATAAATGAACTACTTACTAATAGAAAAGCAGCGATGCTTACTTATTTTTGAATGCCGCAGAGCATCCTGAAGTTGTGTCAGTTTTCCCGAACCAAGCAAGCCAATTGCACACAAGCCATTCATGGGAATTCATGTCCCTCGAAAGCAATGCTGAGGTGCTCCCCCATTCCTTGTGGACCAAAGCCAGATTTGGTGAAGATACCATCATAGCAAACCTTGACTCGGGTGGGTAATCAACCATCCTTTTTATATTTATGCGCTGGATGTCATATATTAGTTGTTGGATTTTGGTTGCCTGACTCAAAACATTAACTGTTCTTTCTTTTTTCTTATTCTACTGCTTCTTTTCGTATGTCTTATTTCTTTGGCTAAACTAAATAAAATGGATTATTGTATGTAGGCGTTTGGCCCGAATCAAAAAGCTTTAGCGACCAAGGGTATGGACCTGTTCCGCCCGGGTGGAAAGGTCGATGTCAGAATGACTCCAAGATTGGGGTTCCATGCAACAGGTAAGCTTCCCATGAGGCATTACTATTAGCTAATGCCAAATGAGTTCTTGGACTAGTTAATTCATTGGTTAAAGAAAAGAAAGGAAAAAAAAATAACGACTAGCTAGCGATTACATCTCGCTATAAGATGCCTAACTACTGCTGTATAATTTAGAGTCTTCCATTCCACCCATCCGTAATCTACGTTATCGACAATAAAATCTTTATATATATATATATATATATATATATATTTCATTTAGTAAGTGGATAGTTTTTGGGCTAGAGACAACTTAAAGACAATTGAGGCAAGCTTGAAATCTAATTCTCAGGACTGAAATAGAATTGAGGCTGGTGTGAAATCTAATATCTAAAGGAAGTAAGTGCAACGTTTGGACTAAACTCAAGTTGATTCCTTTTCTCTTTTAAGCTATCAGAGGTTCTAGAGTATCCATGTATTGACATCTAGTTTACTACTGCCTGTTGTTTGCCCATGCAGGAAGCTCATTGGAGCAAGGTACTTCAACAAGGGTTATCTTTCCAGTGGTGGAAAGCTGAACCATTCTGATAACTCTGCTCGTGACCTAAATGGCCATGGCTCTCACACGCTGTCAACAGCGGGTGGGAACTTTGTTCCAGGAGCCTCCATCCTTGGTGCTGTTAATGGGACTGTCAAAGGTGGCGCGCCTAAGGCGCGGGTAGCGGCTTATAAGGTGTGCTGGCCACGTCAATGCTTTGATGCTGATGTCTTGGCCGGATTTGATATGGCCATACATGACGGGGCTGATGTGATATCAGTGTCACTCGGTTCTTCCGTTGTTAGTCAATACTTTCGGGATGCCATCTCCATTGGGGCATTTCATGCCGTTAAAAATGGTATTATAGTTGTATGCTCCGCTGGAAATTCAGGACCTTCTGCTGGAACTGTCACAAATGTCTCACCCTGGATTATAACTGTTGGAGCCAGCTCCTTGGACCGAGAAATTGAAAATTCTGTTGAACTGCACAGTGGTCTCCAACTTAAGGTTCTTTTGCCACCTCCCCTCCCTCCCCTTGCGATTATGTTTAATTTCTTCCCAGCTAAGCTTGTCATTTCCAAAATATAATTTATTTATCTTCGTATCATTTCTTTTGAATATCAGGGCAAAAGTCTTTCCAAGCCTCTTCCTGAACATAGATTTTATCCGCTTATTGCTGGCGCACGGGCTAAATTTGCCAATGCATCTTCTCATAATGCGTAAGAACAATCTTGTTCAATCTCTCCTGTTTGGAATTTATTAATAACGAGCCGCAGATGTGAAACTAATAAATAATCATATTTACATACATATGATTTTATTCTCTTAAATGCAGCTCGCTTTGTAAGGAAGGGACGCTGGATCCTGAGAAGGTACAGGGTAAAATTATAGCATGTCTGAGGGGTGAGGATGCAAGGATAGCCAAGGGATGGCATGCAGCACGGGCGGGGGCCGTTGGGATGATTCTATGCAATGATAAGCTCACAGCAAATGAAACTTTAGCTGACCTTCATTTCCTACCGGCATCTAACATCAACTATAAGGATGGTCTTTCAGTCTTTGCCTACATCAATTCTTCCGAGTATCACACTATCACTGGCTTGCTCTTACTCATGCAAACACTCACAAACACCCACAAACACACGGAGTTTGGATCTATTCTATCAATCTAATTATTAGAATTTTTGTGCATGCAGTAATCCCCAGGCGTATATTACACCCACAATAGCAAAACTGAATACAAAGCCTGCTCCAGTTATGGCAGCATTCTCTTCTCAAGGACCAAACACTATTACACCAGAGATCCTTAAGGTTAGAACTGCATGTTCTATTTTTTGCTTAGCATTAATTAAGTATTCCTTTTAATCATTTTTGTTTTGATTAATTATTCCAACAACAACATTTTCTACTCTGCAACTTGTAATATGTCTTTTTGACAACGTTCAGCCTGACATTACCGCACCTGGAGTGGACATCATAGCTGCCGTCTCTGAAGCAAAGCCCCCCACAGTTTTTCCCTTTGATACCCGCAGGGCTGCTTTCAATTTTTTATCTGGTACATCAATGTCTTGTCCTCACGTTTCTGGAGTTGCTGCTCTTCTAAAGACTCTTAAGCCCGACTGGAGTCCAGCTGCAATACGATCTGCAATCATGACTACCGGTGAATTAAGCTTATTCAAAATTCTTCCCACGTTATCTTCAATTATTATAAATATCTTATACTAAGTTTCTTTTGTGTATCCTGTAATAGCGAGAACAAGAGATAATACCCGACAACCTATGGTGAACGGGTCATTGGTTAAGGCAACACCATTTAACTATGGTTCTGGACATATGAGACCCAACCGAGCAATGGATCCTGGTTTGGTGTATGACTTGAAAGTCAACGACTATTTGGACTTTCTTTGTGCCATTGGCTACAACCAAACACAGATAAAAGTTTTCTCAGAAGGTCCTTACGCATGTCCTGAATCAGGCAATCCTCTGGACTTAAACTATCCGTCCGTAGCGGTTCCTAAACTCTCTGGCTCAGTCACCATTACTCGGAAGTTGAAAAATGTTGGGACTCCAGCTACTTATGTTGTTCGCGTAAGAGAGCCACTCGGGATTTCGGTTTCTGTGGAGCCTAGCATATTGAAATTTGAGAAGCTTGGCGAGGAAAAGAGCTTTAAGGTGACTCTGAAGGCTAAGTGGAGCGGTGCAGCTAAGGACTATGTTTTTGGAGGACTGACATGGACAGACAGAAAGCATTATGTAAGGAGTCCAATCGTAGTTGCTGCTGCTGCTTCTAAGATTTAAGTTAGAAATTGTTTGAACTTTAATTTTATTACATTTTTATTTTCGTTATTATTGGAGGCCATAGGAAAAGAAATGTATTAATTAGAATTATTAATTATTATTGTTAGTAATAGTAGTATTAGATGATTTAATTGTTCATCATTCTTTTAGTTTAAAGATATATTCCAGAAGTAAAATCCTTTTACTATACTAGGTAGAGAGTTGAGATGAGACTATCCAAATTCCTACTTGTATGTTTGACGGAAGTCATAATTACCTTCAAACTTTAATCTTGGACACGAATTGTTCCTCTGTCTTGATTGAAATTGACAAAAAGTGAGCCTTTTGCTTATCCAAACCCCCCCTCCCCGCCCCAAAAAAAAAGAGGCAAAAAGTGAGCCAACGTAGATGTGCAAGTGGGAAAGTGGAAAGGGAAGTAAAGAAGGCAGTCAGTGAGCGAGCAAGGGCAAGGGCGGGCTTTCAAGGGGCCAGCCAACATCTAATCTCATCCTCTTTTCTGTCTATCCATATCCTCTCCTCTCGTCTCCATTCGGACCGTTCCCCATAAAATAAATAAAAATAATACTAGTACAGTAATCAATTAGTTCCTTCTTAACGGCTTTTAACTGCCGGGCCAGCTGAAGAAGCATGAGTAGTAGAGTGACCGCCATCACCACCAACACCACCATCGCCACTGTTAATCTCTTGCCAGTGCCACCCAATACTTATCCTTTCTGCACTCCCTTTCTGTCGACTAACCTGAGCCAGAAGCGACGTTTCTTCCCGGATAGGTCATTGCGTCTCATCCGGAAATGGAGACAACACAAAACGTTGCTTGCAACAACACCCCTCCTAAAAGATGGGAGTCTCAGAATTAATGGCAAGGATGCCTTGAAAGGTGTCCCTCAAAACATCCTTGTCACGCCATTAACTGATACCTCCGCATTTATTGGTGCGACTTCCTCACACACCAACTCTCGACATGTATTCAAGCTTGGAGTCATTAAGTAATCATTTTTACCATCCGTTCCATTCCTTTCCTTTCCTTTGCTTTTAATATTTATTTGCTTTTTCTTTATTCATTAATTTTCGAATTTTCTTTCATTCCTTTTAAATCTACCTAATTTAAAAATCGAAATGAGTTAATTGAATATGTAGTGTACCGTAGGCGTTTTATTTATTTGAAGCAATTATATATCATTGTCTTATTATATAAATAAGTTCACTAAGTTAACTTTAGAATTAAATCATGTTATTCTTTCAGCAACAAATTCCTTCACCCTTAAAAATTATACGCACTAGTTTTTTCCATACATTAAAATAATTAATCGAGGCCTGCAAAACTGAAAGTGTTGAGGAAAATATTACATATATATATATATATATATATTGGGGTAAAAATTGATATGCTCTCCTTATTTATATAATAATACTGTATATTTCATGGTGTCTGTCTGTCTCTCTGTGTGCTTGATGCAGGGATGTGAGGTTACTATGTTTGTTTAGATTTAAACCTTTTTGGATGATACCCCGGGTGGGAACTTCAGGAAGTGACATTCCTCTTGAAACTCAGATGCTACTCCTGGAAGCAAAACAAGGACCAAATTCTGATCATTCTACTTATATCATTTTCTTGCCGGTTCTAGATGGCAAATTTAGAAGCAGTTTGCAAGGCAACTCATCAGATGAGCTTGAGTTTTGCGTTGAAAGCGGTGAGTAATATTATTATTATTAACTGTAGGATAAGTGTATTAGTTGTTCATTTTTCTCAATATAATATGTACATATATTACATAGCAGAGTGATGTACAAAATACTTAATATATATAAAATACCAAACAAACAATTAATACGTGACTAGTTGAATTATATATTGTTGATGCTAGCAAGAACTAGAATTCTGTCATGACCTTATTTATGGATCCGATCCATGCATTCATTTTTATGAGATCAGACAGTACTACGCAGCCAGTTTTACTTGTTCATTTGGGATTCAAGAGAAAGACAATGACATCGAACTGGACAGCCTATAAGAATAGAATGGAATTCACTTCTTGAAGAAGAGATGAGAAAAGAAAAGAAAAGGAAAAGAAAAAAAAAAGCTTAGGGAACAGAGAAAGCTAGCTGGTTGGTTACGCTTATACCAACCACCCTAGCCTAGCTAATTAATTTTGTCTTACTTAATTTCAGTATTCTAATGATTGGGGAATTTTTTATTTTCTGAAATTTTTATAGGTGACCCAGCTATAGTTACATCACAATCCCTGAAAGCAATTTTTGTGAACTACGGAAACCATCCATTTGATTTGATGAAGGATTCTATGATGTAGGTCAGCTTTCCGAGCAAACGTTATGTGTGTGTGTATACGATATACATTTACCAACTGTTGGACTTCTTATGTAAAGTTCTGTCTGCTGACTCCAAGCTGCCACCTGACAGGGTCACCATTCAGCTTGTACTTACTTTGTTATTTAATTACAATTTGAACTGTATCCAGGATTCTGGAGAAGCAGTTTGGAACGTTTGCCCTCCGCGAAACAAAACAGGCAAGTAGTTGGCCTTCCATTTATTATTTATTTATTTATATTTATATCTAGTGAATGGTGATAAACTATGGACGATTAAGGTGTTTTTTTTCCCTCGTCTCTCTTTAGACAATATATAAAGAATGAAAACTGAAATAGTAATGTGTTTGTTTTATGGTTTTTGACATGCACGCAGATGCCTGGAATCCTAGATTGGTTTGGTTGGTGCACATGGGATGCATTCTACTCAGAAGTTAATCCCCAAGGAATTAAAGACGGACTAAAGAGGTCAATGGATTCATGTTCTCTCCAAACAAAATAACAATAACAATAATATTGAAATAGCCTCATAATTTATACTCCTTGTTGATCAGCTTTTAAAATTTTCCTGCAAGTGCAAGGGTTTATTATTCCATTATTCAATCAAACCATGTTCATGTTGATGTTCCCTTCATTTTTTTTTTTTTTAGCATCTTTTTCATGTTCTGCCTCTTCTATTCTGTGGATTACAGTTTATCCGAGGGAGGGACACCTCCAAGGTTTTTGCTAATAGATGATGGGTGGCAAGACACCATTAATGAGTTTCAGAAACAAGGGGAGCCATTTGTTGACGGGTCGCAGTAAGCTCACTCTGTTTCCTTTTATTCCATCTATTCATTATATATATATATATATATTGGTTCTCAATCCCCTCTCCTGCCCTCCAAATTTCAGGTTTGGTGCCAGATTGGCCAGCATTAAAGAAAATAAGAAATTTCGTAGAATAGCAAACGAAGCAAAAAGCAGGGCGCCCAGTGATCTTAAAGAATTTATTTCAGATATTAAGAGGACTTTTGACCTAAAGTAAGTTTTTCCTAGACCTTTGCACTAATATAGTTGTAGCATAGTGTAGGTTCTCTCCAATTCTTTTCTTCCCTCTGTTTTAATTTAATTATGATGGAATCTGATTGACACGACCAAGGATTAGCACATTTTATCATGAATTAAGGAGAACTATTGCACCCGCATGATTTTCATCTCAGTGCTCTTGTTACAAAGTGTCTCTACCCTATTTCATGTTATATATTTGACAACTCTAGGATATTTTATCTTCCTCTGCATTTTTCTGAATTGCCAGGTACGTTTATGTTTGGCATGCACTGCTTGGGTATTGGGGTGGCCTTGTTCCAAATGCGCCGGAAACTAGAAGTTATGATCCAAAATTGCGATACCCTAAACTATCACCAGTTTATTTAGCAAATATGAGGGATATATCAATGGATTCTATGGGGAAATATGGTATTGGTGTGATAGATCCTGAGAAAATATCTCAGTTTTATGATGATCTACACAGATACCTTGTTTCACAAAATGTGGACGGGGTCAAAGTTGATGTTCAGAACATATTAGAAACCATCTCTGCAGGTTTAGGTGGTCGAGTCGCACTTGCAAGACAGTTTCAACAAGCACTTGAAAGGTCCATAGCTGCCAACTTCAATGATAACAGCATAATATGTTGCATGGCTCTGAGCACAGACTCCATTTACCAGTATGTAACTTGTGCTTCCTAAAGCTTATCAAGTTTTCCATTTTCTTTAAGAGACATAAGAGAAAAAAGAAAAAAATCAAAATCACCGTCAAGTTCACTTTATTTTTTTTTCCCTTTTTTCTTTGAGTCGAGGGTTACTTTCAAGTTCTAGCAGAACCTAGCACATCAAGTAATAGGTCTGTTTAGATCTCCTCTGGCCGAATTATATGAGTGATTAACTTGTCCAGGTCTCTTTTATTAAACGTTTCAAGGAGACATAATCAAGTTACTTCAGGATCTTGAATTCATTGCCACATTTCATCATTATTGAGTGTTATATTTTGTAGCGGGAGACTGTGATGGTTTTAGGTTGTCAAGTTTTCATTGCTGATGCTATAACCAAAATATTTAAAAATTTTCTTCCATTGCAATCAAGTGAAGTGTGAAATAAATTTTCAGATGGATTGTTTAACATGAATTTACTTTTATGTTTTGCTCATGCTATTTCACATGACTGTAACTTTTCTAGAGAGTAGCATTTTGATCATCATTCATCTCTCTGCTGCTTTTGTTGCTGCAGCTCAAAACAAAGTGCTATCTCACGAGCTTCTGACGACTTCTATCCAAAAGATCCTACAACATGGGCACAACATGTAGCTGCTGTGGCTTTTAACAGTTTTTTTCTGGGTGAAGTAGTTGTCCCTGACTGGGACATGTTTTATGTATGGCATGACATCCTCTCACTTTTTATAATTTATTTATTTATTTTCTAAATTTCTATTTCTGATGGTATTTTGATCTGCTTTTTAACAACTTTTTAGAGTCTCCATGATGCAGCAGAGTTTCATGCTGTTGCTAGAGCCGTGGGAGGTTGTGGAGTTTATATCAGGTAAGTGCTTTTTTGATGGTATAACCGTATACTTAAGCTTGGCAGTTATACAAGTATATGAAACATGTTGCAATGATGAGATGATGCAGAGGAGAGAAGAGCCAATATTTATTGGTTACCTGACCTCCAATGATTTTCCACTGGATCATTTGCCTAAGGAGTAAGGATCACATATATGAAAATTGATAGACTAACTTAATGTTGGTCCTCTCCTCCATGCTTTAGACATGTCCTTGAGAGATAGCAGCATTATGACCGCCCTGCCCTCCCTCCCCTCCGTCTTTGGTTCATAAATAAATGCGCATACCACATCTGTTCGGTAAATATTATCAGTGCATCAGAAGGTATCTTCTTCATATTGTATGTTGTGTTTCGGTAACAGTGATAAGCCTGGACGGCATGATTTCAAGATACTTCAGAGGCTTGTACTTCCTGATGGGTCGGTACTAAGAGCTAAATACCCCGGGAGACCATCTCGAGATTGTTTATTCACTGATCCGGTCATGGATGGGAAGAGGTATATTGAGTTTGATTTGAGTCCTTCCTTCCTTCCTTCCTTCCTTAACTAATATGCAGATCTTGGTGGTTTTGGTGTTTGTTTGTAGTCTTCTAAAGATATGGAATTTGAACAAATGTACTGGAGTTGTTGGCATCTTCAATTGCCAAGGAAGCTGGCCTTCCACAGAGAAGGCAGTCCAGATGGTTGCTAGTTCTGAGCTCTCTGGACAGGTATCTCCGGCTTGTGTTGAGTATTTTGAGGAGGTATCAGGGAAGCTATGGACTGGAGACTGCGCAGTATTTTCCTTCAAAACAGGTAAAAAGAAGCGGCCATCATCTGCCTCCTCATGTCATGTCGTCATTTCCGTTGTCATACATACATATTGGATGACTCATGAAGAGGATATATATCATAATTTTGTATTATATCATCTCTTCTAAATCTGTTTGATTTGATGATTGATGAAAATGTGGTAAAAATACAATTGTTAGGTGTTGTTTCTCGATTGCCGATGGAAGGATCATTGAACGTTGCATTAAAAGCTTTGGAGTGTGATGTTTTTACCATATCGCCTATCAAGGTTTGCTTTGCTACGAATACTTAGAACTTAATAATTATTTGTTTTCTTAGTTAGTTATATACGAATGGCGGGATTGATGGGATGGGATGTCATATTCACAACAAATGAGATGAGAATCACATCACAGGTTTACAATGAAGAAATCGAGTTTGCAGCAATGGGATTAATTAACATGTACAATTCTGGGGGAGCCCTGGAGGCTGTTGAGAGTTCCACTGATTCTTCCGGTTCTACTAAAATACATGTTAAGGGGAGAGGAGCCGGTTGCTTCGGGGCCTACTCTAATCCTAACCCCAACTCTTGCTCCATTAACTTCAAAGCTCAGGATTTTAACTTTAATGCCCAACACAATCTTCTAACAATAACCATTCCTCCCACACTCAACTCATCTTGGGACATCACCATATGTTACTAACGCAGTAATGCCTTCTTTTCTATTTTTATGTATTTTTTTTTCTTTTAACTTCATATTCTTATTATTTCTTTCTTTCTTTTTTAATTTGTTTTAATTTTTTGAGAATTGTTTCACTTGACTTGTGACTTTAAGATTAATTACTTACGAGCATTATTAATATCGTATATTGATAATTTTATCAATTGACTTTGTGTGACAGTACTTAAACTTAGCAAAACATTATTAATAATTAAATTTATTCTTATGGTGTTATAAAGAAATACAAGAGTATGAGGATTTGATTTGTTTGAAAACTTGACCTTAATGGGTGAGATATAAATTTAGAATCCTACATCTTCAATGATTCAAAAGGTTAGATTTGAATTTGGACGAAATTGACAAATTTTAAAAAGATTAATCTAAAGGTTCAAATTAATTTTTAAATGAATTTACTAAATTTAGCCTAACAACAACTTTCACCATTTTTGAAAAAAAAATAGTAAAATTTCAAATTCATGAATTTTAAATTAAAACACTTGCAACTAAAGTTTATAATTTATCGTCATGTATCCTAAAATAAATATAAAATATATGTTTTTTACAATTTATATTTGATGTACTGAATGTATGTAAGTATTGCTCCTAGATGATGATATGGTAGTCCACCGGGACCTTAGTGGCAATTGGTCCCTCAATTTGAAAGGGCAATGTTAATGGTGCTGTTGAGACTTGTGGAGAAAGCTTCCGTCGGTTTGATTGGTATCTCAACTTCTCAAATCCTCTAATCTCGGAGAACTTCGACCCACATGCTTGTGGATGGGCATATGGCGTGAATATTTTTGATTTGGAGGAGCGGAGGCGGCAGAACATCACGTAGGTATATCATAGATGGCAGAAGCTAGTAAGTGATGTGTAAATCCTGGCTAAACAGATAATAGAATAGGCATTAAAGTTCCTTACAAACCAAGTCAGTTCATCTTGCTCGTATTGCTAGTCTTAATTATGGATCGCTAATTACCCTGGAGTATAAGCTTGTTTGACTATTTCTTTCACCTGGAGTCATGAATATGATTTAACATTTTTCCGAGTGCCGTCTTAGATGCTGAAAGCTAGGTTTCGACATATTCTTATGCTTAGAAAGTCTGCTGTGTTATGCTGGTGTATTATCTTCTTCTTCTTCTTATTATTATTATTATTATTTTCATTATTAGGGACCCTGCCTCCAGTTCTCGTAACAATTTGGGAACGCACATATCCCCCTGCTAGATCTTGGCATATGCTTGGTCTTGGCTACAATCGTAACGTCAGTCAGAGAGAGAATGAACGAGCTGCTGTTATACACTCTAATGGCAACTTGAAACCATGTCTGGAGATAGGCATAGCTATGTATAAAAACTATTGGGCGAAGTATGTAGATTACAATCTAATGTGTTTGCGAGATTGCAACATCAATCCGTAGAAAGCCTTTTATTGAATATCCTTATATTAAAGTATAGTGGTGACCTATGCTAGGTATGCATTTTTTCAAGTCTACATCACTTTGTCGGTTATTATGTTTAGATGTGGGGTTGAATTCATTCGTTTATACGTTGTCAATTTTGGTTTTAGGTTTTTTGTTTTCTTGTCAGATGGTGTGACAAGTCACGTTGATGTGGCTATCTTTAGCTATGCATGTGGAAATGCAGTTGTAGATATGACAGGCAATCTAGCCACTTCATGTATTTTGGGCATTGTAATATTGGAATATGTCATCTCTTGCAGGCAGCACTGCAGTCAGTTTGTTTTTTTTATGGTAGACAATGCAGCTATTGTTTGTATTGTAGTGTGGACTTGTGAGTTTCAAGTTTGTATTCAAATCTCATAAAGGTTCAAATAAGGCTGGCCCTGGAATGCACCTAATGCCGGAAGCGGAGGAGGCAAGAGAGTTGCAGGTTGTTGAAGCTGATATTTGGTGTAGCTACGTTCCTCCAGCTTGGTTTGATGCTTTATAGATGGGATAGGAACATAAATTCATTTATGCATGTGTTGTCAATTTCACATGGCCAGGTCCCATGGGGGCAGTTAACAAAATAGAATACTATTAATAGTTAAAGTATTGGCATTGTGAGGGAAGTAACTAGTAGGAGGCCAGGGGATCGATCATGCATCATTACAACAATTGTGTTGAGCTCCAGCTTCAACCGTATTGTATTTGTTTGTATTTGATAAAATGACAAATTATTGTGGTTAGATCCTCCCAGTTTCCTGTTCTGCTAACTAAGCCGACGAGTCCAACTACGCGTTATGTCATTGCGGCACGCAGGGTTCACCTTTGCTCACCATCAATACTGACTTGATCAAAACTTTGCGAAATCCATCTGTCCGCTGCTCTACACTATCTATTTTTACTACTTCGCTAGTTTTTTAATTAACTGCAGTGTCCCCATCCAGCAATACTAATAGCCGTAACACAATGTTTATCATATTAATTAAATCGTAAAATAGTAGTATTACATAAACTGATTCATCATCTTCACTCATCATGGTCAGGGACCATCATCTTTCCAAGCTCCCTCTCGTAATTGAACGCCTCGCACATTTGAATTTCTTATTCTCCGCTCGCCCACCCACACATCATACTAAAAACTTCGTAACAAAACCTGCTTCATATACGTGGGAGTGTAATATGAGGATTAATGAATTAGGTCGCCGTGGCAATGTCAAAGAAGCAGAGAAACTATTCGATGAAATGCCTTACGCTCAGAAGGACCCCGCTTCTTACGCTTCCATAATCACTGTTTATTTGAAAACTAATAATCTTCCCAAAGCCGAGACGCTGTTTCACTCCGTACGCTATAAAAACATTTTTGTTGAATCGGCAATGATACATGGTTACGTGAAGGCCGGTCGTCTACCTGAAGCTCGTAAACTATTCGATGACATGGTTGACAGAAATGCCTTCTCCTGGACTAGTCTGATTTCTGGGTATTTTACAGTTGGGCAAGTTGAAGAGGGTCGTCTGCTTTTTGAACAAATGCCTGATACTATGAAAAATGTGGTATCTTGGACAACAGTGGTTTTGGGTTATGCACGTAATGGCTTGATTAATGAAGCTCGCCACGTATTTGACAGAATTCCTGACAAAAACATTGTTGCCTGGACAGCTATGCTCAAGTCTTATGTTGACAATGATCGGATTGATGATGCCTTTAGGTTCTTCTACCAAATGCCCCAAAGGAACCTGTATTCTTGGAATATCATGCTTTCTGCCTGTCTAAAGTTTAACAAAGTATATGAAGCTATTCAGTTATTTGACTCTATGCCTCAAAAAAACCTGATTTCTTGGACAACTATGGTTTCGGGTTTAGCAAGGAACGGGATGATAAAACAGGCTAGGGAATACTTTGATCAGATGCCAGTAAGCAAAGACTTAGCCTCGTGGAATGCCATGCTAACCGCATACATTGATCAAGGGGACATGGCTAAAGCTAGTGAGCTTTTTCAATTGATGCCCACTAAGAACACTGTTACTTGGAATCTCATGATTTTTGGGTATTCAAGAAATGGACCTCAAGGAGAAGCTTTAAGCAACTTGATCCTCATGCTTCGTTCTGGAGTCAGGCCTAATGAGATTACCATCACTAGCGTGTTGACCTCCTGTGATAGCGTTTTAGAGATAGGGCAAACTCACGCTCTTGTTTTTCCTTTGGGGTTTGAGTATGGGACTTCACTCACTAACACTCTTATTGCAGCATATTCAAGAATTGGGGATCTCAATTCAGCTAGGATTGCTTTTCAATGTCTTAAGGCTAAGGATGTTGTGTCATGGACTACCATGATATTAGCATATTCACACCATGGATGTGGTGAACATGCATTATGTGTTTTTGCACGCATGCTAAGATTAGGTGCCAAGCCGGATGAGATCACCTTTGTAGGAGTCTTATCAGCTTGCAGTCGTGCTGGTTTTGTGGAGAAAGGTCAAAGGCTATTTAATTCAATGAGTCATACATATGGATTACGACCCAGGGCTGAGCACTATTCGTGCCTCGTGGATATCCTTGGTCGAGCAGGACAACTGGAGAAGGCTATGAGTGTTGTCAACAAAATGCCTCCATGTGAATGCGACGCTGCTGTTCTAGGAGCATTGCTTGCTGGATGCAGATTGCATGATGGGGGTGATAAAATAGCAAATCACATTGGTAAACAGCTAATTGAGCTAGAGCCTGCTGACTCTGGTGTCTACGTTCTTTTGGCTACTGTATATGCAGCGCATGAGAAATGGGATGAGGTTGCCCGAGTGAGGAAGATGATGAGGGAGAGGAAACTGAAGAAACTTGCTGGTTTTAGTCGGGTAGAAGTACAAGGAAAGAATCATATTTTCTTGATAGGGGACAGATCTCATCCTCAGGTTGAAGAGATATATGAAATGCTACGACTTGTGTGCTACCACCTCCTAGGACCGAGTTCCTACGTATAACTTAATTAATTTATAGTAGTTTGTGAGAAATTGAAGAAAAATGGAGTTATTTATTTCATCTGGGATTTGAGTCATAGAGCAGTCAAGTGGAGGACAAAGAGTAGAGGAGGACTGAGAATGGAAGGGAAGGGAAGGGAAGGGAAGGAAAAGATAGTGAAGTTGGAGTGAAGAGGAGGATCTCTGATCTGGGGTGGTGCCATTGTCAGGGTTAGTCCCCGAAGGCTAACTGGATATATCAAGTGTAAACATGATGATGTATTGAATTGACCGGAAATCCA
Organism: Adansonia rubrostipa; assembly: GCA_038381775.1. Lineage (NCBI taxonomy): Eukaryota > Viridiplantae > Streptophyta > Magnoliopsida > Malvales > Malvaceae > Adansonia > Adansonia rubrostipa. Next base: position 16,345,890 of record JBBYHM010000019.1, read on the forward strand.
AGGTCATAGGTGAGTTGACACTGGACAGCGAAATATATTTGCTTGTGCTGATTTTATTGGAAATCCACGGGAGGAAGAAAATGAATCCAAAATTTGCGATATAAAAGTTGAAATGGTCATTATTCATATTATATATGTTAAATTACATTACATCACAATGTCGATGAAGAAGAAGAGGAAACTAAAAGACAGAAATTGGCGGAATCAGGGAGGGAGGGAATATAGGTAGAAGGAAGGCCGGTCGCTCGGGTCGGCTCGCTACATAATAATGTCAATCTTCAATTTCATAAATCATAAATAAACAACATTTCATTACCCACTAAGTACAATTCTGCCTTGGTTTTCTTCTAGATTATTTTTATTGGGTATTATCGTTGTTATTATGTTATAACCGGTAATAACATATATAAGTTATAGATTATGATTTTCTTTTATTTTCCTTTTTTAATAAATAAATAATTAAATTCAAGACATACATTCATAATGTAAGCATGCGCTGATGATGCATTGCACGTACACATATTAGTAGAGAGAGAGAGAGAGAGAGAGAGAGAGATTAAAAGTGTCTGCTCTGCTCTGCCTACCTCTTTGCTTCTTTCTTTGGGCTCCTCTTCGGCTTTTGAATTTGGTTTGGGTTCCAAATATTGGTAGCTAATTTTTATTTTTATTTTTTCCTTTTAAAATTTTAAATTTTAGTTACGTGGTGGCAGAGTAAGGGAGAGAGGGAAAGGACTTAAATTTGAAGGCCAGGGTCTGGGATGATGATGATGATGATGATGATGCTTCTAGCCTAGATCTGCTTCTGCTTCTGCGCCTGGTTAAGGCTATTGTACGCTTTCCTTCTACACTTTATCTGCTACTTCTTCCCATCTTCCTTTTCTTTTCAATTTTGGTTTTACTTCATCTTCAACTTCCTCCTCTCACTGCCGGTTTTCCTTCTATATATAAATATATATTTGATTATTCATTTTTTTGCAAAAAAAAAAATAATAATAATAATAAAAAACTGATATTGCCTAATAGTTTCCAGCTCCTTTTTCTTTCTTTCCACACTTATGTATACACCCTAACGCATAACCCTAAATAATTTATATTTCACAAATCTTAATCGCTGCACTTTCCTTTCATTTGAAAAAATAATAATTTATCAAAAGAAAAACACAAATAAAACATTACTTGTTCTTCGTTTGTAGTACTCCCAATTGGTTCAGGTTAGTTGTTACAGTCGACCGTCGACGTGTAATAGAATAGAATAGACTTAGGAGTTATTATTATTATTATTATTATTATTATTATTATTATTTGTTGATAATTGGGGTTTTAAAGAATAGACACAGGTATTCGGACAACCTGCTCTGCTCTTCACTGCTCAAGTGCCATTTATCAACGCCAACTCAACATCTTATTATTATTTTCTGGCCAAAGATAAAACAAAAATCCTATCCTCTCTCTCTCTCTCTCTCTCTCTCTCTTCTATTCACATTTGATTTACTTGTATGTATGCATGTACGGTATCAATCAGCTGAGTTACTTGTTCTATTTGTACACCCAATCGCTCTCTAGTTTTTGTTTCTGCAACTTTTATCATAATTTTCTCTTTCCTTTTTTCTACTACTCATGGCCATGGGGACACAGGTTAGTACCTTACCATCTTTTTCTTTCTTATGAACTGCTATTACTAACATACGGCTGCCTGCTTATGTCTTACTCAGCCGACTCCTTTTCATTTTTTTTTCCCTTCATACCTTAAAACTTGTCATTCTATATATTTCTTTTCCATTGCAAGAGGATGACTTTTGCAAAGACTTTGTGATTTTTTCACATTTCTTTGCTTCTATGTGCGGTTCAAAGCTAAAGTTCCCTGTTTCCAAAATCAAAGAATGCCCATCAACCCCCCTTTCTTCTTCACCAGCCAATATATAAAATGGCTTTGGTTGATTTATATTGAAGTTTTTAATTAGAGGTTATACTATTTCTTCATTAATTACTGTTGTAAATGCTGATTTTGCTGGAGAAAAAAATTCTATACATCAAGTGAATGAAATCTTTGGTTTATCGAGGAATGATGACAATATACATATTGGAACTATCATAAACTCAAATCCTGTCGACTTCAAATATAATATATATATATATATATATATATATATATATATATGCATGTTATTATTAAAAGCACAACTCAGGTACATAAGTGAAAGACTGAAAGAATTTTGCGCCTAATCTTTGCTTGCAGTGGGGAAACAAAATTTAGGTTTGCATTTGTATTTGACATCTTCACTTACTAGATTTCTTTGGGAGCTAGCTTCAAAAAAAATTTTACAGGGTTTTATTGGTTGTATTACATATATTCTGATCGTGGTTTGTTCAAGATTAGGCTTTAGCTTGACGTTTGGAGGAAGTTTAGGCAGAAATTTTAGGTTTGAGATGCAGTGCTTTCTGTTGAATTGGGAAATATATGCAATGCTAGTGTGTAATGAGGATAACTCAGTGCTTGTGACAGTGGCAATTTTGGATTGACTCTGATTGCATGGAAATTATGGTTCCCTTACTTTGCTTTGTAATTTTAGAGGACATATTTTGATCAATTAGAAAGTTTTGACTTTTCGCAGTTTGCTCTGATTGTGCTTTTACTTTTACAATTGATTTCAAGTCTCAAATAATTATTAATTCTTTTGGTTTCGGTCATTATCATGAAGAAACATAATGATAATAAGGGTTTTGCTGGCAACTGCTACTAGGGGAATATCATGAAAATATGTTCATAGTAAGTGCAGCAGTTGACAGATAATTTAATGATGATATTTCTTTAAATAATAACCTTGAAAAGTGTCTTGAGGGCATTATCAAGCAAAAAACTACAATATAACAAGAGAAGAAGATGAGGAAGAATATATGGTTTTGGTTGGATAACGGTGCTAATAATCCTTCCATTCATGCTTTCCTCACCCTTCCTCTTTGCTTTCTGTTTAGATGGTGAAAATTACATACGTGATGCTTTTGGTTTTTTTATCTTAATATGGACTCTATCAGCACTTTGCATTCATATGCTCTTTTTGAGCCTCTTTACTCATTCTTTGTAGATGAATGACAAATGTATCAACCAAAGATGGTTCCAGCTTCAAGTTCAGTCCACAGCAACTAATTAGTTCATGGTCAGCATTTAGATTGTGGTGCCCGGACAATGGACCCTTTAAGTGAAGGAAGTAGCCTCACCAACAACACTAATCTTGCATCAAAGCAACGATTGCGCTGGACACATGAGCTTCATGAACGTTTTGTTGATGCTGTAGCTCAACTTGGTGGGCCAGATCGTGAGTATTGTCAAAGTTCACCCTTGCTAATAATTAATTCTTAGCCTGAAATTGTATGTGCTTTTAATTGAGTAGGTTGGCCATTAGATTAAAAAAAATGATTTGCTAAAGGTTGGAAATGATGCTGCTTTTCTTTCGGTGCAAGATTAATGGAGTAAGATATTTTAGAAAAAAGGAAAAATAATTCTCTAAATTCCTGGAAACTTAAATTGTTAGAGGGGTTTCATAATTTGGAGCAGTTCTCTTTCATGTAATCTCATGTTTGTCTAGAGTTATCCATATAAATCTTTTCTTGGTAAATTCCATGAGAAAGCATTTGTTGCCGTGGTCACTTTGTTTTTTTCCCAGAGATGTTCATGCAGAAATTTTAAATACGTTTAAGTTCTCATGTTTATGTGAGGAGAACAAGTTTTTTTTCCCCTCAGGAGCTACTCCAAAAGGAGTTCTTAGAGTCATGGGTGTCCAGGATTTGACAATATATCATGTCAAAAGCCATTTACAGGTATATAATTCTTTTTTCAACCTAATGAAGAACTGTAATTATTTATGTAAATTGGTTCGGAGTTGCCTCAGAGGGAGTGAGATTAGTGTTGATTGGTTCGTGTAACATTCTTCATGGTTGACTATGGTTTTATTGACTCTACCTTCGTGATGCCTCCAGAAATATCGACTTGCGAAATATCTCCCTGATTCTTCTTCTGATGGTAGGTTTATCTGTTTATTCTATTAATTTTCATTTTATATGTAGACATAAACTGGTTTTGTTAAAATTGTTCTCAACCCATTAAGTTCATTCAGACTGCGCCGAAATCTTCAACTTTATTATAACTTCAGTTGTTCTGTAAGATTTTTTTTTCTTCTTAGTATTACTTGTTTATTCTATTTGTTAATGAAGGTAAAAAGCCTGACAAGAAAGAAACTGGGAATATGCTTTCCAACTTGAATGGTTCATCGTAAGTGAAGCCGCACCTTTTTCAGTTCTTTTTTTTTTTTATTTTAAATATGCATTTTACTATATAGTCAGCAATTGTCAGAATAATTCTTTTTAAATGAACATGTTTCTTGAAGTTGAGTTCATATTTTCATGCATAAGAAAACCATAAGGCCCGCAGGAATAAATGGGAAGTGCTGGAAGCTGTCAATCATATGAAAGTTGCTAAACAATTGCAAAAGGATACTGTTTTCTGGCACTGGGGCACCATCTGACCTGATTAAATAGGGTTTGGTACCTTACAACGGGTAAAGTAAAATGGTAGTCCATATTGGGTTTGTATAGTGACTTTATGTTGCCTGCTATCCCAACCTGCTATTAGTGATGAACATTGTAAGCAAATTTTAGTTTTAATGTTTTATTTCTATTTATCTATTTCCTAAAGTTAATAGATTACTTGTTAAAGTTATGAATTGTTCAATATAATTGTATATTTCTAGTCACTTGAACTTATTTTGTTACTGATTAATGAAAAGCATAAAACTAATGTTCATCTAAATTTTAGTTTTGAAGCTGAGTGTGCAAGTCTTTCTCATCTAAATATGCTGTTCAGGTACTTGGGTACCTCAATTCTTGTTTGTTTTAAGTAGTTCAAAAGTTGGAATCAGCCTACCTGCTGCCACCTCTAGCTACTATACCTTGTGTCTAAAATCAAAATTCAAAATGGATATTCTAATAATTTCCTTTATAATCCCTTCAGTGGATAAAACCCAGAGTGTTACACATTTGAGAAAGGAATTTTATTCTTTAAATGATGAAATATATCATCTTCTGAAATGGATTGATGAACTTGAATTACATAGGATTGAGGTTTTTTTTTTCCTGTTCGCAGTGGCATGCAAATTACTGAAGCTCTAAAGTTGCAGATGGAGGTGCAAAAGCGCTTGCATGAACAATTGGAGGCATGTATTCTAAATGCGAAGTTAGTATTTAATTTTTTATTATGTTATTATTGGGCTCTGCTTGCTATTCAGAGTAGTATGGTATCGAGTGTCAACAACATTCCGACTCGGTATTCTCTGTGTTCTTCATAAACTGGAACAAATGTGCTATTTTTCTGTGCAGTGACATATTAGACAGCATAAAGTTTCAGGTGTTGCATTTACTTGTTTGAGTTTTCCAGAAACTCAGATTTTTAAGCTCTTACTAGGCCTGCATTTTCGTACCTGCATGTACAACAGGTGCAGAGACAGCTACAGTTGCGGATAGAGGCTCAAGGAAAGTATTTAAAGAAAATTATTGAAGAGCAACGTCGTCTTAGCGGAGTCCTTGCAGAAGCACCTGGTTCAGGTGCTTCAGTCCTCGCATTAGGTGACAATGTCCTGGAATCTGACAAGAAGACTGACCCTGCAACTCCAGCGCCAACTTCAGAATCTTCTCTGCAAGGTAAGGCTGCCGAAGAGCGAGCCCCTGCCAAGAGCCACTCTGTTGATGATTCTTTCTCATCTGACCATGAGCCTTTGACCCCTGAATCTAGTTGCCACGTTGGTTCCCCAGCAGGGACTCCTAAAGGGGGGAGGTTGATGAAGAAGCAGCGGGTGAGCATGGCTGTAGGATTTGCTAAAACTGAGATGGTAATTCCGCAGGCTGATATTAGAGTCGAGCATAACTGCCTCCTGCCAACAAACACAGCCAGTTTTCACGAGAGAGCAATTTGATACTTCATCTGGGATGTCAATCGGAAGTGAAGATCAGTTGGAGAAGGCTTCAGGAACCGAGCTGTAGTTTTATGTGCTACATTTTTTTTGTTTTGGCTGTATTAATTTGCGGAAGGAGATTTCTGAATAGGTTAAAAAAAAAAAAGGCAAACTTGGTAGTGTCTGATGTACGAGATAATTAGGCTCAAATCTGTCCCTTTATCCTGATTTTTCTAGCTCTCAGTGTGTACTTGAATTTTAATTAGAAAAGAAAATTTATTGTAAACAGTGCTGGGGACTAGGCTCCAATATCGTGCCATATCTATCAGACACCCTGATTGTTGTGTTTCGCTTGAAGGTTTGATGGCTTTGATTGGTTGCTGTCAATAGGGATCTTCTTAGCATTGGTACAATAACTGTGCCAAGCTACGTCACATCTCTGCATGGGTTGATTGCATCAAGATATTAAATCCTAACTTTAATTATGTATGTGATAGTGATGATGATGAAAAGTGGGTAATTTTATGGTAGAGCTGGCTTACTCCTGGAACTGAAACATGGGTCGGTGGCTAGTTGATGGGTGGGGCAACTACTAATCCGAAAGGAAAGGATTTAGCTTTTGACCATTGAGGGCTTTTCTCATGTGATGGCGTTAGAAGTGGAGTACGGTATAAAACAAACAATGGTCATTATTGTGAAGGTTAAATTATTTAAAATATTCATTCAAAACTTTCAGCCAAACCGATAAAATTCTCATTACGTCAACCTTTTTAAGAAGGAACCAATTTGAACATTTATTTTTGGTTCTTTATTTTTTATATTTTCACCAATCATTAGATTTAAGAGTTCAACACAGACTCCATTGATCATCTTTATTTATTTTCGAGCGAGAGACTGAAATGAAAGGGCAGCTTCGGAGCCAGATCAAATGCACTAGGTTGGCTCAACCATATAAAATATGGGACATGTTTATGGCGAAATTCATATGCCGCGCAAAACCGTAGGTAGCTCTTCGAGATGAAAATTATTTCCAAATCTTGACGTTTCTAAATGCAATAAGACGCCCCACTCCTACCCTCATTCATATAGATGACAAGCTGTACGGCTAGTGTGTTAACTGTCCACACCCAACTTCATTGTTAAATATGATCTCTGTAGATGAGCATGGTCGGCTATGCTTGGGCAAAATTTTCTGTTCACTTAAAACATGTGAATACTGCATTTATACATTACCAAAGAAAAGATTGAAAGCATGCATAATTAAGCTTCGAGTTTAAAATGATTTGACCACTTTGGACTGAAAAAAAAATGGTATAATGTTACTGGGCAGTCATGTGGTACGATGCCTCCGGTGATTTACTCGTTTTAGGATGCAAAGGCGCAGTCGTTTACTAAGGGCTTCTAGCTTTTCAAATTTCTCATGTTTGGGCTTTGGGGTTGAAGCTCTCTTCTTCTTCATCTTTCCCTCTTTTGGAGGAGCAGGCAATTTTTCCTGCATGCTTTTGAGAGGTGTTGCAAGGACGTTAAGAGTCACCTAATGAGACAGACAACCCCTTTTCAGTAAGGAAAATAAGACTGGAAATCCGATACAATTACAACAATGATGCAGATAAAGGAATCGGCACATTAGATTGAAATAAATCATGCGGCAAGATCTCTCATATACCCTGCATGCATTCTTCTTGATTGACTAAAACAGTTTTAAATCTGATAGTCTGCTACATGCATTATGTAGATGAAGGTAAGCCTTCATCACGCTATGCCAAAGATTCCTCTTGCTATCAGCAGGGTTAGAGAGAGAGAGAGAGAGAGAGGAACCTGATGTCTGTTATCAGCAGTTGTACAGTCTGCTGAAGATTCTTCATCACTGCCCCCTAGTGAAGAGCATCTTCCCCAACTTTCCCTGTTTGAGCTTGTATACGAGCAACATTCATCACTTTGGCCATCAGGCTTATCCTGCAAATGAAAAAGCAGAAATCTCTAATGAATCAAAGTCTGCAAAGTGGAAAAAACAAGAAGTTAATAAGTTATTCCACGGGTTATGTTGCAAGCTCAGAAACCATGTTTGGCAACACAACCACCACATTGGAGGTGGAGCCATAAGTGAACTAACATTAAATTAAGTTAAATCATGGTAGATTCTCAGGACTAACTTGAGAGTGCATCAGACAGACTGAATAAAAGGACTACTGAGACTTTCCTGTTGAAAGAATAAAACATATGTATATGCATATTGGGTGCAAACAAACACAGAGATATATATTAGAGGTGATCATAAGGATTTCGTGGATACCTCTAAATTTGATGGTTCGCAACTGTCAGGTCTACTGTTTCTAGTAAGCATGGAATCCTGCAATTATATGAAATAAATAAGAGCCAAATTATAAAACATATATATATGTATAATTAGACTAATAACCAAACAAAAGACCAAACACAAAGTGAAATAGAATACCATCAATCTAGTAAGTGGTGCAACTTCTGAGACCAGTTCATTAACCGGCTTTGTCATCAAAACGCTAGGTGCAGCAGAAGACGAACTTGCATCATTGGTCGATTCAGTTTCAATGCCAGTGATTATTTCATACAACAGACTCTAAAAAGAATTAGACAAAATTCATGTTAATACTTTGGTAGCTATATTCCAATATCTACAAAAGCTTTTACAGGACATGGTACTATCACCAGATACTGGGGTCAAATCATCTCAGCAAACACCTTTATCCAGCAAATTAATTTCTAGCCCCAGCAAAGTTCTTTCCGTGTTGGTATGTTATGCTATAAAAAAATTTGTGAATGGCTGGACGATGGGGATGTGTTAATACACTAGGGCATTATTAAAAATATACAGCTCAGCTGCATCCTAAAGATATCAAAAGAAGAAGAGAAGGAAGATATAATATAAACATACTGCAGCCGAGCTAAACTCCTAAACTCTCAGAGGTTATTGAATGATGCCTAGCTACTGATCCACATTCTATTGGAGAAGTTTCACAAGAGGCAGAGTTCCCGACAAAATTAGAAAAATATGGAAAGATATGTACGTAACTTAGGTGACACTAATACTAAACAAAGGACACTAATCTTTGACTCTTAAACTATTTCCTCAAAGGCTCCAACGTGAAAAGAAATTCACCTCATCCATACCAGCACCGACTTTCAAATCACCAAGGTCATAGTATTTCTCAAGCTTACTTGAACAAGCGGAAGAAATCTGAGGAGGACGAAGCACATTGTAGAAGAAAATGGAGACTGAATCATAATAAAACTGTGGCCTAGAGGAATTGTGATCGCCATCAAATTTTATAATGTTCTTATCTCCCTGCATAGAATATAAATGGTTAAACACTTCCAAGATCAGTCCATACATTCAAGATAAATGTAAGAATTTTCAAATGGTAAATTACTGCATATGATTTAAATATGAGGCCAGAGTGATGAGGTTGAATAAATTTATCCTCACTGGCATGTCCAAATAATGCTGGAATGAATGTTTTGGGTGCCACCTGTGAATAGAAAGTCTAGAGTATTACTTAAAATAGATAAAGCAGTCGGTAAAGAAACAAACCCCACACGAAATGAAAATAACTTCTAGGTTAAAACAAGTCTATCATTGATCTGGAAATTAGATTTAACATCAGAAAGTGCAAAAAATTAATTAACTTGCCAACTTGTCAACATCAACAAGTTCATTAATATGAACAAACCTTCAGACAGTTTAGATCCATAATATCAAACTTTGCCTTCTTCTGAATTACACGCCTCATGTATTGCACAGCCATCTTAACCTAGTTGAAATAGAAGGCAAGAAATACAACTCTCATTGCAATATTAAAAAACATCTAAACACAGAATATACAAACAGCTACAAATCTCATTTTCTCAGTTCCCATGTCATTACCAATAGATTAATGATTTGTATCATTACTGTATTAGTACCACCAAAACCAGTGAGAACATACTACATTTTGACAAAAGCAGCACATTAGCACCACTTATCCCACCTCACATCTGGTACTGAGGTGTAGTGGGGTTTCTGACCATACCAACCTACTAAATTTGGCCATTTCAGCTCAATCACTCTCTTTGCTTCCATTGGTTGCCATAATGGGGGTAATAAACAATCATGCATTCATATTTACCCCCATTATTTGCTTTGTATAAAGCATGCATCTCATTCTGTGGCTATTGGCTAATATGCAACATTTGATAGCTTCACAAAGTATAATTGGTCTGCATGCCTGTTTGCTTTGAATGCAAAAACTTATGCTAACACAAACACATAGAGACAAATTCATACTGTGAATTTAGGAAGCCGGATTTTATACACGTCAACAAGTTCCATCATAAGATCAAATAAGTTTGAGAAGGCACTGTCTAACACCATTCCTGCTATTGAAGGATCTTCTACTCCATAAAGAAGGCTGCATTACATAAAAATGATAAAAAGTGCAAGAGAGTTATTCTGAGGCACAAAAAGACGGAACATACTGGTAAACAGCATCTAAATTATTTCCTAGTATGAAACAAAATAAAATTTCGAGAAGTGCCAACAAGAGAACAATTATTCCAAAACACCCAGAAACAAGGGCTTTGAAAACACATCTTCTTAGAGAATGCAAAAGGTGTCTGAAAATGCAACAATTTGAGAAGTGACAATATGAAGCACCTGGTGACAGCACCCATTGATCGTCCCCAGAGACCTATATGTGATATCTTTCTTTCACTTCTCAAATATGATATCACAATCTTGAGATCGTCTTTCTGTTGAGGATTTAAAAATTTGATAACGAAAAATATATAAAATGCCAAAAAAAGAATACATAAACGTTCATCAAACTTAGATAACAGAGGCACTCAAGTAGATCAAGCACAAACCTCATGCCAGCCAAGGCTAACATAATCACCGTCAGATAATCCCGAACCCGAAAAATCAAGCGTGAAAACCGTTATATTTGATGGAAGTAGAATTACAGCAGCTTCATTGGCATCAGCCCTACATCCACTGTGACACCATCCACAGGAAAAAAAAAAGGGGGTAAACTTTAACCTCTTTTTGTGCTATGCAATTTTTTATAATGATTCAGAACAATTCCTTTTTGTGGCATAATCCCCTCTAAAAGCTATTTAAATATACAATTTACATTTAACCAGAAGGTATGAAAAGAATTCAATACCTGTTTCCATGGCAGTATATGACACAAGGGAGCGGAGTCTCTTCAGGGAACAGTGAAGGCATATAATGACTACAGCGCAACCTATTGCCCCTAGCATTTGTAAGCTGTATACATTTGAAAGAGATAATCTAACAAATTCCAAGAAGCTAAACAATAAAGCATATAGGTGATTGATGGAAAAAGAAAGGGAGTACGGTGGCTAATTGATGTCCATACTTGCCTCCAAGTCTTGTCTTTTGTATTGCCTGCCTGCAAGAGTAAACTCCCTTTCCCACAGATACTGCTCTGGGTTATAATCAGCCCTGCACGTCCACAAGGCAAAAAGCAAAATAGATAAGGACCGAAGGGAAGATCAATGATTGGAGCAGCAGCGCAGCACTTACAAGTACTCAAAACGTTTTGTGATGAAAAAAGGAGTTGCAAATCAAGAAATGAGAGACGGAGGCAGCAATAATTAGTTAACACAGTTCCTTAACATGTAAAGAAGAGAAGTGACACAACAGAAAGGATGAATTTGTTTCAAACATGATGCTCTTAGAAAACTGACAGAACAGATGAGTAATGAAGCAAAAATTGTCATTCGGTTAAAAAATAAACTAATACTATAACTTTTGCCTTGGCAAAAGGGGCAAGATAGAACTAAAATGCAATGGAGAGACTAGGATCCTGGCCTGACTCGGTCCACCTTTAAGAGATGAGCGATGTGTTAGGGTGGAATAGAGTAACAGAGAGATACCTTGGAGGTCGAATGACAAAATTGATGAACTGATCAATCATCTTGCTTGTAGTTAGCTTTTGAATATGAATGGTCAGAACCGTGAACTAGTACACCGCAATGTATGAGCAGCTCCAAATTTACTTTCCAATTGAAATCTTTCTATGCATACAGAGAGGTAGAGAGTATGGAAGAAACTTTTTTTCCTTTTTTTATTGGAACAGAGGGGGCAATAGAAACAGAGGCATCTTTAAAAGCCGTACATTAAATTACATATTAGCAGTCCCAGGGAGACAGAGAGAGAGAGTTGGGCAGAATGTCTCCCCAACATCGTCACGAAACGTCCAACCTCCCGTCCCGTGTCAAGAAGCCAACTACAGAGACATCCAACCTGTTAGCAACTAAACAAATAATAACCATTAATACAAGAAGAGCTAAAGCAAAATGAAACACAAATGCTCATTCACAAACTTTTCCAGATCTAATGTGTCTAGACCTAAAAAGAAAATGAATTTTTGATGGGTGTCTTGTAATAAAAACTGTCTCATGAAAAACGTGGGTAGGAGATGAATTTTTTATCCCAAAAAAGAAAAAGCCGAAGAAATCCGATTTCAGATCTCACAAACAGGAAAACAGAAACAAACTTTTCCA
>JBBYHM010000019.1:16366984-16378045 GCA_038381775.1 Adansonia rubrostipa
ATTTGGCTTATTGAAAATCGTATTTAGTTTACTCAAAAAAATAAAATAAATTTTTTAATTTTTAAAATAATATATTTAAAATGATTTGGGTTGTAAAATCTTTTACTTTTATTTTATGTTTAAATAATGTATTTAAAAGAATTCATTTGTATGTTACTCGTTATAGGAAATTTTTTTATTTTTATTTTATTTTTAAATAATATTTTTATATAATTAGTCGTTACTTTTATTCACAAGTTAATTTAAATTTACACTTGATCTTAAATAATTACTATAAATTTAATTTTTATAATTAAAATGCAAAAATTAAAAATTAAAAAAATTATAACTTAATAAAATTATATTTAAACTTAATTTTACAATTAATTAGTTAAAAATTTTGAAAACCCCAAGCTTACGGGGTTAAATGCCTGTACTATATTATATATATAGATAAGTAGATATTATGCCGAATGAGATACAGAATCCAAGTTAGAAGGGGTGTATAGGGTTTAAGGATTCTCAATTACAATTTGAAAATGAAAACAACGGTCTCTTTCTTGTTGATTTTCCATTCCTTCCATTCGTCTGCTTTATTTTTCTAGCATTAAATTGCTTTGCTTTGCGGATATGGAGTATAACTTTTGAATGGATGATTTCAGGGTGAGCAGGAGGAAGACGAAAGAAGGCGGTTGGAGGAGTTAGTGAAAAGCAATCCCGATGACTCATCTCTTCATTTTCAACTTGTAAGTTGTAATAAGCAAAATTATTGATTCCTTTTGTTTGTTTGTTTTCGGTGTTTGTTCTGGGTAGATACTGATTGATACTGACAGAAATGCACATGTGAATTGGCATTTGCATCGCAGGGAGTATGCTTGTGGGAGACTCAGACTCAGAAAGAGAAAGCGGCAGAGCATTGGGTGATTTCCGCAAAACAAAACCCTAAAAACGATGCTGCCTTCAAATACTTGGGCCATTACTACGCCACGGTTTCGGTTGATATACCCAGAGCCGTCAAGTGTTACCAGAGAGCTCTATCCCTTCATCCTGATGATTCCGATGCTGGGGTATATATATATATTCCTACTCCTATATTTTCTCTTTCGTTCTTCTTTGATTAACTTTTCATAAAAGTACGCGCGCAGGAAGCTTTATGTGATTTGTTGGACCAACAAGGCAAGGAGACCTTGCAGCTCGCAATTTGCAAAGATGCTTCTCACAAGTCTCCCAGGGCTTTCTGGGCTTTCCGCCGATTGGGTTTTCTCCAGGTTTTCATTTTTCTTTTTTCATTTTGAAAGAGTTGAAACCTTTTTCTATTTTGTTGTAATTCTTTTTTGTTTTATTTGTGTGCATCTGCATTCATTTGTAGGTGCATCAAAAGAAATGGTCTGAAGCTGTACAAAGTCTTCAGCATGCCATCCACGGCTATCCCACTTCATTTGATTTGTGGGAAGTATGTTTCTCACCTCTTCTTCATCTCCTTTAGATTATACCTATCTATTCTGTTTCCAAAATGCTTCTTAATTTCTTTCACCCTTTTCTAATAATAATAAATCATAATAATTGTCTTCTAGGCTCTTGGTCTTGCCTACCACCGACTTGGCATGTTTACTGCCGCTATTAAGGTAATCCACTTTCCTTTCATCTTTTAAACTCATTCTGACCTTTTCTTTCCCCTTTTTTCAATTGAAGCAAATACTCTTCTCAGCTTATGCAATATGTTATTCACATATCAAATACCGGATTGGGCAGCTAAACATTAAACTGGGGTGCTCTCATCAGAAAATGCTGGTATCTCTAGCCCTCTAGTGCCTAACTTGGGAAAATAAGTCTGGATGAAAACAAACAGCTTCGCTGCTTGAGATTTTCTTGCGTACAATTGAACATGCTGAAAGCAAGACAACCCATTCATTTTCATGACTTTCTTATTTGTCTAAATCATATCGATGCCCATCATAACTAAGGTTCATTTGTCTTCTGGAGTCCTATACAATCATTAAATAGTTAACTTATTATGGCATTTATAACAGTCCTATGTGCGTGCAATTGAATTGGAAGATACAAGAGTCTTTGCGCTGGTTGAATGTGGAAACATCTTTTTGATGCTTGGTTCCTTTAGAAAGGTAAAACTTTTTCTGTTATATTTATCAATCTGATTCACCTTATATCTTTACCTTTTAATTTTAAAGATCAAACTCACTTTTTCAGATTTTAAGCAAATATCCACGTGATAGCTTAAAGTGAAAGTTAAGCTCAATGGGATTTTGTTTGACAGTATTTGGAAGATGTTTCACTGTTAGATCCACAAGATTTTTTTTGACAGCTGTTATCCTTTTTGGCTTAAAATTAGGAGTCAATTTGGTTTATTGATTTTTCATTCAGTTGCTCAACAAATGAGTCTAATGAAATCACGGGTAGTCTAACTGAAACCATTCCCTGTATTGGAAATTTAAAGCTGTGCAACCTCTTTGCATCAGATGTAGAGGGTATTAAATTGGAGTGTCCATGGATATTAAGCTGACAAGTTGTGATTTTCATTGATTGTACTAATCTTTACGACTGCTTTATGAAATGATGACTGTCAAGTGTGAAAGTGTTGTCTTTGTTCATCAAGGGAATTGAGCAATTTCGGCAGGCACTTAAGATCTCACCACAAAATATGTCTGCTCTCTATGGACTGGCTTCTGGGCTGCTTGGTCTGTCAAAAGAATGTATAAATTCAGGAGCATTTAGATGGGGAGCTTCATTGTTGGAGGTTAATCATTCTCAGTTTGATTTAATAACTTGCGACTTTTATGACAGACAAAGAGAAAAATATAGCACTTTGGTCCTGGATTGTTGCAGGATGCACTTAAAGTAGCAGAATCAAGCATCCAATCAGCTGGAAATTCATCATGTTCTTGGAAGTTGTGTGGTGATATTCAGGTAGATTAGCCAAATTTGGCCCTTAGATGCACCATATTTGTTGCTAATCCTATATTTGTAGCATGACTGATTCAATATTGAGGAGTATTTCTGCCATCGCCAGCTGACATATGCACAATTTTATCCATGGATGGAGGAGAGCCAGAGTTTAGAATATAATGCAGAAACTTTCAAGAAGTCCATATATTCGTGGAAGAATACCTGTCATTTGGCTGCTGTATCTGCCAGAAACTCTTATCAACGTGCTTTGCACTTAGCCCCATGGCAGGCTAACATCAACATTGACATTGCAATTAGTTCTAATCTTGTCTCCTCTTTCAACAAGGATTATGCACTTGATAAATGTACTTGGTAAGACCTTGGGTGGTTTGTTTACATAACCATTTCATCTTCCTGCGGATTTGCTCTTTTGACTTACTATCTTTCTTATCAGGCAGCTATCCGAGAAGATGGCACTGGGAGCTTTAGCACTAGAGGGTGATAACTATGAGTTCTGGGTGGCTTTGGGCTGTTTGTCTGAGTGTAATGCATTGAAACAGCATGCGTTAATCAGGGGACTACAGTTGGATGTGTCTTTAGCTAATGCTTGGGCATATCTTGGAAAGGTACCATCAACTTCTTTATTTTCCTGGATTTGGTTTGTAATTTGAAATAAGTGAAATTAACTTATTTATTTATTTATACATTGACTAACGTTGCAGTTACAATATATTGAGTATGTTGAAAAATAAATTCTATATAGGCAGGCTATATTCTTTGGGAAGAATATTAATGATTTCAGATGACATATTCAATAGATGATTAGTAGTTTGATTCCCGAGTCTGCTGTGTCAGATTTCAGCTGATGGTTAGGAGCATGATAATTAGTATATGTGGGAAGTGCAATTCTTAGCTTAAATGGAACCCTAAGGCTAACCTTTGAAGTGTGTGCTTAAGCTTGTCTTGATCCGTACTTGTAATCATTGGTGGGCATCTACTAACTCTGTTTTTTGGCAGCTTTATCGGGAAGAGAATGAGAAGAAATTGGCTAGGCAAGCATTTGACTATGCTAGAGGTATAGATCCATCACTCGCATTACCATGGGCTGGCATGTCTGCTGATGCTCATACCAGGTAAATTTTTACAACAAAATTAACTTTATTCTATTAAAAGAAATATTTAGAAATGGTTTGTTGGTTAATAGCCTTATCAAAACTGAAACATACTTGATTTTTTAGGGAGTCAACAGCAGATGATGCTTTTGAGAGCTGCTTACAAGCTGTGAAGATTTTGCCGGTAAGTGTTGCTATCACATTTTATGCTCTTCCCAAGGTAAGAAATTAACCTTGAATTAACAATGCTTACTGCATTATCCTGTACGGTCTGAATTCAAATTAGTAAATGGATGCAGTTAGTTATCTCCTAGCGAAACAGTTTATTGGTAAGGTTTGACCATGCATTTTAAAAATACTATATGCAACTATAATCAGATCTTTGCTTTATATGCAGCTTGCGGACTTCCAAATTGGTCTTGCTAAGCTTGCTTTGCTTTCAGGGAACCTTTCATCTTCACAGGTATGTAACTAAAATGTTACAGCACATCATCTGGGGGAAAAAAAAGACACATGAAAAAACCACATAGTCTGTTACAATCAAAATAATTTCAAACAAGTGGAATGACGTTTCTAATACTAAAAGAAAGTCAACCACACAACTAGTTGCCACATACCACTATTTGGATTTATTTTTATTTCAAGACATTTATCTGCTATTCTCCTTAAAGATTTTACCAAGAGCTGATAAGAATCATGCTTTAACAAGTATTTATGTGATAGTTCTAGTATTTTATAGCAGGTATTTGGAGCTATACAGCAGGCAGTGCAACGTGCACCACATTATCATGAATCCCATAATTTAAATGGGCTAGTTCAGGAGGCACGTTTTCATTTTCAAGCTGCCATTGCTTCTTATAGGCTAGCTCGCGATGCCATCAACTTTTCTTTAGGCACTGTCCTGAAATCTCATTTGAGAGACATATCAACTAATTTGGCAAGATCACTTGGCAAGGTAAAGACCCTTTGCACTTTTCCTGTGTAAATATATAGTTTTTGTAGACCTTTTGTTGATATATTCTTTCAATTTAATCTTATTGTCACACGCTCAGTAACATAAAAAGTGTCGTTTATACTTTCCTTCATAAGCAGACTTTTTTTTTGTCCTTTTATTTCATGGTTGCAGGCAGGGAATGCCATAGGTGCTGTGCAAGAATGTAAAGACTTGGAGAAAGAAGGTTTTTATTATATTGATATCTGGTTATTCAATCTCGCTTGTTTACATTTTTGATATTGCCTTGCTTTAATCTGGCATGGGAAGGAGTTGGACTCGTGCCACAAGGTTTCAGTTAGTGCAACATATGCCACTAACATATCATAGTTTCTAGCATGATAAGTGTTTTCTTGGGAAAGCATACAGTTCAGTCTTTTAATGCCTATCATGTTTTTCCTGATCAAATTGAGAACATTTGGATAAACAACACAGTTGACTTTTGACTTCACTAGATTCTATTTTTGAGTTTACAAAGAGTGTGATTAATCTCTTGTTTATTAATATATATATTTTTGTAAGGTATGCTTGATGCAGAAGGTTTGCAAATATATGCTCTCTCTTTATGGCAACTGGGTGAGCATGAGTCAGCCTTGTCCGTGACTAGAACCCTAGCTGCCAGTGTTTCAACCATGGATAGGACATCTGCAGCTGTGTCTGTTAGTTTCATCTGTAGAATGCTTTACTACATTTCTGGACAGGATTTAGCAGTTGCTAGCATTCTGAAAATGCCAAAGGAACTATTTAAAAGTTCAAAAATAAGCTTTATTGTCTCTGCCATTAATGCTCTGGATAAGAATAATAGGCTGGAATCAATTATTTCAAGCAGTCGTTACTCTCTTGCATCACATGAGGAGATCACCGGAATGCACTATCTAATAGCACTTACCAAACTAGTACGCTTTCTCTTTTGGTTTTAGATTGAGTTTTCATATCTATACTAGTTTAGGCCCTATGCATTTAGTGGATGACACTATACCTTTGGTTTATGCAGATTAAAGATGGGACAGAGGACCATCTTGGATTTCAGAATGGAGTCCGTCATCTTAGAAAAGCTCTTCACATGTACCCTAACAGTAATTTAATAAGGTATATTTTGATTCTAGCTTGTAATTTTTGGAAGTATCTGAGCAACAATTAGGAACTTAATAAGTTATTATTAGTTATTGCTGAGAGCATTTTGATGCTACCTACACCAAAAACGTGGTATATGGTAGTTTTTTCACTCTAAGCTTTTAGCCAACCTGCTAGCAATTCTAACATGAGCTTTCTGGGAGCAGGAACCTACTTGGTTATCTTTTGCTAGGCAGTGAAGTATGGGGAAATAGTCATGTGTTGAGTAGATGCTCCATCATTGATGCTTCTGACTCTAACAATAAAGAAGGCTTAAAATTGGCCTGGGAGATCTTCAGTGCTGGAGCAGTTGCTTGCCATGCGATCGGCAATAGTGAACCGAGGTTCTCTTTCCCAACATGTGGCTGTCAGTGCCCGAGTTCTGGAGCTACGCAAGAACTACAGAAGTATTTTAACTGTTTCCTGTTATCAGTTTATATATTTCTTTCATAGCTTTTGACTTTTAGGTTATGAATCTGGAAAACCAGTTTGGTTTTTCTCTGCTTTTCAAGATGATGTTATTGCAGTCTCTTCATGGATACGTTATGCAATTTCCTAATTGGGTGCACATAACATTTTTCTTTCCGCTACCTTAAGAAAGTCCATCTGCATCCCCTTCCTTCAAAAGGGAGGACGTAGGTCCATTTGTTTTTAGTTGGCAAATGGGTCTATGAAGAGTTTTTCTTGCAGTTGTATTCTGAACTGTTTGTGTTGGTTATGTAATTAAAAATAACTTCTTTTTTATATTTTCAATGTGCAGGTGCTTACGTCGAGAGCCGTGGAACCATAGTGGCCGATACTTGCTTGTGCTTAATCTTTTACAAAAAGCACGTGAAGAGAGATTTCCTGTAAATATTTGTATTGTTCTTGAACGTCTCATAATTGTGGCTCTTTCTGATGACTTCTATTCTGGAAAAGAAGCCTCTTGTCAATATCAGAAGTTTCAGCTTTATGTATGTGCTTCTGAAATATTTTTGCAAAGGGGGAACATAATTGGCTGTATCAACCAAGCCAAAGATGCTTCAACACTTATGCTTCCTGCTAGCTACCTGTTTTTTGGACACTTACTATTATGTCGTGCTTATGCTGCAGAAGGCAATTTGAAAAATTATAAGGAAGAGTATGAAAGATGCTTGGAACTTAAGACAGATTTTCATGTTGGTTGGTTATGCCTAAAAGTAATGGAATCTCAATATGGACAGCAAACTGTTTCAAATAATGTTGAATTAGCCTTAAAGGAATGCTCAAAAGGGGGGAAAAATTCATGGGATATGTGGATGATTCTATATAATTTAGTTATGGGTATGGTATGTATTTGGAATCAGGATTTTCTCTCTGCAGAGGAATTTCTGGAGCAACCTTGTTCATTAGCCAGTGCTGAGAGCTCCATTTTCCTTTTTCATGGTATCTGTCTATTGATGCAGATTAGTTTTTTGGATGACTTCTTTGAAGCGTCAAGATGCTGCTTTAAAGTTTAACTACATATGAATATTATATATATATATATATATATATTTTGTGTTTTATATTTCCCTTCACAAAGAGATTGTATCATTGATGGTTCAGGTGTCACTTCTCTGGAGATTGCACGGAGGTTTCATGATTCAGAATTTTTATCAAGTGCCATAAGGAGTCTCAGTAAAGCTCATATGACTTCCTCAGTACCAATACCCATTGTGTCAGCATTGTTAGCCCAAGCAGAAGGAAGCATTGGTTCTAGGAAAAACTGGGAGAGAAACCTTCGCCTTGAATGGTTTTCTTGGCCGCCAGGTTCACTGCTAGTCCACCCTCTCTTTTTAATGTTGTTGTGTCTGTGTTGTTTTTTCTTTCCTTTATATATATATATATATATATATATATATATATATCCACTAAGGGTGTAGGTGTGCACATGTCTGGAAAATTGGTTGATTACTTGCCATATTGCTTGAAATTTTTGGAGAGACTATAAAAAAAAAAGCTCTAGCATTAATTGCAGCGTTAGCACCTCCTCCCAATGGTGTTGGAAGGGGGCACTAAGCAGTCATCCAAGAGCCTGTCACAGTGTTCTATTCCAAAATAAACATTTTTTATTTAGCTCTTGCCAATGAGCAACCACTGGAATTTAAAAGCATCCTGTATATCCAAAAACTGCTGAACAAAAATACAGAGAGCCACTACCAAGTATTTAAAAGGGCTTTAATAAGGTTACTCTTCCCCTCCGAAACCTTACTGTTTCTTTCCGTGGGCAGCGTCCTTAAAAAAATGCCAGAGGGATAAATCGTATCACTTTTTCTCTTATCTGTACATTTGAACCTTCCAATCCTCTACTCTGTATTCGAACCTGAAGCCTTCCAAGCAGCTTTCAGCAGCACGTACCAAGAGTCTAAGTGGTCTTGTCCAATACCAAGAATAAATCGTATCACTTTTCTCTTGTCTGTACATGTGAACCTTCCAAGCCACTTCTCTGTATTTAAACCTGAAACCTCCCCGGCAGCTTTCAGCAGCACGTGCCAAGAGTGTAAGTGGTCTTGTCCAATAACAAGAACGATCCAATAAAAGATAAGGAACTGCTCCTCTTAATGCCTTACATAGAAAGCAGCTATGGTAGAGAGTTTTTTCCCTCTTCTAGTGGGTTCTTTATGGTGAGAATTCTTTCCAAGTTTCTTCCAAAGCAAAGTAATTTTCTTTATTGAGGGATTTTTCTTCCAAACTGCTGTCCAAGGAAAATTTTATACCTCTTCTAGTTTGTCCTTCGCAAGTTGAAATCACCAATAAGACAATTTAACCTCAAAGCAGCCTCTTTTCCTTTTTCTTTTCTTCACCCATGCTGGTCTCCCCTCTGACCAATCTAACTCATCAGGAAGTGGATTAAAATTGCCTGAAACTCATCATCTTGTACATTTCTTAGAAGTTAACATTCCATATCAAAAGCCAAGTCCCTGTTAAAGGCCTCCTTGCTCACCTCCACCCTAATTAAAACTCATTTCATCCCTTTCTAGCGCACTTCCAATTGCTTACAGCATAAGGGTTTTTATGTTTCTCCCCGCACTTGACATGAATCAAAGACCTAAGAGGTGGTATATTTGTCTGCCAAAATTTTCCAAAGCTGTTTACGAAGGTTGGTCTTATTAGAAGAGATTGGTGGTTTATCAACTATTTCTATTTGTTGTTTTGATTGATCCCGTTTAAGCAAATTTTGCTTAAAATTGTTGCCCATACTTCCTCATATAAGCCTCCTTTGGATGTCTTTACATCTTTAAGTCACCAAGCAAGGGATGGGAAAATGCAACTTGAAGTGAATGGGGAGGTTTGTGAGAGTGCATTAAGTACCAAGTTTTGAAAACGAATCTACATCTACCTTAACAATTAAGAGAAAGTGATATAATATTTAACTGAATGAATGGAAACCGTACAAACCTCAGGTTTTTTTCTAATAAATCTGAAGAAAGAATGAGAGCAATATGTTGTTACGTAGCACTAGGGATTATAGTAGATCTGTGATAATTATATTAGATCAATCAGTTTATCTGGGCTATGCAACTGGGATCGTGCAACACTGACCATTTATTTTCATGGGAATAGTTTATAGAGTAATTGAGTAGTGAGGGGCATTAGTATTCATTTTGTCACTGGATGTCATGTCAATGAATTGGTAGCTACATCCTTCTAGGCCTAGATTGAATCTAGTATAGTAAACCGATTTTATAACCTAGCTTGATAAATAAATGTTTCTCGAATGTGATGATTAAGAGTTTTGTTGCTAATGCAAGTAGCTACATCTTCAATGATAATTCAGATAAATTTGGTTTCTAATGCAGAAATGAGACCTGCAGAGCTCTTTTTTCAAATGCATTTGCTTGCAAGACAGACTGAATCTGAGTCTGACAGTTCATCCAGGGTGGAGTGCTGTCAAAGTCCCCTGCAATGGGTTCTTCGAGCCATCCACACAAACCCTACTAGCTCGAGATATTGGAAAGTTCTGTCAAAGCTTATGTAATAACTCAGAAAATTCTGCAAATTGAACAATGACGCGCAAGATTTTCAAGATCCTGTTTTGTTTGTCCAGGTTACAGAATACCTAGGACTTCTTCCTCATCTCATCGTTCAAGATTTTGTAAATTGGCCTGTGTTTTCTTGCATGCAATTGATTGACCTCCATTTTCTGACGTAATTGCCAGCTGCTTCCTGAAAAGCTAGGTTTTAGTCTTAACGAAATATTGACCTGAAAATGTCATTTTGGAACTTTTTTTTTATTGTAATTTATAATTTTGTTTTAGAGGAAATTTTATGGATTTCTTCACTGGATTCTTCTGTACTAATTATTATTATTTTACGCCGAGGGACACCACATTTATGGTAGTCTGTCCCTCTCCCCGTATTTAAATTTAAAGAAAGAATGCTGAAAAGAAAATGTTTGATTTTGAAAACACCAAATACTCACGTCTTCGTCATAACGAAAAAATGGACTTACATTCCAACGTGCTCTTCAATTTTACCTAGTATCATAGATTCAGCGGTTCCTCACAATCACCATCTTATCTCCTGGTCTCGAAGCATATCACTAATAGAATTTGAATTAGAATCTGATTATGCTTCTCCACGGATTGCATGAGTAAGAATTTGATTCTCCGTTCATCAATAACTTTGAAGATGAATTCGTGCAAGAATATCCACATTATTCATTCTATCACCAATCCAAGATTTGTTGTCTAGCTTTTCAAAGCAAACCCCGCTTCGTGGATGTAAGAAAGCAGTGGCATGTTCTTGCCAGGCGTCAGAAGTTTTTGCCTTCCAGCGCTAAGCTTCAATTGGGCAATCCCAAATGCAAACCCGAAAGTGGATGGCCAGCGATCGAATAGATAGACAATGTAATATCTTTATCAAATATGCTGCCTGCTGAATGATTAGCGGACTTCCGCCCTTGGCTAATATGATAGTTATCAATGGCCGCAAATTGAATGTTCATTCACATTTCATAAT
>JBBYHM010000019.1:16384133-16409528 GCA_038381775.1 Adansonia rubrostipa
ATAAAATAAAAAAATAATATAAAATATATTTAAACCCGAACCGAACCCTAACCCAAATTGATCCGAACCCGAAAAAATTTGAATCCGAATGAATCCGAACTTGAATGAACCCAAACTCAAAAAAATTTAAATTTAAAATAATCTATCATGAATCCATCCGAATTCGCCCAATTGTCCGCTCTAAGTTGATAACCAAACAACACAGTAATAATAGAATAGGTCGTCTGCTTTTTTCATTTTTCCCCCTCATCTTCCTTCATTCAGTTGCTCTCTGTCGGTGTGTGTACAGAAAGCCCAACCCAAAGTGGATTTTCCATCCAATCCCTTCTCCCCTCCCCTCTTGGCCCTCTTTCTTTCTTTCTTTCTTATTATAACGTTATATGGTATGATTGTTTAGACAGCCTTGGGATGATTAGTATTATTATTCTTATTAATTTTATGTCCCTTTCTCTTCTTTGGCTTTTCCTTCATTTTTTCCTTTAAAAAATAGTACCCAAGCCCAAGCCATCCTCTGTTCCACCCCTGTTCTTTCATTTCCTTAAATCCCAATGAATTCTGTGTATATT
Organism: Adansonia rubrostipa; assembly: GCA_038381775.1. Lineage (NCBI taxonomy): Eukaryota > Viridiplantae > Streptophyta > Magnoliopsida > Malvales > Malvaceae > Adansonia > Adansonia rubrostipa. The sequence goes on from JBBYHM010000019.1 coordinate 16,384,700, forward strand.
TCCTTTCCTTTCCTTGCCTTCAATTCTAGGGTTTAGGGTTTTATCATTAAAAAGTACTGTATCTTTTTACTCTCTCTCTTCTATCTCTGCCCTCTACCTCATTATCACTTGACTTCATTCCTCACCAAATTATTTATTTGTCACCTTTTCCTTTTTTCTCTCTTTCTTTTACAGCTTGCTATCGCTGGATTTCAATTGCCTCATCTTTGCTCATGGCATATCAGCCGATTCCGGCTCCGACCTCGGCCTCCAGTTCCACTTCTTCCTTTCAATATATGAATTTGCCTTTTGGAGATACAACATACACCAAGGTCTTTGTCGGGGGACTCGCTTGGGAAACGCAAAGCGAAACCATACGCCGCTATTTCGACCAGTTTGGTGAAATTCTTGAGGCCGTTGTCATCACTGATAAGAACACCGGTCGTTCAAAAGGATATGGTTTTGTGAGTGTTTATTTCTACTTCTTCTTATTCTTCTTTAAGATATCTTCGTCTTTGGTGCTGTTTGATGATACCATGCTACTTTGCTTTTGGGCATCATTGTTATTCATATGTAAATGTTGATAGTATCAATCCAATGGCGCCATGCTTTTGATGCTCTAGCAGTGTGTTTTAATTGGTCTTGTTTATTGACTTTAGAGTGACTTGGTTTCCTTTTGTCTTTGCTTGGAGGGTATAGGTGACATTCCGGGATCCAGAGTCTGCCAGGAGAGCCTGCGCTGAGCCGACTCCAATTATTGACGGCAGGCGTGCCAATTGTAATTTGGCTTCTCTGGGCCGACCACGACCTCCAGTTCCTTATGGTATCGTCTCTAACCTGCCCGGTTAGTCTGATCTTACATCTGATTTTTTTTTTCTTGTTTCCATTTTTTCCCTTCAATATAGCACATCCTGGGATATTATTGTCTTCAAGGTGCAAAATTTTGTGTACCCATTGCTATTTCCATGTTTGTTCGTTTTCTTCGTTTTATCCTTTATCTGTCATCCGTCTTTAATTTGGTTTTCATTTCCCTTCTCACCAATAATGATTCCGTTTTTCTTATGACAGATCTTGACATTGTCCTTTCATTTAAAACTGTCTTCCTATACCTAAAGTGTGTTTCTTATAGTTTATCCTGCCCAAATCTAGCTAGGGTGGCTGCATTTTTTTTCCATTCAACTTGTAAGCTGATGGCATCATCCGTATAGTTGAACTAATTTTTTATTTTGTTTCAGTTAGCTTTGCATGTTCCCTTTTGGATAAACCTCAATGTTCATGTTTTATTTTTTCCCTTGTTATCTTGTCAATAGGACGCATGAGACTAGCTTCTCCATACATTGGTGGTGTGCAAGCTACACGAGGGGCTTATGTTGGAAGTTTTGGCTACCAGCCACCACTTTCTTACAGCTATCGACAGGGATTAATGTACCCTTCTTATGGGTGAGCTGTGCTTTCTGATTCAAATGGTTTCTAACTATTTTCATTGCTCCAATCATGATTCAATTCAGTTTTTCAACATAAAATTGTAGTTTTTATGATTTATGCTTCATAGTTTATCAAATCTTGTTTATTAAGTGCCTAAGAGATTTTATTTTAAGTTTCTTTTTGGGGATTTTGCCTACAACTGACTTCTATATAAGTGCTTGACTGACACCTTTTAAAAAAAATAATCTGGTGTCTGTAACATGATATTTTCCTTGGATTTTCCAGTTGAAATGAAAGAATGCGCACGCTAAGATTTGGTTGAAGCATTTTTCGCTTTGTTGTCTTGGTAATTTTTCATTGCAGATCTCTAGGCTTCGTTGTGTTTAGTTTTTTTTCTTCATTTAAAACTGTCGTGTGGATTGAAATGTTTTCACATGTGTAAACAGTAGATGCAGAAACATCTGTTGCTTCCTCACTAACGAGGAATAGGCTGTAAACTTAGCTTATTGTTGTGTGCCATATATGACTTATCAACCTACACTGTAGTTGGATCACTGTGGAAGTTCACTAGTCAGAGTTCATTTGGGTACATCTCCTTTTGCAGCTACTTTCTGTTCTTTGTGTTATTCTCTTTGTCTCATGGCAGTTCAAACCAATCACAACATGTAAAATTGGTCAAGGAGTTATCAGTCTTTACCTTAGAATTAAGGATTAATTAGTCCAAAGTATAGTCATATGACATGCTGTGATTGGTACTTGCAGGATCAAAAATTGGTAGTTGCAGAGGATATGTGCCCCAGCTCAATGTTTATTGAACAGGCAAGATCATGATTGTGATTTGATGAGGATCAAAAGGAAAAAAGAAATGTTGGGAAGAGGAGGAGTTGATTATTCCCACAGCATGAGTAGTTAGGCTTATAATTTTACTAATGAATGTTTTTGGGCTCTTGATATGGCTCATTGATAGTATAGGAGCATGTTGGTATTTCACTTGGAAAAACTTGGTTGTTCTGGTGTGATGAAAAGTATTGTGTTTATGTACTTGCCTAAATTCACTCTCTAAAATTTAATGCCTAATTCCTGGTTAATGCTAACCTTTCGGAAATCTTTGATACTTGTTTCTCTGTGCAGGTATGCAACTTATGGACCTGATTATGTCTATCCTCAGGTTAATGGCATTCTAAAGTGCAATATTGCGAGAATCTTATTTAACTTTCATAAGAGTGCTTATGTCCTAATGCTGATTTTTTCTTGTTTCTTTGTGTGCTATCATTCTGTGGACAGGGTGTGTACAACCCTTTTGCGGCTCAGCAGTACCTTCAGATATATGGAGTACCTGGAGCTGTTAACACAGCTATCTATCCTTATGGACAATTGGGTCAAGCTGTTCCTAGCCGACAGGGTTATACAGCTGTCCAGGGATATGCAATGCCAAGTCATCAAATAGTGCAGTTTGGTGGACCCAATGCTAATGCAATCACAACTTCTGCAATGCCCACAATCCAATCACCATATCCTGGAGGTTAATATTAATCTGAAAATTTTCTATTTTGTGCTTGTTTATTTTAGTGGCTTTGTTTTTTAACCTTAATTGTCTGCCAACAATTTAAACCTTCTCCAATATCTTGACCTGTAAATCTTCCTCTTTATAAGTCATTTAATCAAAAGTTATTTTTGATCTGCTTCGTAAGAAGTTATCCGCTAGTGAATTTATGTGAACCAAAAATTATAGAGAGTGGATCTTTGTTAAGCTTAGAGAATGGGATGCACCATCATGAATGAATTTCCCAGTACTTTATTTCTTGATCTGCCCTAACAGGCACTTGTTTTGAGAACCTTAAAGCTGGCCTGTTGTTTTAAAATGGTTTTGTGGGATTAATTCAATGCATAGAAGATCTATAAGCCAAGTGTGCTTATTTGTCAGGTATAGCACCACCTGTTCCAGCACAGCCACAGTTTATAGTTACTGCTTCTTCTCAGTTTATGCAAGGTAGTGGCTCGGAGCAAACAACTGGGTGAGGAGTTGATCGAGGTAAGTAGTGAAATTGTGGGGAATGAAGTTCTTAGTCTACCATGGTCATTTTGCCGTGGAATTAACTGTGGCTGGAGTTTTCCATTGTTTAAGGTATCCTTAGATTGCAGCAGGACTAAGAGCAGCGGAGCTGCTACTTGAGTGGCGGGCTTCGGATCTAGCCTTGCAAATTATTTATTTTGCATTCTACAGGTACTATCAGTTCTTTCTTTCCTGCATTATAGATACATAAGGATTTTTTCCCCTGCAGTCCTGCTCAGAAACCAAAAAAATTGATTATGGATAGAAAACAAATGAAATGTAGTCAACCCCATTGTAGGGAGTAGTTCTGATATGGGTTACCGTTCAGTGCATAATTGCTGACATTTGATCTGAATATCATTTAGATGGATTATGTTTTTGTTATTTTCATTAGAGCTTATAAATATTTCTTTAAAATGGATTCTCTTTGGGTTTGTACGACCAGATCATCACAGATTAGTCCAGATTTGTTGGCATGTTTAAATCAAAACGACTCAATTATACTTGTTCAAAAATTGAAGGAATGAGTTTTTTTTTTTATCAAGATCATGACAACTAGAAGTATCATAATGATTGTTTAAAAGAGATGAAGAGAGTAGAGCGGAATGAAGTGTTTATATGTGCTCAGGAGACACGCTTGACATTGACTCAATATGCATATGTTGCCTACTTCTCCCAGTGAAAAGGTGACAACTGTTGTGGACTGAGAGACTGCATTCTATGTATGAAGAACTACAACTTTCAACAGAGATTGAAGATTCAATGAGCCTAGAAATACCATTTCCATCATTAAGTTCTAATACAGTTGGGGAAATCAATAATGCTGCTTTCTATCCTCAGCTAATCTGTTAGAAGTGTATCTTAAATAAAAAAGGGTGTTTTTTATTTTATTTTATTTTTTTGGGCGGGAGCACTGGCTTACCCTCTGTTTCTTCTGCAGGTCATACGTAGTCATGCTCACCAGAGAAGTCAGTGTTGTCTGAGTCGCTCCAGATGGTGGAGAAGCAATGGAGGATGCAGATAGCTCTTCCTGTTTACCCTGGTGTATCTAAGTAAAGCACATGTACTGATACTGCTGCTGCTCAGATTGGGTGGCCAGCAGTCGTGGATGGATGGTATCTGGAATAGTCTTGTAGCAAAGACGGAGGAATAAAATGAGATAAAAATAAATGTTAGAATCAATACATGATTCTTTTGTTAGTGAAGTGCGAGCATTTGGGTGGGGATATAAAGTCTCTGGTGTCAGGTGTCCTGCATTTGTATGTAGACGTGGTTCTAGTTTTGTGCATGTAGTGGTAGGGATTTTAATGAATGAATGATTATGGGAGCCTGACTTCAAAACGTGGAGGAAGCTTTCTTTGAAATGAAAAGACCCAAAAAGAAAAAATTGAAATGGTGTACAAATTCAGTTATTATTTGTTGGTGCTATTACTTGAATTAATTAATTAATGATAATAATGTAAGATTAAGGGCAAGTGGAGGAATTTTGTATAAATTGGGTTGGTGTGTAGGAAGGACCGACTCACTGGGATGTAAGTAGCTGCTTGCTTGCATGTTTGCATTTGCAGTAGGCATAGGAGGCGGGTGGTTCATCGCAGTCGCATCAACCAAGGCTACGTTCGGCCAGACGATTCGATGAAGAAAATCTAGTTATTATTGTTATTATTATTATTATCATTACTCCTATTAATATTACTGTGTTAAATATGTTACCACTGCCGCATAACATTCATAGGTCTTTAAGGCTTTAATCTTGTTTGTTTAACAAGAACGATACTATTATTGTTATCATCGTCGTTATTATTATTATTATTATTATTGTCATCACGCCATCGATCAAGTAGTGATTTTTTTTTCCTTTTAGCAATTAATAATAATATTTATTATATGGTCTTAAAATAAATAATAATCAATAAGAATAAACCATTTACAAAGAGGGGCCATATGGTAATTTGACGAAGGGCCACATGGTAAAGTAGAGGCCGACGGAAACGAAAGAAAGAAAGGAAGCATGGCATTGGCAGGAAAATCACCGGTAAAGGAAGCTGCTTCCTCAGACGCCACCCCCACCCCCATCTCAAACCCGTTCAAGCCTCCCCAAATCTCCACCATATTTACCTCCCCGACGGCACTGAACTCTGAAATCCCCACCACCCCCATTAGCCGTCCACCGTCCATCGACGCTGACGTCATTCATGTCCCCAGCTACTCCCGTAAGTGCTTCTGCGCCTCCTCTCGTTTCTTAACCTCCCCCCCCCCATACTGTCGGTTTTTTTCAATTGATGCTTTTTTTTTCTGTAAAATAACTAGGGTGGTTCTCGTGGGAGAAGATAGACTCTTGCGAAGTCCGTTTCGTTCCAGAGTTCTTCGATGGTCGCTCGCCTTCCAAAGGTCCTAGTCTTTACATGTATTACAGGAACTCCATTATAAAGCAATTCAGGGACAATCCTTCACGTAAGATTAGCTTCACTGACGCCAGGAGAACTCTTGTTGGGGACGTTGGATCCATTCGTAGGGTTTTCGATTTTCTTGAGCTCTGGGGTCTCATCAATTACTCCGCCTCCACCAAGCCCTTCAAAGATAACGCTACTAATACTAAGTTCGCAGATGCCCCTGCTCTTGAATCTCCTTCTGCTGCCCCCACCACCAAACACTCTTCTACTTCGAGGCGATTCTGTGGGGCTTGCAAGTCTCTTTGTACAATTGCTTGCTTCGTTTGCGACAAGGTCTCTTTTTTCCCCCCTCTTTATCATTATTCCTTCTACTATTATTAACCGATGCTTGTTAGTTGTTGCCCTTCTCTAGTACTAGTAGTTTTTCCTTTGATTCTTTATAATCATTGTCTCACTTGTAGCTAAGGAAAGGCCACAACATTGCTTTACACTCATGCTTCTCTTCGGCGTTAACTATTGAGATACCCTGAGCTGCTCAGTTTTTTGATCCCATTTTGTTGTGCAGTATGACTCTACCCTCTGTGCAAGGTGCTATGTTCGGGGCAACTTTAGGGTTGGTCTAAGCAATGCTGATTTCAGGCGGGTAGAGATCACCGATGAAGCCAAGGCAGATTGGTCAGAAAAAGAGACCTTGCTGCTGCTGGAAGCCATTATGCATTATGGTGATGACTGGAAGAAGGTTGCGCAGCATGTTGGTGGTAGAACTGACAAGGACTGCGTCGCTCATTTCATTAAGCTTCCTTTTGGGGAGGAATATCTTGGTCATCCTTTCTCTAACGATGCCGAATCTGGTTTTGAAACTAATAAAAGGAATCGCCTCACTCCTCTTGCTGATGCTAGCAACCCAATCATGGCTCAGGTATGTCTTTTGTCTTGTTTTAACTTGAAACATAGAAAGGAAGATGGGCTGGAAATTTGCTAAGCTAATATTTGGATAGAAAAGTACCTAACTTTGGTGTTGCCATAATCTTCATTACGAGTTCTTACTGCAGGGCTGACAATTGAACTCAAGATGCTTAACTTGCTTTATACTAATGCCACAACTCAAAGAGTTTTTGGGTTCTAGGCAATATCTCAAGTACCTGCATAAACTTATGGCAACAAAAACTAAATCATCATTCGACCTGACCTGCGTTGTGTGCTGTTGTGGGTATCCTTTTTTTGTATCACTTCTTTACGTGCTTTGAGATAATGGATTAGGATAATTTAGATGAAGCTGTTCAGCATGTTGTTTCTGTAGCCAATATACATCCAGCAATTCCATTTGAGGAGAAATGGATGCTTAGTACTTTTGGTTGCATGCAAGATTTAACAGATTATAAGTATAGATTTTAATACACTAAATCGATATTTACTTTTGTTCCAAAACATCAATTATCAGATTTTGTAGTTTTGTCTTAGCAGTAACTGTTTTTTACTGTCTAATTTTTTCAGGCTGCATTTCTGTCTGCTTTGGCTGGTGTGGAGATTGCAGAAGCTGCTGCCCAAGCAGCTGTTACTGCTCTATCTGAGGTCGATGACACCACAGCAAGCAAAGGGGGTCATGGATCTTTTGAAAGAAACACAAGACGAGGTTTGAATGGCTTCTGGTTTTACAGTAACTTTCAAGCATTGCAGGATTTACTTATTGAGTTGCATTTTTTTTTCAAGATTGGATGTAGTACTTGGGATTTCTTTGAGGTGTAACCTTGTTTAATTTGATATCATCGTTGATTAATTATTAATATGTAACCCTCCTCTATCATTGCAACAAATGATGTTAACTCTGGATTTGGTTTCCTTGCTCATGACAGCAGCAAGTGGTGCCCAAGCTAGTCAGGCCATTTTCACATTTGATATGCAGCTCACAAGAGTTGGCACTAGATAGTTTACATTTTAAATCTACCCACCGAACCATTCACGTCCTAAAGAAATAGAAATAAATAAATAGGAAAGATGATCTAGCATTATCAGCAGAGTCATTTAAAAAGAGGGACTGTCTTGACTGTTGAAATTTTCATGTTGAGACTGTCTTATGGCTGAGGCTCTATTCCCTTCTGGCACAGGAGCAGATATTTCATCCAATGGTGATACCGATCAAAATGCATTGGAAAGAGCATATGCAGATGTAAATTCATTGGTTGAGAAGGAAGAAGGAGACACTGAAAGAGCAATTACTGGGATTACAGAAGTGCAGGTATATAAGATTTTCAAGGTAAGTGTCTAGGATGTTAAATTTGTACGATTTTTAACTGAATATCCTGAGTTGTGCAGATGAAAGAGATCCAAGATAAGATTCTTCACTTCGAGGAGTTGGATTTGCAGATGGAGAAAGAGAGGCAACAATTTGAGGGCATGAAGAATCTACTTTTTATTGACCAGCTCAATGTTTCATTTCGAAGAAGTTATGCATGACAAACTGAAGGAGAGGTGGAGATGGATAGTAATTAATTGTTTTGTTTTTTCCCTTCTGTTTTGCCCCGGCAGGTGGCTACTGGCTTATAGTTAGAGAAAATTTCTTAAATTTCAAGTAAAATGCCTGCCAATATATAGGCAAATGTGAATCTTAGTATGTAAGGAAAGCTGGAAAACCTGGTCCAACGTTCTACAAAATATTTATTAAACCATAATGCAGGACGATGTAACTGTAAGAAGTGGTGTTGCTACTACAATTCTCTAAGGTTTAGTTTGGTTTGGATGGAATGGTTTTTAGGTCTGGTACCAAGGACAAACCAGCCATTGGAAGCCATTCCAATAGCTGTAGAAAGCAAATGTTTTTGACATTCTCCTGCTAGTCCTGAGTTTTACAGTGTATTTTAATAGTAATACTATACTTGGCAGTCAATGTTGTAGATAGAAGCCTCATCAAGGGTTAAACAAAATGTAATTAATAATCCAAGTCCATTACTTTCGGCATACGTGGCTACAGGGTCACAACATCTACTGTGGATAATTGGTTGCGGAATACACCTTTGATAAAAGACAGCATACTGTCAACGAATTATCCTTCATAATTTCTATGTTCATGAAAACCAACCGCATTGTCCTCCGTGCCAAAGATAGTGGAGGTTACATAATTTTCGCTCATTACGATGTCGTAGTTGAATGGATCTCCAAAGCTCTTCTGATATCTGGAGCATGTTCAGTCTTATCAAAAACATTAGTTCCATATACAGCGGCAAAGTTTAGACAAAATTCCCGTAAGTTACATCTTTTGATGTGAAGAATCGTCAGTTGAATTGCGCTATTGGTAGCAACTGAATATTAATTCAAATCACATGGATCATGTTCGCAATTAAAAGAGGTTTTCAGCGTGGATTCGAAAAAGCTAGCAAGAAAAAAAAATACAATATTATAATAAATTACTTGCAGAAGGAGCCTTTTATTTGGATACCGTGCCATTGAATTGCGTTGTATTTTATGATTGCCTAACCCAATAAATGTATAAATTGCAAAGTCTAAGGCAGCATGAGGCAGGCAGAAGTAGGCTTTTGGGAGAAATAGAACATGCAACCGACAAGCGAGAAGGGTCCAGTCCGGAGGAGGTGAGGTGATGGGTATGGTCTCTACATCCAATGTAAGGCAAAAAAAAAAAAAAAAAGCCAGCATGTCTCTCGGTTGTAATCATGTAGCACTGGTGATAACTTCGATATTACAGTGCTTATCCGAGGCAAATTATAGAGTGAAAAGCCAAACCGCGCAATGCGAGTACTTAGATATGACACTATTCAACCAGGGTTTAAAAAACAATCAGTCCACAGCCAGCCTGCAACTTAGGGAGTGTTGTCAGAATTAATTACGTAAAGTATACGTATCGTAACAAATAATATAATAATAAAATAGAATATCAATTTTACAAAAAATTGATACTAAATTTGTTAAATACTAAAATTAAAACAATTTAAATCTTATTCAAACAATCGATTAAAAGTGATAAATTCAAACTAATAATAATAATAATAATAATAATAAAGCAAATAATAAATAATACAAGTTTAAGATTATAATTTCCCTCAATCTAGGTCTAAGCACAAAATTTTTTTTTTCAAGTTCATTAAGGTTACCAAATCAATCTAATTTGTGATCAGGCAATTAAAAGCGTTAAGAACGAGATTGAATAAACAACTCAAATATCATTAAATCAAGAAAAGAAAATATAATAATCCAAATTATATATTGAGTTCCATTACAATCCTAGTAAAATAAATCTAGTTCATAGTAAATATATAAATATAAAACTAAGGAGTTTCACCATCATAAATAATACAAGAAAGATAAAAGGAGTAAAAAAAAAAAGAGAAAACTAAGGTTGACTAGATTTTTAATCTTCAAAATTTTCCAAAATCTCTGTTGCTTCTTGAATGTTCTGGTGGCTCCTCTCATCTTCCAAGAACTAGAGGAAAATAAAATTATAGAGTATCTGAGATTGTTTGTGATCTATAACTCTAATCCTAAGATTTCTATTTATAGGCAAAACCTTTAAGCTAGAAACTTGGTCTCAAGTAGCTTGAAAATATTATTTTTGGAAGTAGCAAAATTAATCACTTTCCTTGATTAGATCTGCTTTACTACTTGATTAAGTTGTTACACTTTTGGAAACTCTTGTGGGTTTTGACCTACAAAAAATATGGAAATTATTTAAATAATTAAGCAATTAAAAATAAAGAAAGTAAAAATACTAAATTAAAAACTACTAAAAATAAATAAAATAATATTACTATAAATAAAATTTAAATAAAAAATCTCTAAGACTTAGCTAATTTAATATGAATAATGAAACTAAATAACTCTCTTTTATAGAGTTATCAGGCAGTGACGTTGGTATATAGTATTTGCCCAAGGTTAGATTAATCTAATGTAAAGCCAACACATGTAGGAACCAAAATTGCGAAATGTGGTGAATTGTTATGCCACTAATTGCAAGGTACAAAGATAGATTAAAAGAAGGCACAAGTTGGCCACAACCCCCAAATCTTTTTTTAATTTTTGTGTATATACATGCACACACATAATATATCATAAAACAATGTAATGATGGATCTTTGAATGATACGAGGGATGACAACTACCTTAAAAACTTTTAATTTCATGTATCTATATATAATACATCATAAGACATTTAAAAGTTTAAGTCATTTAAATTTGACCCACTATCCATTACTAAAAAACTTTGTTAAGCTAAAATTTTTTATAAATAAAATATTATGTTTAACCAACAGGCCTAAGCCTTTCCTATGCTTTCCACTTGAAAGCTGGTAGCTTGATAGTGAAATTAAAAGTTATCTTTTGTCATCACTTACCATTTAACAAGAATAAAAGTGGATATGCATAAGAGAAACAGAAAAGGGCTAGAGGGTTTGCAACTTCACCTATAGTGCTTTTGGCTTTAAAGAAAGGTAAATTTATATTTTTTTACACATAACACTTTATTATTGCCTTCTACTTGATTTTGTTTGGTATAAAAATTGTTTGTATTTTCCTTTTAGGATTTTATTGAAATATGTAAAATTTTTAAGGATTTATATTTTTTTAAGCTATAATAGTATTAACAATAGTTCTGTTGATTGCAAAGAATATAGAAGTTTGTGGCAATAAACATACTCTACATTTTTCAATGAAAAAATGTTAAAATAAAAGCAAAATTGCCCTACTAAATTGACTCTGGCATTTAACAAGGAAAAGTGATGCTAACAGAACATATAAATATGAGGGAAAAGAAAATTAAGTAAAGCAACTCATCCCCTTGCTGCATTCACTATGGCTTTCATTTGAGTTACTAATCTACTATTTTTTATTGAAGTATTAATTTTTAAGAATTTATATTGTTTAGCTAAACTTTTTTTTATTATATTAATGTGGCTATTGCTAGATATATTTAATTTTTTACTGATTGCCATATAAATACTTCTTCAAAATATTGGAAGTTATCTTTTTTCTTTTGAAAATATAATAGTAAAGCTCAAACATAAAACAATTGATGCATTTTTTAAAAGGAAAGCTACCGTTAGTAATAAATAGAAATCTTTACCCTTTGAAAAGCCTCATTGATGCTCTAAAACCAAGAATTGAACACGAGGATGAGCAACCTTCTAAGATTTTAAGAGTGACACCAACCAAATTTGATGTTAATATATTGGAACGTGTCTCAGGAAAATACAAAACAAATGTGGGAATATTTAGTGAATCAAAGAAATGAGTGAGAAAGGGTTATTTAAAATAGGGTCCATATTAAAAGACTCTTAGAAGTTATCCTCTAAATGATGATGGTCATCCAAGACATTTCAACTTAATTTAATATTTTTCTTTCTTGGTTATAATATTCTCCTAAAGATGATGCTGTTTTTTTGCTTAATTTCTTATCTCTTTAGCAACAAGCTAGGTGGACGTTTTGGATCTAATGTCTTTAATGTGAAAGGATTTAGAACATGAAAAAAAGTTAATAATGGAAAAAAATATGTTTTTCCCAAATATATTGGGGAAGATTCTTGTTCACCACACAATAAGGCAATAATGCTTGTCAAGACTTATTGAATCAGTCTATTCACATTAAGCATAGAATTAATGTGCAAAGTGTTGAAAAAATTGAAGAATCAACTACATCTTAAGACTTCTATTGATACACTTCGTTGATTAATATTACAAACTTGTACTTTTAGAGCCCATGATGAAACCCTTTAGTAAAATTTTCTTGAGATGATAGAACTCTTAGCATCATACAATGATCAAGTTGAAAAAGTGATACTTAATAATATTCCATATGATTTCACATGTACTTCACCCAGTATTCAAAAAGAGATTTTGCATATCCTCTCAAATAAAGTGCGAATCACATTTGCCAAAAAATTGAGAATTCTAAGTTTTGTGTAATTGTTGATGAAGCACGTGATGAATAAAAAAAAGTAAATGGCTCTTGTCTTGAGATTTGTTGATGATTGGTTTTCTACAAAAGTGATTTTTTGATCTTATGCATGTAAAAGGCACTATATCATTAACTCTAAAAAAAAATTATGTGCTCTCTTTTGTAGGCATGAACTTGAAGTTTCTAATATTCATGGCCAAGGTTATGATGGTGCTAGCAGTATAAGGGGAGAATGGAATGGATTTTTAGCATGTTTTAGCTAGTTGCCCTTATACCTATTATGCAGATTGCGTTGCTCATTGATTGTAACCTGCAATAGTTTCTACTTCTCAGGAAACTACTTTTGTGCATTAATTTTTCTCTTATTTAGCATTCACTATTAACATAGTTTGTTCTTATGGTAAGCACCATGATGAGTTACAAGCTACTAAGTTAGATGAATTGGCAGATCTATTAGATATTGTTGAACTTGAAAAAGGTGAAAAACTAACTCAAATTTGCACTTTGAAACAGGTTGAAGATACGTGTTAGGGATCACACTTTCATTCTATTTGTAGCTTGAGAAATTTATATGATGTAATTTGTTATGTTTTTCTAAATATTATTTGCGATGGATCAACTTACTTTAAACACGAGGGCTTTAATTTTGCTTATAATGTTTTCATTTCATGTGAGTTTATCTTTATTTTACATTTGATGAAAAGCTTATGGAAATAACACATATGCTTTGTCAAGATTTACAACAATCTCAAGACATTATTAATGTTGTGCATCTGGTTTATACTACACAAGCATTTATCAGGGTTGAGACAATATGGTTAAGAGGACCTATTGAAAAATATGAAACTACTTTGTGAGAAACATGATATTGATATTTGAAATTTCAATGCTTCCCATATAGCATGCCAAAAGAGATCTCATAACCAAAGAGATCATATCACAAAAGAGCATCACTTTAGAGTAGAAATATTTTTTGTCATAATTGATAAGCTACTACATGAGTTGAATCACAAGTTTAATGATAGGGTAATGGAGCTTTTGAATATAAGTTCTTCTTTGGTTCCTAAAGATGATATGAGATTTTAACATTATTAATATTTCTAATTTTATGGAAAAATATTATGCTATGAAATTTAGTGAGCAAGAGAAGATTAATCTAAAGCTTCAATTGAGGCATTTTATTGTTGATGCTCTTAAACAACCAGAGTTGAAAAACCTTTCAACCATACTTAAATTGTGTCAAGCTTTCGTGGAAACAAAGAATTCTAAAGTTTATTACTTGCTTGATTTGTTTGATTCGACTGATCTTGACTCTTCATGTTTCTACTTCCACATTAAAGAGATCATTATTAGCAATAAAGATACTCAAGACTAGATTGAGCAACAAGATGGATGATGAATTTCTTGCAAATAGTATAGTGATCTTTATTGAAAAAAAAAAATCTATGAAAACTTCACTTCATGGTCCATAATTGATGATTTCAAATCTTTAAAACAATAAAGAGCTGCACTTTAAGAAAGAGATATATATTATTGATTTTTTGTATAACTTTATTTTTAGTTAGTTTTATTTGATAGCTTGTTTTGAACATTAAATATATTACTTTTTTAATAGGAATGTATTAAAATTATATATATATATATTTAAGTATGTATAATGTAACAAATGAAATATGATTTGCCCCTCTCCTACAAATTTTAGTTGAAGATTTGCACCAGCAAGGTATAAGCATTGCATCCTATATTAGAAAGTAAAAGATTTTCTTGTTGGCCGTTCTTAATGTATATTTTTAAAAAATAAAAAATAAATAAATAAGACATATGATAATTTTTAATCTGTATGTGAAATTAAGAAACTTCACTATTAGTGTATCTAATAGCTATCTTTATATTATACTATATTTATTGATGTAGCTAAACTAAAAACAAAAAATTATTTAAGTTATAATATTAAAATAAAATTAAGAGTACTTATGTTTTTTAATTTTATAATAGAATTATCTACTAAAAATTACTCATATTCTTTTAAAAAATATTTATGTATATTTTAAATTATTAATTTTTAAAAATATAATATATATTTTAAAATATTTTCACACATATTTGCAAGTGTAATAAAATTTAGTATATAAAAATAAAAGCATATTCATGATCTTTTTGTTTTATGTAGTTTTGATTAATTACGCTTGGTGAAAGAATGGGAGGAAGAGACCCAGGGCAAAGGCTAGCTTTTTAGACTTTTTACAGAAAACTTGACAATTACATTAATATAATTAATCATACCGTACTGTATATAATAATAACTTGATAAATATACATTTATATTTATTTCTTAGTTTTTTAAACAAAAAAGGTGGATCAGAGGATCTGAGCCAACCAGCCAGCTACTTGAGCTATAATTATAAATAAATAAATAAATAACAAAAATGAAAGCTATCTAGCTAGGCACTAGGTTGTAGATAGGACCCCACTAGATTCAATAATCCAGATGCGGCAAAATCCCAATTTTCAAATAAGGAATGCAAAATGTTAAGGGAGCCTTTTTTTTTTTTTAATTATTTTTTTATTTCCTTCAAAATTTTTGCTGCTATGATTGTAGCATATTTGATATTTATAATTTTTTTAATATTTAAATTTAAATTTATAAAATTATTTTAAAATTTAAATTTGATTATTAGTCGTATTAAATTTGCATATTAATATGTAAATTTGAATATAAATTAAATAATATTATCTGTCAAATATTTGAATTTAAAAAAAAAAAATTCGAATTCAACATGTTAAGGTTTTATTCTTACATGAAGCATAATTTTTTAAAATTTTACAAAAATATATTTGAATAGTGGATTTAGATATTCGAATCTATTATTCGCATATGTAATGGGAATCTAAATAATGGATATTTGAGGGTGTATATTTGCATATACTACGAAACTACTGTAAATAATAATTATAATATTCGAATTTAAACATTATCCGAATCCGTAATATCTAAATCCTTAAAAAATAAATCAAATAATTATAAATATCTCAATTCGCACTATCTATTACTACCCCTACCCCGATTCGTCTTTGCCCATCTATTATTGGCATGATCTTTATGTATAATATCTTTGATCTTAGTTAGAGCAATAGGTTACCCTTCAATATATATTGTATCCAATCCAAAAAAACTACAAAAATGTTATTCTACATATTCTCCACCTTCTACTTTACTTTTCTCACAATTTTCTTCCACACAAAGTCTCATCTTAAAATCCAACCTCATTTTTCATTTGGTTACTTCAATTTAATTACAATTACAGTTATAATATTGTAGCAGTAATTAATTAATGCGTTTTATCTATTTAATAAATATAAGATATTATAGATTCTAATACAATTTAATTATCGGGGATTACAATACGGTTACATTATGATATATTATAGATCTACGATATTATATTCTTGTTACATTTTTCTTTTTAATTGATGGGAAATTTATATATATATATAGACAAGACATTGTTGTACAAAAATATATGCAATTTAGAATATTAACAATGTACCTCTTCAAACTTTTTTGTTGGAATTAGGTCACAATGAGTAAACACATGTATTCTTTGAGATGTTTTCTTCTCTCTCTCTCTCTCTCTCTCTCTCTCTCTCTCTCTCTCTCTCTTTCTAGCTACAAACAATTAAAAATGCGATAATTCCTCTTTTTTTTTTTTTGGGGGGGGGGGGGGGGTTGCATAATAAATCCTTTTTCTTGTAACACTCTTGGTTGCTTGTTGAACGCGGTTGCGAGAATTTATTGCATGGTAGCGCTTTAACTTAAGTAGCAAAGCTACGTTAGAAAAGAAAAGTACCAAACTTAAAAAGCTGTATCTGTAAATGTAAATGTAAACGCATGGAGCTGGAGTCCTTTTAAGCGTTAAATTACTGGCCAAGCTAAGCTCACTGGGCCACTCCTTTGATTGGTGGGCCCTATGTGTAGAAAAATGAAAAGGAGCCGTGGGTGCTTTTTTTTTTTTTGGTCTTTGGTTTGTTTGATTTTGCGTTCATTCCTTGCTTTCCTGGGAATTAGGAAGGATAGGATGGAGATGTCGAGGGGAAGGACGGGCATAGACGAAAAAAGTTGCTCAATAATCAGAGCTGGAGAGAGCCCTAACAGGAACACTAAGTAAGAAAAACGAAATGGAAAATACATTGAAAAAGTAGCCCTAACAGCTACGGACTACGGACCTAGCTAGCTGGCATGCAGCAGCACGAGAGCAGATGTAGAAGAAGGTGATAGATAGGCTAATGTAACCTAAACTTGTATGTATGTATGTAAATGGATTTTGATATAAAACATCTGTGAAAGACGGAGAGTAATCCGAAAATAAAAATATACTATTACAACGTAACGCTACTGTAGTTACTACTATATACGTGCAGCGAAGTGCAGGAGATCCTAGCTGTAGTTATCTTTAATTTACTTGGGTGACTCAATAAGATCTATGACGCTTAGTTTGTCCGAGAGACTGGCTAAGGGGTTCGTTTGTCCGCTTTCATTTGATTAATTAAAAAACTGCTGATCAATGTTCTTCGAAGAAGACCTCCTTTTTATAAATAAATAACTAAAGATAAATCTGAATCTTCGGAAATATTTGAGTTTGACCTTGCTAGTCTCAAATAAGTAGACCTTGTCCTATTCTGTATTAAATTATTTGGCCAAATTATATGTAGGAGCTGAAACATATTAGCTTGATCTGTAGGACATAATGTGACATGACATCCATGTTGATGGCTGATTGTTATAAAGGTGAGAAAAATTAAGAAAAGAAATTTCAAAATCTTATGTAACTCAGCTTCTTCGAGAAAAAGGTTCATCCGTTTTATCTCTGCTAGATAGTGTAAAAGCCAAAAAAAAAAAAAAACTTTTAATTAGAGGAGCACAATATCAAAGATATTTTATATGACATACTAGGTAAGCTAGGAATGAGCGGAAAGGTTTAAAACTTGCAAGTGCAGCAGCAAGCTTTCACAGTTAACTATAGACTAAAGAGATTAAGAGACAGATCGTCAGCATTAATTGACGAAACCCCTGTCAACGTAAATAAAAGAAGGTAAAGTTGTAGAAATTAAGTCCAAATGGTAATAGTATAAGTAATAAGATATATTTGTTTATTAAAAAAATTAATATTAAAATTTATGTAAGTGTAAAATTAATTATAGATGTTTGAATAGAATTAATTTTAAATAATAAAATTGATAAGCACACTTGGATAAAAACAAAACAGAAAAAAAAATGTCGTGGCAATTAACATGAATTTTGAGTAAATATATGGTGTATCCACAAAAACTTGACAAGATTAAGTGGAAGGAAAAGAATAACGCCGGTGGTATGCATTCTATATTTGGCAGTCTTACTGTACAACAAAACTGATACAGTTAATTATATTTTGTGCATAATAATAACAATGAAAGAATTAAGTGGTGATGACGATATCACTGTATGATATCTATATGATCTGAGAACCTGACTCATCTCTCTTTTCTCTCTCCCATTATGATCACATTCGCACGCATAAATCTCTCTCTGGCCTCTGCAAATCGCACTTACTACACTCTCCTCTCCTCTCCTCTTCTCTCCCTACTCCTCTCTATGCCTATTAGTATTACATTTTTAAACCTCAGGCTCTCTTGCTTTTCCGATAAATTACTTTAATTATTTTTTCCCTGTTTTGGAAGCCTTTCATGTGCGCTTCCTAGCCTTTTTTTGAGAGCTTAGATCAACCGTCCTCAAATGGCTTCTTTTCTTATTTTCTAGTGCTTCTCTTCTCTTCATAGATATATATTGCATGTTCATTCATTCACAATCACAACTACCCTTTGTTGCAAATCACGAGCTTTTTCATTCTCCCTCTATTATTTTTCTCATTGATAGACAACAGACGATAGCTGTGTTATTTAGAATATGTTAGCAGTTGAAGAACTTCTTAGTGAACTTGCTGAGGAAGACGTGAACGAGCAGGGTTTGCCGCCGGGGTTTAGATTTCAGCCCACTGATGAAGAACTTATTACTTTTTATTTGGCTTCAAAGGTATTTAATGGAAGCTTCTGCGGAGTGGAGATTGCTGAGGTGAATCTTAACAGATGTGAACCTTGGGAGCTTCCAGGTATATATATATATATATGTTTTCTTGCCCCCCACATTCATAATTAAATAGTGTGTTTATATGAAATTATCCGAGAATATTCTCTGTCTGCTTCGTATCATGGCATCTTCTATAGATTCCGCAGATGAGTTCCTTTCTTTTCTTTTTTTTTTCCTCTCAGCTGAGAAAATGCTCTTTTTGATTATATATTTATATATATATATATATATATATATAAATGAAGAATATATGAAATGCTGCTTTAATTTTTTTTTTCCTGAATAAGCTAAAATGCTGCTTTCTTTGTGAGTGGAGTCTAGTTAAGACAACGCATGCGCTGACTAGTAAAGCTTTAGTACACGAAGTAGAGTGATCTCTGATCTTCAAATACCATAATAATCCTGCTGTGTCTTGGTTCTGGTTTTAAAAGAGCTAGCCTATGAAGAATTAAACTCAAGTATGGGCTATGGCTGAGGTATTTGATTTAAAATAGACCTAAAGCATTGTTGTAAGGCTGGAATTTGCACAGTATATATATATATATATGTTTAATAAGTATGTTCGCAGGAAATCTCTGTATACAACGAATTCTGCATAATCACATAAGATGGAAGGGCCCTAGCTGAGACTGGTGTTGTAAAGCATAGTTGCAACCAAAATTTGGAAACATGTAGCATTATCTCTTTAGTTATTAGATTCTTTTTTCAGACATATTTAATTTTTAGTGGAAAATTTATTGACGAAGTTGATTATAATATACACATTCCCTTTGAATCACTCCAATCCACAGCCACACATACACCATACATTTTTTATTAGAAAATTGGTTTTTAATTTAATTTCTGTGCAGTGAATGCTGGTAAATATTATGGTAATTAACAAATATAATGTAATGTTATATTAGTTTTGATTGAACAGATGTAGCCAAAATGGGGGAGAGGGAGTGGTACTTCTTCAGCCTGAGAAACAGGAAATACCCAACTGGACTGAGAAAAAATAGAGCCACGGGAGCTGGGTACTGGAAAGCCACAGGCAAAGATAGGGAAGTGTACAGTGCCTCAAACGGAGCCCTTCTTGGCATGAAAAAAACACTTGTTTTCTACATGGGCTCTGCCCCCCTTGGCCAGAAGACCAGGTGGATCCTGCATGAGTACCGTTTAGACGGTGACTTTTCCTACTGCCAAACGTGCAAGGTAATGCCACCCCCCCCCCAACAAAACCTTCCGACACACGTGCGCCGTGGGAATCAAGCTATTCCCCCCTTCCTATCTGCCACCCTGACCCCTCCCCTCCCTCTTTTTGTCGCTTTCTGGGTTGACTTGTTATTAACATGCTAGCATTGCTGGCTGCAAAAACAAAGAATATATTATTATTATTATTATTATTATTATTATATAAAAACTCTGCACTTGTGGTATGGTGTTGTATGCATGCTGGCTTGACAATTTTCACTTTTATTATTGCAAACCAGCAAGGGTAGTTTTTAATGTGATTGGTTTGGTTTCACTCGCTGCCATATGGCTGCCAGAAGCAGCTGGCATTTCTGTATTTCTTATTACAAGAAAACCGCTTCACCTTCTGACCTTCTTTATCTTAATTAATCGTCCTTACCGCCACTACTAGTATTAGCAGTAATTAACATGCTTATACTCTAACTAGGAATTAACAAGATTTAAAAAAGGGTAAGCATGCACCACTGAAATGTCTACATATGATAATTCTTCATGTTTGACATGATAACATGTGTATTCCAAACTAAAATCATTATTCTAACTAATTAAACCCTATTCCATTTCATCCTTCCTTGTTTCTCCTACAACATATAACTTACATAAGTTGATTTATACGGTTAAATTCTTCTGTGCTTTTGTCAATACTAAATGTGTTTTTAAATGGTTATATAATTTTACAGGAAGAATGGGTGATTTGCAGAATATTTCACAGAACACGTAAGAAGAAATATGCCCTACCTCAAGGACAAAGCTATATCATGGCAGTTTCTTCATCTTCAACAGCTTCCTTGCCTTCGCTGCTTGAAACTCCAACAGCGTTCTTAGAATCTCAATCTCAAGCGCCATTGCAGGCCCATAACTCTTTTTTGATTAACCACCAAGAAAATGACCTGAAAAGCCTAATAAACCCAGTATTCTCTCTCTCACAAGCCCCACTCTTCCCAGCTAATGGGTTCCAACCCTCCTTTTCAGCCACTCCCACCTTTACCAGCACAACCGACGAGAACGCTGTCACCAACGCCAACAGTTCATCAGCATCGATGCTCTTCAGGTCTCTACTGTCACCTCAAGATTGCATTTTGAAGGAACGAGCGTACACTAATAGTCCCAAACAGTGCAAGACAGAGGCTAAATTCTCCAATTTCCAGCTGCCTGATGCCACCTTCTTGAACTGGATGGACAAGATTCATCCCAACCCATGTCAAAATCCATTGTTCTTTGAAATGTATGGTAGTGTGTTGGGCTTCTCTGAACGTCTTGCGGCTGGGGACACTTCCGTCCATGACATGTCCACTTCAGCTGCTTTCAGTAGGGCCAACGTTCAAATGATGTTTAATCCACACACCACACCTCGGTAGAAGCTTGGGCGCTAGAATGTTAAGATTTTATATTTATATTGTTAGATCCTATTCTGTGTGTATCATGTGCTATGGGTTTTTGTTTACGTGTATCTTAATTACTTTTTAAAATTAATTAATATAAAGTATTTATAATAATATTTTTATTTAACATTATTGGTAAAAATATTATTGTATTGTTGCATAAAATTATTTATAATATAATAATTTTAACAAGCATTACCAATAAAATCTTTTATACTAAGATTTATTTACATATTTATACTGTATATAAAATTTTTAATTAAAATAATATCTAATCTAGGTCAATAAACAAATTAAATACAAACTAATTAAACTAAAATTATAATAATTTTTATAAAAGAATTTTTATTCGCGAAAGTAAAATCTTGAAAGTGTTTGTGCTGGCGTCTCGGAGTAAGACGCGAGTGGGAGTCCTAACCGAACTCGAAAGCTAATCCATGCACGTATCTTTGTAAGTTTGGAGAAATGCCTGCAGCTAATTCACTTTAGGTATATTTATTTTGTAACAGGAGGGCTGCTCTGTCAACAGCTTTTCTTAAATTTCCCGTCAAAACAAAAACCCTGCCAGGCTACACACAATATATATATATATATATTAGCTGCCTCAGCCTCTCTTTATGATACACGTCGGATGGCTGGCTATTTTTGATGGGTTGATATAATATATATATATATATATATATATATATATATAATCGAGATAAAATATGAGATGATGGCAGGGAAAAGTAGGCCAATAAGTTCTGAAGGGGAAGTAAGCAGCGATGGAAAGCTTTCGTTTGATGTGACGCCATGGATGGGATGGCTGGTGTTTATAATATTTGACGTCACCTATGGGTGTGATCGATGATCATGCCTCACGGGGATAGGGTCCTTTGGGCCTTGTACCTAAGTTACTAGGGGCATTGTGTAGGAGGGAGCCAAGGGATTTTGGACATGGATATTCCCCAGTAGCATTTATGATTATGAGCCAGCGGTAAATTATTGGATGACAATTATCGTCATCATCAATTTTTTGGGCAATAATCACGCCAGACATAGATTCCGTACCACTTAACTTGCCTCGGCCCACACTTGGACAAATTCGACTCTCCACCCTTGCGATAAAGCCGATTAATGAGATTACTGTACCCCATGGATCGGCTACTCAACGTACCTTACGTTGATCGGTAAGTTAATTGTATTGGAACACTAATAGCCACATAAGAAGAAATACGTTCTAAATTTTATATATATTATATTATTTGAGCGATCTATCAAATATTTAATTACCTTCTCACACAATTATCATTATCAAAAAGATTGCTAAAATGACTAGACAATCGTCAAAACATAATTGACATCGATGTCATCTCTCAATGGTAGTATACACTCAGGACTGACAACCCTTATATGGCGGTTGACTGACAGAGCTATTCACAAGGTGTCGTAGCCTGACAGTTAGCTCGGCGCTAGTTGTCATCTTGTCAAAACACCTTACGCCATGTCCTCAACAATGCCTATAAAAAGGTAAACAGACTCAAAAGTAAGGCAAGATCTTTCCATTCTGAGCTTTCTTAGCCATATTAAGTATAAAAGTCCATCCATTGACTTAACCATCGAAGAGTGCCCTGGAGTACCCACTCCATCACCCTTCTGACTTTCTGTGTTGCAGGGCCGTGGTTGACCTTTTACAAGAAGAGCATCAAGAATTGGCACCGTCTGTGGGAACAGAGCGGAAAAACTATGGCTAACCAACACACTAACGCTGTTCCACAAAACCTTTCGTCATCACCGGAAGCAACAAACCAAATAGCAGTCCCACCAACCCCCATAATTCCTAATTCGTCACACAGTCAAATACCCATCCCCTTTCCTTCTTGGTTGACCCACTCACCACTAGCCTATTATCAGAATTTGCTAGGACTGATTTCACTAGTAGCTACCGTCGTCCCCCACCATAATCAACCAGTAGGCCCTAACAACATTGTCACAGCCATTAATGCAGCTACAAACAACTTCCACGCACCCTTGGATGCCCAGCGCCTCCCGTTACTCACCTCAATACACCTTTGTCACCATAAATCCATGCAATGACATTGCCAGCCTTATCGTTGCCACCCGACCAACTTGACTATCACGCCCACTGCAAAGCCTAATTCCAAGCCATCGCCAGCTAGCTAGCCACCATCCAACAATCGTAACTCCAACTAGCATAACTTGTCAATTCCTAAACCAACCGCCAAAACATGTAACCTATTGATCGCCTAACACAATGCACTGAGAACATCCCAGACCCGAGACCCTAAGATCGGCCCACTGTGTCATACTGTATAACTCACCCAATGGTAGAGGAAAGTTCTTGCTCTATGTCACTCCGCGACATATGCCACTGGGAACCTCATGCCACAACGGCAGACACCACCACCCACATCAGCCTCTGGACCTTGCCTAGGAGGTAGCCGCCCTCAAACAAGAAATCAAAGAACTCTGATAGCCCTGGAAGGACAACTGGAAATGGCCAGCTGACAAGCACAACTCCCTTTCACCCGACATCCATCAGGTAACCGTCTCTTTGAAAGTTAAGCTTTCTCTTGACACCTATGATGGCAAGACTGACCCAGCCAATCACCTAAATCACTTTCGCGCATTTCACAATTTGTGCGATATCCCAGACGTCATACAGTGTCACATCTTTCCCACAACGCTTCAGGGACCAGCTCGAATATGGTGGTACTCCCTGAACCTAGGTTCCATCATGAACTTTGACCAGCTAGGCAGACACTTTCTCGCCCATTTCAGTAGCTATCGAACAGCCTTCAGAACCTCCGCTAGTTTGATGGCAATTAAACAAAATCGTGTAGAAACAATTCACAATCATGTTAAATGCTTTAACGTCGCCACACTAGAGGTCCAAGATCTCAATGACGAGTAGGCTATTAAGGCCTTCATAGCAGGCATATGCCATAAATACCTAAAGTACGCCTTAATCGACGCTTAGCCCATGAAGTTATACCAGTTTTATGAGAAGGCACAGAAATATGCAAAAGCTAAGGAAATTGAAATCGCGAATCGATGAACAGAAAATTAGAACAAAGAGCAAAAGAGTGATCGAAGTCTAAAAACCAATCATTGAATCGATCGCTTAGGTCCCTGATAACCCAAGGATGCCTAAACTGGCACATCACCAAATAGCCCCAACAGGAAACGAGCATGGCATCTACCGTATACCAAGTATGAGTCCTACTCTCCCCTAACTGCTGCCAGATCGTAGATTCTCAACATCATCATACGAGAAGGTCTAATTAAGTGCCTCCACCAATGAAAAGAGAACGTAGCAAGCGTGATCCCGAAAAGTGCTGCAAC
>JBBYHM010000019.1:16415846-16428528 GCA_038381775.1 Adansonia rubrostipa
AAATAATTAATTTTCTAAAATGGTTAAAGCATAAAACAATATAACATTAAAGTTAAATTTTCCTAGGCCTACAAGTATGAATTATTTAATTTTAGTGTTTTAAAGTTATTATTTTATCATTAAAGTTATGTATATTCATATGCATTATGCACCTTTACCCACAGGAAGGTTTAGATTTATATTTGAATATAAAGTATTTTATTCAATTAAAGTTAATTCCTTGCATTTTGCAGTAATTTTTACTATTATGATTAATAAGACTACTTTAGCATTAAGCTATGATAAAAGAGATGGAACCAATGGCTAATAATCCAAACTAGTAACTTGTTAAATTACCATTTGGTATGTTAACAGATATAAGGTTAGACTTGTGGACAATGGTTTCACTCAAAAAAAGTATTGATTACCATGGAACTTTTTCTATAGTTTTTCTTATGAAAGTTTCATTAAGAATTATTTTTTGATTGAGAGTTACATTGAATGGTGGTGAAAATAACTTGCTTGAATAAGGATTTTAAGAAGAGGTATAAATGATTCTACCTGAAGGTTTCTTTAAAAGATCAATATGTAGACTAAAACAAGTATCCCACCAATGGTATGTAAAGTTTAACATTTACTAAAATGTTGATCATTGTTTATACCTTAAAGTCAGTGGGAGTAAAATCATAATTGTAGTCTTATATGCTGGTAATTTTCTCTTTGCAAGAAGTGATTCAGCTTTGTTGCATAAGGGAAAGTTTTTTTTCTCAAAACTTTGATATCAAGAATTTAAGTGAAACTTCATATGCCATAGGCATAAAGATTCATAGAGATAGGTTTGAAAGACATTAAGTCTATCTCAAGAAGCGTATATCAAGATAATTTTTGGAAGAATTAGGATACAAAGCTGTTCACCTGCAAAGGCATAAATTGTAAAGAGGATATTTCAATTTGATCCAA
This sequence comes from Adansonia rubrostipa, assembly GCA_038381775.1. Classification (NCBI taxonomy): domain Eukaryota; kingdom Viridiplantae; phylum Streptophyta; class Magnoliopsida; order Malvales; family Malvaceae; genus Adansonia; species Adansonia rubrostipa. The sequence goes on from JBBYHM010000019.1 coordinate 16,416,786, forward strand.
TATCTCCAAATAATTTGGAAAAATAGCATATGAAAAGCAGTACATATGCATATAGTATTGAAGCTCAGGTTTATAAAAAACTTCACATAAGGTTTATAGGAGAATTGCTTAGCAGATATTAAAGTAATCCTGGCCTTGGACTATAAAAGTTGCAAAAGGAATTATATTATAAAGTAATATCACAGGCAATAAGGTTGAGATATTATTTCTCTAGTTTAAGAGTTGTCAACAAGGCCATTAAAGATCTATTGTGACAACTTTTATGCAGTATGTTTTTTTAAGAATGATAAAAGTGAGAGTTACAGCAAGCAAATAGATATAAAGTAGCTTGTTGTTAGATACTCTATAAAGAAACAATAAGTGGATATCCAACACATCAGTATAGATTTAATAATAATGGATCCCATGACTAAAGCATTGTCGACAAAATAGTTTAACATTCATGTGGATCATATGGGGCTAGTTAAATTATGTCAAGATGCATTTCGACTTCTTTGATTATGTTAATTTCACATTCTTAGAGTTTATAAATATGTTTTAGTTTGTACACATTAAGTTCACATGTTGAGTAGACCTTGAATAATTACAGAAAATCCATTCTAAAAGTATTATCTCATAAAGTGCTCTTTTAGAGAGGATCATGCATTGTAATACATGGAAAGGAATATTTGGATTAGGATGCTACTGCCATGATTCGTGCTATGTGAATGTTTAATTGAGTGGGAGTTAGGCTAAAGTAACTTATGGTCATATTAAAGTTTGGATTTGAATATCACCTATTTAAGTTCTTGGTTTATCATATGGGCCAAGTAGGAGAATTTTGGACTTTATGTGGCCCACATTATAATTAAGTGGACCGAAATAAATATTTTAATTAATATTAAGGTGATATTATCTAGTAAATCCTATTTAATTTATCTACTCTAGTGGTAAGAGTTAAACTCTACTTCAGTAACTAATTAGAATACAGACTCCTTAATGGTAGGTATGACTCTAAATTAATCTTCTAGTATAGGTCTCTAGTCTAGTCTATATAAATTACCTATGCACCATCATAAGATAATTATCAAGAAATAAAGAAATATACTAGAAAGCTTATACAGTGTGTTCGTCTTTGTGTACTTGGAGCGAGGTTACATTCTTGATCAACAATGACTAGAGGTACATTTCTTAATTTAAATCTTACACATAAGTGGTAAAATCTAATCAGCCATAAGATGGAAACTTCATTTGTGATTAATCTTTATTCCTTAAGCTTCAATATATTCTAAAGTAAAAGGCATATGTTCATATAGGTCATCTGAAACTTGAGGAGTTATGATTAATATTTTGTAGACTATAATACAAGAGATTGGAAATTTTACTGGTTTCGCCTGTATTTTAGGGCAATAACCTCTACTAAAAATTTTTTTGCAAGGGTTTCGAGGGTTCAAAGCGTTTATATTTGCATAGACTAAAGATCTAGCTGAAATTTTCTATATGATATGCTAGATAACTTATCTCACCTTCTCACCCCCTGGATTTTCTCAAATTTGAAGTATGCCCTATGTTCTAATAGAAGTATCAATATAATTTCAAATATTATCATTATAAATTAAAGTGGAGCATGATCATGTTTAGTTGTTTCCCTAGAAAAAGAACAACTTAAAACCAGCATATAATTGTCTACCAAATAAGTATGATCTAAAATGTAAGCAAAGCTAGGATTTACGTGCTTTTCTCCTAATTTGGTTGGCGTCCTTTTGATGAGTATAGGTAAGGCAGGGATCATGTACGGGGTAGATTTTTGGGACTAAGAAGAGAAAAGAAAATCTTGCTTATTCCTGTCTATTGAGTCCTTAATTTCAAGCACTTGCCTCTTTCCACATTAGACTCTTTATACCTAATAACAAAGGAATCTCTGTAGCTTTTTTGGTTATTTTATTTAAAATGATAGGAATTCACGTGTCCTCCAAGTTTTTTCCTATTTAACTAGTATAAGACTAATTGAAGGTGTGAATCTTGCTGAGACTTACTTTGATCTGCAGGTAAGATAGCTTTGGTGGTTGAAGGCCTCAGCATTGAAGGTGAAATTCCCACACAGAAGTACATAATATGTCCAACTAATGAACTTGTAGACAATCAGGAACCTATTGCTGATAAAGACGAAATTAGATTACATGGACCTGAAAAGGGCCTATCATGGATTGCCAAACCTGTCACCGCATAAAGTATTCCTGGTCTTGCCTCTCACCAAGGAAGCATTGTGAACCAAAGTTTACCCATTATGGGCCATTTTGTTACATTATTTGGCAGTGTGTACGAAAAGTTTCCTGAGACAAAGAACATACATAATATGTTTTTTTTGAATTCTGGAAGCATGTTTAGTACAGCGGAGCCTCATGTCAAAATAAGCATTAGGATGAAGAAATCTTATAGAGGGAATGTGAGAAGTATGCATCAGATGTTGCAAGGGGGGACTTTGATGATAATTTGCATCGCCCATTAATCTCAAGTCAGACAAGAAAAGGACACGGTTCTCTCAGCTTCTCATGGCGACATTCTAAGCATGAGACGCCATAGCACTTTTGTGCAAGATAGTGGAGAAAGAGTTGGTAGTGCAGGAATTGGAGGTGGTTAGCAGTTGGCATGGAAATGGTCTGATCTAGGAGGTGAGAACGGAAAAAAGGAATGAGGGTTTAGAAGGATTTAATTGCACTAGGAAGAAGTCCCAAGATCTCGACATCGATCTCTCACATCCTGGTAACGATTACATCTACAGAAGATGAGTACAGTGAAGCTGTTTCTCTTGTGAGCCAACCTGCTTTTTATTTCAAGGAGCTTATGGATCAGCATCATATTGGACCAGCAATGGTTCATTTATCTGGAATTGTTTTAAAAGGACCAATTTGGGCTGCTCTTCTTGACCCAGTAGTGAAGCATGCATTATTAGTTGGGTTTACGATTCAGATACTTCAGCAGGTAGTCAGTAGTTTCTACTTTATTGGGTTCTATTGCTCCTTGGCCTTCTTATTATCCTGATATTTTTAATTCATTAGTTAACAGGTATAAATGTGCTTTGAATGTCAAATATACTCCTTACCGCTTTAAACTACAATTGGATTAGCATCAATTCTTTGAGATTAAAACCAATACTTTTGCTAGTAGTAATTGGTTCTGAAGTATCTTGTTTTACAATGGGGTTATTACATTGTTTATTATTTTTTTAGCTCCTGGTACATATATTGAAATAGCAGTGGTGGCTTGTTGCACATTAATGTCAGTTGACTTGTACTTTAAATAGAAAGTTTGAAAATCCTTCTATTTGTCATATGAGCTAATTATACTATGATTCTCGTGGTAAAATTTTTCTAATTTTATGTGCAGTTCTCTAGCAAATATAGTTCTATACTACACTCCTCTAATTCTTGAAGAGGCAGGTGTTAAAGTGTGTCTTTCAAACTTGGGCCTTGGTTCATATTCCGCATCATTTCTTATTAGTGCATTCATAATTTTATTGATGCTTCCCTATATAGGTGTAGCCATGAAGCTGATATATACGATATATTAAGCAGAAAGTGATTCCTTTTTCTCAAGTATTCTTCTCAAATTGTAATTATTCAGTCTAAGTCTCTTGTATCTTCTTCCTAGGACTAGGAGGAGTAACTGAATGTGCATTCTATTATTTGTCTTTTCTAGACATCTTCATTCTTGTCAACTTCATCTATTTATACTAATTAAGTTCAGCGCCATCTCATTGAATATGGTAAATGGATAAACTTGATGACTTTGTTATTCATTTTATTCTTTCTGTTAAAAATGATTCAAAATTTTATCCTATTAAATGTTTGTAATGGGTTCTTTTTGAATGGATGAGGAGACATTGCAAACTAGTAAAACGGAATGTAATAAAGAGATGGCGGAGAGGAAGATTGAAGCAGTCCCTGGAGGACAAGTAGGTGGTAGGCGGTAATAATGAAGGTAGTAAGTGGCTGAAGATGGTGAAGGTTACGATGGTTATAGGATTTCAGAGAAAAAGAGTTATAGAGTATTCTTTAAAGCTATAAGTTTGCCCAAAGATACTAAAAAAGAAAAAAAAAAAGCCCCCTCAATAAAACTTTGGAATCCCTATTTATAGCCTCTCCAAAAGAAGTCACGAGAGTAGTGGGTTGAGGTAAACATTATAAGTGTAATGGGTTGAGATGGAAGTTACAGAAGTAGTGGATTGACGCATAAGTTACAAAAGTAGTGGGCTAAGGTAATTATGGAAGTTACTCCCTTAAGGATATTTCGATAACATAAAGTGGACATTGGTTATATAATAGCACGTTTAAGAATATACTGCTTGTGCAACGAAAAAGAAGGATAGCACTTGTATTCCAGAGAAAGGTTAAGAAAAGCATTTCTTAACAATTTCCATATCCGAGCCTCCAAGCCATACTCTCCAAGACATCCCCAATGTAGAGAAAACCCAAGAATCATACCAACCTTCTAGGGTTGACTCCACGGTCTTTATTACATAGAACTTACTGTGCTAAGTAATGCTACTACCAAAAAGTGCTGTGCTAAACTATCTCTACCAAAGTATCTGTTCCAAGATACCTGTGCGAAAGCACCTATTCCAAAATACCTGTGCTGAGATACTTGTGCCAAAATACTTGTTCCAAGATACCTGTGCGAAAGCACCTGTTCCAAAGTACATGTTTTGAGGTACCTATGCCAAAATACCTATGCTAAGGTACCTGTGCCAAAGTACCTATTCCAAGATACCTGTGCCAAAGTACCTGTTTCAAGGTACATGTGCTAAAGTATCTGTGCTAAGGTACCTGTGCCAAAACACCTATTCCAAGATACCTATGCGAAATCACCTGTTCCAAAATAACCGTGCTAAGGTACCTGTGCCAAAGTACCTGTTTTAAGTTACCTATGCGAAAGCACCTGTTCCAAAATACTTGTGCTAAGGTACCTGTGCTAAAGTACCTGTGCTAAATGTACATGTGCCAAAGTACTTGTTTCAAGATATCTATGCGAAAGTACCTGGTCCAAAATACATATTTCAAATTACCTATGCCAAAGTACCTGTTCTAAAGTACCTGTGTTAAGGTACTTGTGCCAGAGTTCTTGTCTGTGCTAAAGTACCTGTTCCAAAGTATCTATGCTAAGGTATTCTTGTCATATGTTATTAACCGAAAATAGACATCTACAATGTTTGTTTGAAAATCTTGACTTTTAAATAGCTGAATCACCTTCTCTTTAATTATCTCCTTTCACTCGTGCTGCCAAATAAGTAGATAAATAAATAAATAAATAAATAAATGAGTAAGATAAAAAAGAGAAAGAAACTAATACTTGTATTATTTATAGGTGGCTGCTTCTCACCACAATTCCTGTACTTATATTGTCACCAATCATTCCATGCTTTAGCGAAGTTGTGGATTTTAGGCATAGTAGCAAATGCCTCAATCTCAACTGCAAGTGTTATTATCTACTTTTTGCTGTTTTGTGATGGGATATGGACCAATACCAAATATCCTACGCTCTGAGATCTTTCCAACAAGGGTTCCGCAGCCTTTGTATTGCCATCTGTGCTTTGGTTTACTGGATTGGAGGTGCCATTTTTACCTATGCTCTGCCTCTAATACTCAGTTGTATAGGCCTTGCCGGGCATATTCGAAATTTATGCTGTTGTATGTCTCATCTCATGGGTGTTTGTCTTCTTCAAAGACCCAGAGACCAAGGCCATGCTACTTGAACTCATTACTAAGTTCTTTGCGAACAATGCAAGACAGTCCACTGCTGCATGTTGCTACAAAAAATGAAAAACACAAAATCAAATATTAAACATATCCAAATTAACATGAAAAACTCATAAAAAATGACATAATCAATTTGACCAAACATCAATAGCCTAGAAGCAAAAATTTTACAATTTTACAAATAAATTCTTAAATTTTTTAAAAATTACAAAAAGGCCTCAAAGTGATGGAAATTGCATAAAACATACTTATACATATCAAAATAAGCATGAAAACACCCCTAAGGTGTCTACATGATTCTGCCAAACTTGGATGGTCATGAAAAAATTTTACAATTTTTATAATTTAATCTTTATATTTTCTACAATTAAAAAATAATCTATAATTACAAAATAATCTAAAGAGTCAAAATATCATAAAATCATTAAGATCAAATTCAGCCAAGCTTGGAATCACCCTTAGAAGCTCATTGCTTTTATCTATGTGCTGTCAATTATATTCCTCTGCAATTTCAGCAGCCATTTATCCATCTTCTGTTTGAAGATTTTTGTGCATTCTGATGTTAAAGCAAAAAAGTCGCCATGCAAGCGAAAGGAAAACATATAAGTCACGTGGTCTGGTTTGAATAAAGAGTTGCTGTAACTTGGCTTTGTGTTCTATCATTGCCTAATGTATTTTTTTCGTCAGACTCAGGCTCTTTGCAAAAGTAGTGTGTCTTGACAGGTGCAGATTTAGAAAAAAAAAAAAAAAGAAAAAAATGGATCATGGTAGACGTTAACACTCGAGAGATTCCAACCACTACCTTACTTTGACCAAAAATCCCTATTTTCACTCTTTTAGATTCTTGAAACTGATTAGCGGAAAGATGTTGTAAGATTTTAGCACCGAACTTGAAGCTTTAACACATGTTACAACCTTGGGTCTCTCAGAGTTTCATCAAATGCCACGTGTTCAACATCCAATGGATAAAAAAATTATGATGTAAACGGATAGGCAGGCAGGCCTTTTCAGCAAAGGAGTTGCGGGGCGCGCAAGAACTAGGAAGAGCAGCGTGCCTATTTCATCTATTTCCTTTGCGTTTGCATTGCATTTGCTGCACCCATGCGTGCTTTGCTTGTGTGGATTGATGGGGCGTAGTACGAAGGGCCACCCAGTATATAGATTAGGTATCGGTCATGTGGTCACAATCATATTGCAAACGAGATATGATTTACTTGTGCTCACATGCTACAAATTACTCAGAATTTGATTAAAAAAAAAAAACTCCAACTTTGTCAAATCAAATTCAAATTATAATACAAAATAAATTCAAATATTTTAATATTTAACTTGCATATTACACAAACGAAATTAAATAACTTTTATTTTTAATTAATATTGAAAAATCTCAATTCGAACTCAAATTTAAATACAAATAATTAAATTTATAGTCAAACATGAAAATCAAACTCATTTTTTATCAAATTAACAAAATCAAGCTCATTTTTACCAAGTTAGACAGCTTAATCAAACAATTAAATTTGTATCTTAAATTAAACTTGAGCTTTAAAATTGAAACTCGATTAAATATTATTTATCTTGAATTGAATTCAAACTTTAAAAATAAAACTCAATGAAACTTAAACTAAACTTCGAATTTCAAGTACAATTATGACTCACAACATAAACTTAGTAAAATTCAAGACTTTCGTTTGATCCTCGTGTATATGTGAAAAATAAAACTCAATCGAACTTAAACTAAGCTTCGAATTTCTAAGTACGATTATGACTCGCAACATAAACTTAGTAAAATCCAAGACTTTCGTCTGATCCTCGTGTGTGTGTGTGTGTGTGTGTGTCTGGGCACGTGTAACTCAACAATTGAGCAAAATGGAAAATATGAAACTAGGATGAGGATGTAGCATTCGAGTAAAAAACTTAAAGCCCACTTCTGCTGCTACACGCCCATATAATTGCGATGAGAAAAAAAAAGTCAGTACGTGAACAAACTGCATTTAATGACATATAGATGAAAGCTAATACTGCAACCAAATGAACAACTTTGCTCTCCCTTTTACAACTACAGATCAGCTAGGGCCACCTCGAAATCAATTCCAGTGGTAATTCACAAGTATACTATCTTTCATATACTACAAAATCGGGAATACATTGCAGAATTAACAATACTAGGATTCGATAAACTGACACTAAGTGCACCAAATATTTCAGGGATTGTGCATTTCCTCTGAAGACAAGTTGCTTTCAATGGAATTGGAGGCACGCTCTGGTTTAGTGGGCTTAGATTCAACGGTAGGATTGTTAATGGGGCCCTGGTCAACAAGTTCTTCTGACCTCTCATTTAATTTGAATGGTCTCTGGAAATCTCTAGCATTTCTACCGTCGATAAATAAATTGTTCAATTTTTCCTCCTGCATACAAACGATTCAAGTTTTCAAAAACTCCGAAAATGAAGCAGCGAACTATATGTAGTATACACTAGTAACCACATTTACAATAATGATCATAACCTTAAAATATGCAAACATGACTTAGAATAAATAAGGCTCCATAAACGACTCGAGTAGACTAAAAGTTAAATCGATCAGTAAGCCTGCAGATGTGAACCCCCAACACCATTATGCAAAAAAATAAAATAAAATAAAATAAAAGCACTTCATTTAAGATAAGCAGAATCGTACGAAGAAGACTCCTAGTTTCATGCTAGCAATAGTCCATCAAACACGTTGTAGTTGCCAAAAGAAAGTGCATACAAATATAACTTCTTGGTTGATATAAGGCAGTAATCTGGCCCATTTGTCGCTTAACTTATCCTTCAAAACTACTGATGGATCTACCATGTTGACTTTGGCAAATAAAGTCAACTGATTGTGATGGCTACAGAAAATTATCAAAATATATAAGCTACCTATCCTGTGCTGTAATCAACTTGATAGGTGCAGCATTGCGTTGCCACTGCAAGACTTTAAAACTACTTACCTTTTGTAGTGCTTCGAGCTTTCTCTGCAGTGCATCATGCTCAGCCTGAATACGGAATGGAACACCATGTTTTTGGTATACATTATTCTGTGCCAAGTCTTCATCAATGTCACTAGCAGTGGTTGCAAAAGGATGATTTGCAGGAATCCATCTGATTGCGTCAGGGTCAACATCAGGAGGAATTGAATCCCCCTCTTTAAGGAACATTGTGGGTCTCTTCCACTGGTATGCTCTTGACCTCCTTTTCTTATGGATAGCTTGCTGCTTTTGGGTAAGTGTTACCGGAGCTAAGCGATAAAGCTTTCCACACATCTCAACAGTTGAACTGCTCTTCCCAACCTTCACCAATGGATTATTAAATGGGTCATCATACTTGAGAGGTCTTGATCTGTAAAATAAATAAATAAATAAAAAGTAAAAAAACAGATTAATAATTGAACTACACCATTGACACTAATTGCAGCCAAGCCCAAAGCTGTGAAATGTGACAGCAGTAAATAATATTGATAAGGGACATACAATGAAATGCTAGCCCTTAAAATTTAAAAGAAAAAAAATAGCCCATAACATTATATAAGCAACCAAACTACCATAAAGCAACATATTAATGAAATTTATATCCTTAGCAGGGGTAGCAGCAAGATGAAAGAAAAGATATCACAGAACGAAATCATACATGCCTCTTCTATCTGATCTTAGCTGGCCACGCCTTACAAGATCAGCTACAGAACCAGGATGGCTCTGCCTTGACTTTCTCTTCACGTATGCTCTCACAGCTATAACCATAATTGCAATTGCAATGCACAACCCCATTGTAAAGTTGTTTCTAGGGCACTTTTTCATCTGAGACACACACACACACACAAAAGGACAAATCAGATTGTCTTTTTTCAAGTAATTCATACAAACACCATCTCTACTGGTTTTTCTGACATGAAAATGGTAAGTAAATATCCCAAAGACTAGGAATACAACGCCGAATAATACTGAATTAATCCTTAACACCAACAGAGGAGCCAATGTTGACAAATTATATATAAGCAGTAAAAATGGCTTCCAGTAAAACTTATTTAGGCTCAAAATCTAAGCTAGCAACTGCATTTCAGCACCCAAGTTAAAAGGAAAAATAAAAAAAGCTTAATAACCAAGAAAAATTATCCTTCCTTATCATATTGAAAACAGATAACTGAACATTACCAGGAGAACAACAGAAGGGAAAGATGTAATAGATTCCTGAAATTTGGCAAGTGGGTCTTTGGAATCTACCAGCAGAGTATGTTTTCCTGCATCAACTACCTCATTCTGGGGACGATGGTCCTCCTCGGAGCTCATTGAATTGTTAATGGCTCTCATCAAAAACGCTCTATTAGGTGTTAGCGGAATCCAGTTGAGCCGTTGGCTTAGGCTATGATGTAGTTGCAAAGCTGCTCCATTTGAAGAGACGCGGTGCTTCAACCCCCAAATTGAAGAAGGCTATTATATATCACAAAATTGACCCAAAGAAAGAAAATTCAATGAGAGTAAATATCAAGGCAATCGTTGGAAATTTTGGAAAGTTACCTGGAAAGGAAGGGAATGGAATTGAAGAAGCCAAATTGATGCCATCGGGTTTAGGAGATAGAAATTCTGACACTGAAAAACAACAACAGGGGGGTTATTAGCAATTACTAGTAATTAGCATTCATTCCCCTCCAGATTTGACCTTGTAGAAAATAACAGTAAAAGAGGGCTAGCGTTTTAACCGCTGAAAAACGATGTGTGTGGGCAAGGCAAGGCAACGGGCAAGATAGCAGTAGCCTGTAGAGTAGACTCCTCGGTAGCCAGTCACCTCACATTTCATTTAATCATCACTCCACGAACGCATGCAGATGCTTCTTGAATCTTGATCTCCAAAGGTCCAAGCTTTCCCCAGCCTGGCTTGCACCAACAAGAGGAAATCGTTTGAAGAGCGGATCTGTGACGTTTGTTCCCCGGTTTGAAGGTTACACATTCGATCCACACCGCATTCAAAATCCTTTTGTACTCGGTACTTGTTTTGTTTTTATTTTTGTTTATTTTTTAATAATTATTAGTGTTGTTAGTACTGTTGTCATTTGCGTCATATATATATATATATATACACACACACACACACATACATACATACTTACATATATGTATATATATATATATATATATATATATGATTTTTATTGTTTTATTAATTTTTAAAAATATAATTATATATTTTATAAATTAATAAAATTAATAAAATATTTATTAAAGTTTGAAGTTTATTTTATATGCAAAATTATATTAAATCAAATTGATATAAAGTATGTTAATATTACTACTGTAGAAATGAAAGTACAAAGGTAAAAAAAAATTAGTGTAAGCTTTAACTTTTTTTATTAATTAAATAAATTTATTTATTTTTTATTATCAATAAAAAATTAAAATTTTTAAAAGAAAGTAATTTAATGTAAATGTTGACTTTTTACTTATTATCAAATAAATTTATTTAACAAAACAAAAAATTCTTAGCTATAAATAAGATAGATATTATTAATAGTTAAATTTTTACAATTGCAATTTAGAAATTTAATGAATAAATTTATTTATTTTTGAGGTTAATGAAAAATTAAACCTTTAAAAATAAACTAATTTAATGTAAATCTTAACTCTTTTTTATTTGTTATAAAATAAATTTATTTAACAAAAATTCTTTTAATGAAATTAAGATTTTTATTTATAAATGAAATAAATCTTATCAATAAAAAAATTATAATGGCAATGTAAAATTTTAATAAATAACAATGATAATTTTTATCAATTTAAAAAAATTTTAATATTGGTATTTTATATATTATAGATTAGTCGTTTATTTTATCTACTATTTTGGTTGGTGTTTTACGGCTGCTATGCCGATGATGCGGTCTGTAAGTGTAGTAGGCTAGAAAAGGTTCTTTAGGCAAGATAAGATCAAGATTGGTCCTCATATAGATATAAAATCTATATATAAATGTACGTTATTATCATCTTTTGTATGATCT
>JBBYHM010000019.1:16428628-16445316 GCA_038381775.1 Adansonia rubrostipa
ATGTTTTAGATTAACGATGTTAATCCAATATGCACTAAGTAGTGTGTAGTAAAACTATTAAAATTCTATTTATAATTTTTTTATCTATTTTTCTCTATATGTCTTTAAAAAATGAAAGGTCTATTTATACATAAATACATTTATTTTATATAGACATAATTATCTAATTATGTATTAATTTAGATAGTCACAACACTTCATAAATAACCAAGTGATACTATTTTAATTAAATAATTAAGAGACACAACTTTGAAAACATAATCATTCACTATTTTTGAAAATGTTCCAACAATTCCCATTCATTTTCAAAATAATGCAAATTTTCATAATTTTGAAAATCAATTGCATAAATGAAACCTTCACTCAATGAAAACATATTAAAATTAACCGAAATTGCATGGTAGATTATGCTTTGAACCAAATATTTTATTTGATTAACCGAACACATCTCACATAAATAATTCAATGCTAGTTAATGCATAGTATCTAAGGACACTTTTTTGGCTATGTGTTTGTGTCCTCTTTTCATGAGAGCTATTAAAGCCAAGCCTTTAAGCTCTTAAAAGTGATTACAGTTCACACTCACATATGTAAATCTCATCGAGAGTGTTCCTATAACTATAACACTCTAACTATCTATATTATGGGTCTATTAAGAGTATATTTACTATCCTTCCTTTATCATTATGGATACTTAGCACTTTACTTGAGATGATATACTGTATAATATTATAGTACTAGCGTCTACATATAGATAATGTACTTTGTATCATTGAACTTAAGACTTAATGTTATATCAAGCATTGAGTTGAGTGTTCATCATGGATGACTTAATTTATGGGCCTGAACCTTATCCCTAAATTATCAATATAACTATATTAATTTTTCATATCACATGGTGTGTTTTTATAAATACTTGTATCTTGAAGGTTAACAAGACTAACAGCCCCATTATGTACGAATATACTTTCTTTTGCTAAAGTATACTTTTTAATAATATTTCAATTATTCCCAAATTATCAACATAGCTATGTTAATTTTTCATCACATGGTGAGTTACTTTTTTATCTAACCCAAGTTGTTAACAACAAGAAGAGGAATGATTGATTTATATGCTTTTAACCCACTATATAAACAAACAAAATGTTGAAGTAAAACCAAAACAATTTAAAGGGATTGAGTCAAAATTACACAAGTCATAGAATATTGGCATATCATTTTCAAAGGTCTTCATCTCTTTTTTACCCATTCCCCATTTGAATTACTTTTTCTTTAATTATTATTATTATAATTTCTAGTAATTCTAATCTATATAACCCCTTGCATTGTCCTATTGAGATTGAGATTGAGATTGAACAATTTTAGATCGACGGACACGTATATATATATTAAGCAGTAACAAACAAGAAATTAAGATCCAGCATGCATTCTATTAGTTTTTTACTGGCAGTAAAATTTAATATGTCTATTGATTAATGGAATTTTATGTCTCTTGGACATGTAGAAAAAATTATCTTTTATTAAGAATCTACTTTGGTGTTGTTTCACTCACTGCAAATACACATGCCCTAGAGTTTAAATCTTCATTTTTTTTTCATTCTTCATTATTCTTGAAATATTATCCAGCATTTCCTTTTTAAATTTCTTCGAGAGTAGTTGAGAGCATTAAGAGTTCTTAAGAATTTCTATTTGAGTGCACATTAAAATATCATTGAGTGCTTTTTTGCATCTTGGGAGTAAAATGTAATCAATTGCTATTGCACCAAGGCGGCGATGAAAATCTACTCTTAAGAAAGCGCTCGCCATATCATTCCTCAATCAGGGTTTTTCAAATTCAAACTTTCTCTTTCTTATGGTGTTAATTATTATTCATATATTTATATTTTCTGTGTTTTTCTTTGTATTTCATATTTAATTTTTCCAATAGTCTTAAGGTAGAATTATTTTTTGCATTTAAGAAAATAAAAGATGGCATCCATAAGAGAACAAATTTCTGCAAAGCCAAAAAAAATTTTTGGAAAAAATTTTCGCAAATGACAAAATCAAATGCATTATTAGTTGACAATCTTAGGAATTTTTTCTGTTATATCTAATCCTAGTGTGTCATTAAATGAAAATTCAATGTTGTTGATCCTACAAATGGAAATTCTAGTTCTAACTTGAATGCAAACATAGATAATCAAACATAAGTAGATAAAAATTATTTTTTCATGGTCATATCTTGTCTGCTTCGTCTTATAATCTTTAAGATATTTTTTACACTACAAAAACTGCACGTGAATTATGGGATGCATTAGAAAAAAATATGGTAAAAAGATTATGGTCTTGATAACTATATTATAGAAAAATATATAGATTTTAAAATGACTGATAACAAATCTATAGTAGAACAAGCACAATATTTTCAAGTTCTAATTCATGAGTTGAAACAAAAGAACATTGATATTTGTGAGAAATTTCACGTGGGTGTTATGCTTAAAAAAACTCCTTCCACAATGGAAATCTTTGGGTATGTCCATTAAACACAAGCGTTAAACTTCAACTATGGACAATTTAATTATTTCTCTTCAAATTGAAGAAAAAGAGAAAATGATAAATTATCAAATGACTTTGAGAATAAAGTGAACATTATTGAAAGAAAAAAATTCAAACTTAAAAAAGAATAAGTTTTCAAAAGATAATTCTATTGAACAATAAAATAATGTTAATAAGATAAAAAAGAGATGTTGCTTTGTTTGTGGAAAACTGCGTCATATGGTGAGGGCTTGCCGACATTACAAGGGGCAGAAAAATCTAAGACACTGACCTCACAAGTCAATGTTATGACTAGTGAGATTAACACAAGGTTTGTATCAATCATTCTTATGGTTAATTTAGTGTACACGTCTACTGATTGGTGGATTGACACTTGTGTAAATATCTATGCTTATAGTGACTAATTGTTATTTTCAAAATATCAGCTCATTAATGGAAAATCAATAAACATGGGTAATGATGTTGTTGCACAAGTTAAAGGAAAAGAAAGGATAAATTTATTACTAACTTTTAGGAAGACTACAACATGTGCTCAACAATAAAAAATTTTAACCAGTGGCTCTCTTCTTATTAAAGATGGTTATAAATTATTATTTGAATCTAACATAATTGTAATTAGTAAGAATGGGTCTTTCGTAAACAAAGGATATGTTTTTGAAGGACTTTTCAAGTTATTTTATGATAATAATAGTAATATTAGTAATTTTTTTCTTTATAATATTGTTCATTCCCTTAATGTTTGGCAGGGTCGTTTTGGACATAGTAATAATATTTCTATTCAAAGAATGATAAATTTAGATCTTATTCCTAAATCTAATATAAACGTGCATGAAAAATGTGAAACTTATGTGCAATCTAAATTACCTAGAAAGCCTTTTAAATCTGTAACTAAAGAATCTACAATCTCAAAATTAATACATAGTGATGTTTGTGATATGCAACTTTACTCTAGGAATGGTAAGAGATATTTTATTACTTTCATAGATAACTTCTTTAAACATCGATATGTCTTTCCAATTCGAATAAAAAATTAGGCTTCAGATATGTTTACTTTATACAAAAATGAAGTTGAAAATCAAAAGGAAAAAAGAATTAAAATCCTTCTTACAGATAGAGGAGGAGAGTATGTTTCTATAGAATTTTCAAACTTCTGTAATAAAAATGGAATTATCCATCAAGTGTTTCCTCTTTACACACTTCAATCAAATAGTGTAGCAAAGAGGAAAATAGAACTTTATTAGATATGGTAAATTATATGTTATCGAGCTCTGGGCTTTTAAACAATTTATGGAGTGATGCATTATTGTCTATACATCGCATTCTAAATAAAATTCCTCCTAAAAATTAAAATAAATTCCATAGGACTTATGGAAAAGGGAGGAAACCCAATTTAAATTATTTAAGAATGTGGGGGTGCTTGGCAAAAGTGAACATTCCAAAAATTAAAAGAAAGAAACTTAGACCTAAAACTATTAATGGAATTCCTATGGGTTATTCCTAAAATAATGCCACCTACAAAATTTTAGGAATAAAATCTAAAATTTTTTATACAAATGCCAACACCATCATGGAATCGAGAGATGTATTTTTTGAAAATAGTTTACCCTTGAAAAATACTGTGAGTAAATCAATATCCTTTATAGCACTCTGATTTCGATATAGCATGATGAGGAAGACAAAATCTACAAGGAAGGTCCTAGAAGAAACAAAAGAGCAAGAGCATAGAAAAATTTTGGAAATGACCTTTATACATATTATCCTCGAACATATAAAGAAGTCACATTATTTATAGATTTGAATTTTTTAAAAAGATGCCATAAATGTTGAAATGGAGTTATTGATAAATAATAAAACTTGGGTCTTAATCAAATTGCCTAAAGGATGTAAACCTATTAGATGTAAGTAGATTTTTAAAAAGAAACTTAAGCCGGATGAGTCTATAGAAAAATTCAAGGCAAGGTTAGTTGCAAAAGGTTATCCCAAAAAGAAAGATTTAACTATTTTGACACATATTCTCCTGTAGCAAAAATAACGACAATCCAAGTGCTTTTCACTTTAGCATCCATATATAAGTTAAAGGTTCATCAAAGGGACGTTAAAACCTTCTTTTTAAATAGTGAGTTAGTAGAAAAAATATATATGGAACAACTGGTGGAATTTGTCATACTAAGTCAGAAGAATAAGGTTTGTAAACTTGTGAATCCTTATATGGATTAAAGCAAGCCCCAAAATGATGGCATGAGAAATTTGATCAAGTCATTTTATCAAATGGATTTTGATTAATAACTCAGAGAAATGTGTGTATAACAAAACTATTAGCCTTGTTTGTGTAATATTATGTTTGTATGTTGATGATGTTTTCATCTTTGGCAGCAATATAAATATAATTATGGAACTAAAAATTTCTTATCAAAATAATTTTGACATGAAAGATATAAGAGTGGCTAATGTCATTTTGGGAATTAGGATTTTACAAAATCTTGTCAGTATTACAAATACACAATCACATTCTATTAAGACAATATTGAAAAAATTCAATATGTATGATTGTATACCCATAAGTACAGCTTATGATCCAAATGTGAGATTAAAGAAAAAATGATAGAGAGCTTATTTCTCAGTTGTTATGCTCTCAAATCATTGGTACATTCATGATCTCACAAATGTTGCAAGACCTGATATAGCATAAACCATGGAAAGATTAAATAGCTATTCAAGTAATCCTAATGTAAGTCACTGGACAACATTGGAAAGAATACTAAGATATCTAAAGGGTACGATATCACTTGCTATACACTATTCAGGTTATCCGCTGTGCTCGAAGGCTATAACGATGCAAATTGGATCTCTGATTCAGATGAAACTAAGGCTATCACAGGATATGCCTTTACATTAGGTGATGCGGCTATTGCATGGAAGTCTTCCAAGCAAACATGAATATCTTGATCCTCTATAAAATCTGATATGGTAGCCTTAAATGCAACGGCACAACAAGCGGAATGGCTTAAGAGTTTATTAATAGACATTCCAATTATTTTAAAGTCAATTCTCGCAATTTGCCTTCATTGTGATAATCAAGCGACAATTGTAAAGTGTAAACAAAAGAACTCAAATGAACAAAAAAGGCATATGTGTTTAAGGCAGAAATCTATAATGAGTTTAATTAAAAATGGAATAATCATGTTAGATTATATTCCTTCTTTAAAAAATATGCAGATCCGTTAATAAAAAGACTAGAAGAAAGCAAGTCATTGAATTTTCAAGAGAGATGAGACTACAACCCATAAATTAGAAATTATTGATAGTGGCAACCTAACCCTTCTAACTGGAGATCCTGAGATGAGGGTCAATGTGGTTAAAACAAACTATTTAGTAAGTAGGCAAGTATCATTTTTCCTTATTTTATAGTTCCATCATGATTTTATGATACTTAATGTAATGTATAGGAAAAGGACATGCTTTGACTGAATTCGCAGCAAAATTATACAGGATATGCTTTCGTTACACATATCCATGAAGAATTCACCTATGTGGGTGTGGTTGTGAGGTCGTAACCTATGAGATTGAGCTTTTCTCTAGAGCACTCAGAATCAAGATATGAGCGCAAAGCCATTAAAGTATGACTAGTTTTTGAACTCAATACAATTCTCATATAATGTGTATGATAAATTGAAAATTAGGCTAGAAGATCCTAGTTCAAGATGCAATTTCACTATGGTTCTTCTTATTGGATTTTATCATACTAAGTGAGGATCAAGTCCACAGGACAACTTCGCTGAATGCATTGTAAAAGACTGCTTTTGTTTTTCCTTAAATTTTGAATTATGTGGAGAATTATTGGTTTTTTAACAGTGGTGATTTAAAATTTAATGTGTTTATTAATTAATGAAATGTTAATGTCTCTTGATTATATGGAATGTGTTTATTGGTTAATGGAATGTTATGTCTCTTGGACATATGAAAAAAATTGTGCCTTTTATTGAGAAGGCAATTTGGTGTTGTTTCACTCGCTATAAATACACATCCCCTTGAGTCTAAATCTTCACTTTTTCATTCTTCATTCTTCTCCAAATATTCTCTATCATTTCCATTCTAAATTTTTTCAAGAGTAGTTGAGAGATTTAAGAGTTTTTAGGATTTTCTATTTAAATGCACATTAGAATATCCTTGAGTGGTTCATTGTATCTTGAAACTAAGACATCATCAATTGCTATTTGCACCAAGGTAGCAATGGAAATATACTCCAAGGAAAGCGCCTGTCATAGCGTGCCTCGAACTGAGTTTTTCACATATAAACTTTCTGTTTCTTTTATTGTTAATTATTATTCATATATTTATCTTTTGTGTGTTCTTCTTTGTATTTCATATTTAATTTTTCCGAGACATCCATGCATAAATGCAATAAACACACTCTTTCTCTGAAAGGATTAACTATACATACAATGTCAGAAATTCATCGACTACGTACTAGAAGTGAAGAGCCAGACCAAATTCCAAGCATAAAATTAAGGCAAGGCAAGAAAAGCATATCACCAAGAGGGCGTACTTTTAAGTTGAGAAAGAGAAAATACCTCGGATCAAACAGACAGCATCAGCATATCCATGGATTAAATAGAAATGTTTTGATCATGGTTATGACTTATTATGATTCAGTTAGGTCTAGATTAATTGGAATGGATGGGAACACAAACAAGGTGCTCAATTTTTCTTTCTTTTTTCATTTGTGTGGGAATTAATTATGGAAGGTAATATAATAATAATTCTTCTCACAACTAGGCTAGGATTCGGTCTGACATTTATATATTCGGATTTCTTCCTCCTATACATAACATACACTTCAACTTTACATGCATCATCTACACCAAATAAAAATACTACTACATACAAGTTTCAATAATTCAGAGTCCAAACCTAGATGAAAATCTTACTAGTGTTAATATATAATTAAGGAGGTAATTAATTAGCTAATCAAATCAAATCTAATCATAAGTAATTAGCTTTGAAAATAAAGAAAAAAGATGTTTTTTTTTCTGGAGGAACCCGACAGAGAAGCTGACTGGGGCACATCATCTTCAGGCTCCCTCAATCCAGCGTCTGTCTCAGTACCATAAGTTGAAGCCACCCGGCCGGGCAAACCCCGACATTTATAGCACCTGACTACTGCCAGAATCTGACGGTAAGAAGGGCATGATCATGAAGAATGGGAACCCAGCCACTTGTCGATGCAGGCAGCGTGAAAGGCTGAAAGGACGAGAGAGAAAGTTGGTTTCTTCTTACTCATGTGTGTAAATGTAATGCATGAAAGAGACAAAGACTGCATTTGTGTTGTGTATGTTGTAACGTTACCGTGTATTTAGTGAAATTACTTTGGGTGGGGTTTTACGTTTATAATAATACTAAATCAGGGGGTCAATTCCTTTTTGGATTTTCAATTAAGCGTTAACTACTACTAAATTTATGATTATTACGAACCCTTTTCTGTTTTTTTTTTTTTTTGGGTTTACTGAGTAATTGTAGAAGTAATTGTCAAATTGGTTTGAAAGAAAAGATATTTTTCCTTGTATTAGGCTTTGGTTATTGCTTGGTTTGGTTTGGTTGGTATGAAAGAAGGTTTTTATGTTGTACTGTGTTCTTTGTGTTTATTCCTGTCCTGTCCGCTCCGCGAATGCTGCCAGCCTCATGCATGGGACAGCAGAGGAGAGGAAAGGAGAGGGAGTTGAGTACGTAGCTAAGCTTAAATCATATTCATTCTATTCTACTATTGCTTTTGCCTCCATTTTTGTTTTCCCTAATTTGCTGCTAAGCTTCAAGTCGAAACCATTAGAATTTAATTTTAGATGTGGTATTTGTGTGTTTCAACAACATTTGGATTGGTGGCCCTTGCAAGATTTAAAAAAAAAAAAACCCCTCTAGCCTTCGAATCAAAATTTGTTGTCAACAAAAGAATACTGATTGAAGAAGGATGATGCTTAATTTGATCATTTTTCAAAAGCGTTATAAAAGTTGGTATGTGTAGTCCCCCTATTTATGGACCAAAACGACAGCATTCCACCACTCACCAGTCATGCAGTCTCCACTAAGAATTAATGATCAAATGATGGAGCAACAGTTTTTACTCATGGAATTAATTGCTGATATTTTTACAATGTCGTCATATCCAGACTGAAACTGGCTATCGCACAACACCATACCACATCAGGGGAGGAGAGCAGAGGAGAGGAGAGACCAGAGACCAAGCGTCCCGCCCGCGCCAAGCCAACTATAGTTTATACATGGTTAGCAGCTGGTCAACTAACATGTCCATGATATGATATGACGTCTACCAACATGTATTGGTGTACGACCAATAACTTATGGTGAGTTGGGAAAAAAGTCCACACTCAACCAGGCATCGCTAGGTAGGCGGTAGAAGAAAGTTGTGAACCATCTGTGTCTCATTCTCGTTCTGGACCCATGGGGCAATTGACTGAGAACTAAGGTGATAAAGCATTCTTTTCTGAGTCCGGCGGGGTTATTTGGCTAAACAAGGGGAAAAGTTATCACACACAAACACCAGTTGAGTGGAAAATGGAATCTGCAAGGGGCCGACTACACGGCTCCTCTTAAATTGCTCTTTCAATATTGCAACTTGTGGCCCCAGGCCACCACCAGCAGCAGCACTGGCCGTGTAACCTTCCCCATTTTTCAGTTTTCACTCTCTTTACCCCTCCTCTAAAATCAGCAAGATTTTGTGAGTTATACCAACCATTATACTTCAATACAAATAAGAATGAATTTTCAAACTTTTTATTAGACTCAAAATCATATCTAAGACCTACAACACATTATGGGGCATCTAATTCACCATAAGATGATCTGTATCGACTATTCCCAACAGTGTTGCCCATTTCCCACTTTCGATTTTAATCAGAAAAATGGCATTGCCACTAAAATCTGGCTGTCCCTTAGGACCCTTCCCTGCGCTCTGCTCTGCCCCTCAAATTCTACATCTAGACCCCATTCAGTCGCCGTGGCAAGGTAAAAACGTTTTTGACTGGCAGAAGAAAAAGAAATATAATAATAATAACAACAATAGCAATAATAACAGTAAAGTTAATAAGCCGTGACATTGGGTTTTGACCAAACCAATCAGCCTCTACACAGCTGTGTTTCGATCCATCAGAATTGAAATGAACGACATACATGTATGTTTTTGGCAGTTACATATCTCACCACCAAATGAGGTCAAAATCTCATAAATGCTCACAAATCGAATCTTACGTTCCATCTACCATTCATGTCAGCATTGAGGGTCCAATTATTTTCCCTAATCTGCAGATATGGAACCTGAAAAATAAAATTAAAAAAAAAATCCAAAGGAATTTGTAAAGAAAGGGTACAAACTTAGATTGCGAGGGGGGTCAGGTTAGTACCGATGCAAAAATTGACTCAACAGTTTTTTTTTTTTTTTCACTCGTATTGAAATTGATACTTGGGTGCTCTAAAAGATTGCATTTGGGAAGTGGGATAATATGGTGGTAGCAAAATTTATAGTAGGTAGAATAGAGAAATTCAAAATGAGATGTTTCACCCAAATCCCAGAAACTAAGACCAGTGCATATTCTTAAGGCTCTCTCCGAAAACAAAATGAAGAATGCCCAACTTTTAAAATTTTAATAATAATCAAATCGATCAAGATAGATAATGGGCAACACTAAGAACCAAGATTTAATGCATTTTCCTTTCTCAAAGACCAATAGTTTAGAGTTTAGACGTTCAAGGTACACCACTATAAATAAAAATGGAATTACCCGCTCAAATACTTCATAGCCAAGTTTGAGTCTAACATCTTGGTCTCTCTGGAAATTGAATATTTTAAACGTAAATTCAGCAGCTCCTTCTGACTTCCTCTGTCATGGTAGTTGCATATAAACTATTAGTAAAAGACAGCTAAAACCATATATAAAATAAAACATTGCAGCTTTTTCCCTAAAGAATCACCAGATTCATTAAAGGAAGCTTTGATGGCAAGCCATCAATTCCAATCAAAATGAAAAAGAAAGAAGTGTGTAAAATCTACTCACTCATGGGCATCATTCTAAAATGACCTTTTTGAGGAGAAATGAATCGTATGAACCAAATATTAGCAAAATTATTCTTCAAATGTGAAACATTGTGAAAACTTAAAGGTTAAGGTTGCACCAACCCCCTTGAATTCTTGGTCAACATCGTATCTTCCCTTGACAACGAAATTTACCAAATCGTTATTGGTTACAAGAAAAGATTTTTTTCCTCGCACCGTGTAGCGCACCTTATCACGCTTATCGTAGCGCAATCCAACACCAAGGCTTGTAAGTAACTAGAGAAAATGATGAGCCACGTTAATCAACTTGGAAAACAATAAGGTCAAGTCTGCAAGTGAATGTTGTTTAAAATTGGGGATAACATACATCAGGATAAAAGTGCCTTATCATTGCACAAAAGTTAGTGGGGACTCCAGTTCTTGTGTCCAGCTCGCCATGAACCTATACAGAAGAAGTAAGGATATAAAGATTGCTCAAGTAAAATAGATCCCACAAGTATATCTATGTAGAAAAGCATGAGATCTTTTGGGGGAAAAAAAAAAGTCTTTTTTTGGGTATTTGGAATATCTGACAGACATTCACGCCCAAATCTAAATTCTGCAGGTAGAAAAGTCAAGGTGAAGGATTTATTTTAACAGTCTGGCCAAGTTAAGCAAGCACACAGAATAGAAGAGAAGTGAAAGAAATAGTCCAGAAAAAGCTGGAAAGAAATAGAGATTGAAGTTGTAATCTTGAATCTAGTCTAGTGCAAAATCTCTGAGGATGCAATCATATATTAAATCAAAGTAAAAATAAATAAATAAATAAATAAAAGAAGCAGACAAATTTGAGAAGCAAGAAAAGCAAAGCATACCTGCAAATGGGTTTTGGAATCGATGGGGAACTTCTCCTTGGCGTGGATTATTAGAGCCTTGGAATCTCCACTGTACCTCAACGAAGTCTCCATGATTCTTTGTTTCCTATCTGCTTTCTGACTTCCGAGTTATGATGCTGCTGTACGCGATGCAATTGCAATGCACGGACAAGATAGGGCAACAACGCCTACAGCCCCCATTTATTTGTTTATTTATTTATAATTATAAGCCCTTTCATTTTTCCATTTTCTTTTACTTTATTTTTTTTTAATATTCCTAGTGCAAATGCAGAATTCAAAATTTATTTATTTTTATTTATTATTTTATAAGCTTAATTAATTTTCATTTTTATCTATCTTTATTTATTAACACAAATTTTATCTTACTCTTCTTTTAAAAAAACAAAAAAGTTGTTGGGCTTTGCTTTGGATATACTGATCTATTCATAGGATTTTATTAATGAGTTTCAAACTTATTTTAAAAAATTTTATTACACACGATCATATTTTTTTATTTAATATATTAAAAATAATAAATAAAATTATTGATTATTTTATTTAATATATCTTAATTAATAATAATGGTAATGATTTTAAAAGATGCGTGGAGCATTCAGTAACAATACCCTTATTTATAAATTATAACATTAAAAAAAAAGGTATTCTGGGGCGGTGATTGAAATGACGGCCAACTCATTCAAATGCCCAATTTCAGGTGGGCTAAGCCTTTAGCCTAACACTAGACCCATTTTAACAGCAAATTCAAACAAAAGTGAGAGTTTTTTACCCAAAAACGAAAGTGTGCGACTGACGGTGGAGATTTCGAGGTTTGTTTGGTTTACTAGTGTTTACGAACGCAATCCTGGTAGTCCACCGACGCGTAAGTTTCTATCTTCCCTACTCAATTTTCATTTCCTTGTACTCCATCTCCCAAGGGTTCTGGGCTTTTTTTTTTTTCTTTTTTGTAATTTTTTTATTATGTGCGTTCGTTTCTCTCGTTGATACACTGCTTCTTGCTAGTATCCTTTTAAGCTACATTTTCCTTATTCTGAAGGTTCATATCTTTGATCACTTCATGCGCAATATTTATTCTTGACATCCTTCCGTGTGGTGCTGCGGATTTATTTGACATCACACGTTGTTTGGATTTCTTCAACTGTAAAGGTGCTTCACTAAAGTCACTTTTCTTTTCACCCTCAAGTCTCAAGTTGCTAACGCTTTTAACTTTGTTGTCTCCTTTTCAGTACATTCTTCAACTCACTATCCAATCCACATACTTTTCTTCTTCTTCTTCTTCTTCAATTTTGCTTTTGTTACTTGTTATATTGACTTCTAGGTGGAGCATGCAGGTCCCGGGACACTGTCTGAGGTTTTATTGGCTTTTCCTGAGCTTCAAGCAAAAAAATTGATGTGTTTGATCTGATGGCTACCCCACATTAAGGGAAAGGGAAAGTCAAAAACTCTGTTGTTGATCTCCTTGTTGGGGTTGCCAACCCAGAGGACATGCCTCCTGCTTTATCATTCTATTCAGTATCATTGCCTAAGGGATTAACTAAGGGTGATAGCTTCGCTTTTGATGTCTTGGCTGTATCGACCCATGCCTTGCAACCCATTCCTGAGCAAATCACTCAGGTTGATATTCAGCTTGTATTGTATCAGTGCATACTATCTGTCTTCTTATGCTGTCAAGGTCACAGTCTCTAAGTCTTAAACTGCTTGATTCTAGAATTGAATCCTATGCAAAACTGGAGAACACAACATTCATGTTTCAGAAATCAGATATGTTACTCACCCATAGTATTCCATTTCGAAAGCAATCAACCCTTTGCTGTTGCTCAGAAATTGGTAATAGAGATAAAAATTTCCCATTGGTATAAGGTGCAGGTCACCGAGCACTATAAGCTCACCCATGGTGGTGACCATAGCAAGGGTGAATATTCCAGGTTACTTCATATGTCTTCCTTTCTATAGATTATGGTGAGTGCCACTCAGGTTGGAAGTTTGTTTCTGACTCATTGCCTTGACACTACAAGCTTGATTTCCAGGCCAGACCAAATGTTCGAGGTGCATCAGCCTTTAGGTATCTTATTGTTAATTTGCCACCAAGGGCTCATTCTGTTTATTAAAGGGATACAAATAGGCAATATATCTACATCTCATCTGTGGGGTGACTCTAAGAAGGTTATATTGCAGATTAGGTATATCACTTGCTATTTTATTTTAATTGAAGTTCTATTTGTCTTTGCACACAGAACTATTGATTGAACCAAGGTACCTTATGTTTGGTTGTTGGAGAACTGCTTTTACCATTGGATATGGCTTGCCACTTCTGGACTTTGTATGAATCAGAGGGGAAACGCTTTCTTAACGTTACTTTTAGTAGCCCGATGATTTAGTTGGTTATCAATACTCTTTTTGTGAGGTCATATTCTGGTTTAGATATCTTACAGTAGAACTCAAAATGATGGAGGATGGAAATGATGGGAAATGTCCTTCTCAACCTTGCCTAGAACTTGTATTTGAAGTCGTATTTAGGTACTTATTACAACCGTTATTCATTTAGGAATTATCAATATTCTTCCTACTTAGTTATGATGTATAAGACATGTCTTCCACAAACTACTTAAATGGGCACCTGTGCTGAAGTGTTATTATGATCCTTAGAATTAAGATATGTGCATGTGTAATATAGAAATTGCAGTCTGGTGGATAACAACAAAGTTGGTTTTCTAGTGGCCTCACCTTTACCCAATACTTTGATTTGCAGGTTGTGTTTCCTGAGGGTTCTAGTGACATATCTGTAGCAGCTGCATTTCCTGTGAGGCAGTGTTATGAGGTATTAGAAGGCTTAAGAGCTCCGTTTCTATTTGATCATATATTTATTACTGAGAGCTCATGTTTGTACTGAATTTTGAATCTGAAGGCCATGCTCTTCTACATATAAGAATGTGCTTATGGTTGTATGCCAACCAAAATCTCCTACTTGGATATTGATGGTACAGCAGTAGTTGTGCTGGAAAGACTAATGTTGTGCCAGAGCATAATCGATATTTACGGGTATTCTTTCTTTGGCACTTTTCAATCTGAAAATGTGCACACTGGTTCTAGCATATTAGTTTGAGGCTTCTACTCTGGTACCACCTAACAAAGAAATATTGATAGTAGGATATTTCTTAACCCTTTATTACAAGGTTATGTGCATGAGTTTGCTATTTGTTCCGATGTTTGTTTACCTTTCAGGTCTGTTACAAGTTTAACAAACTATCAAGCTTAGAGAGTCATTTATACCATGTCGATTTTTATTTTTTGCGTTTTACGGACTGGTTTCTATGAGTGATATCTTTTTGATGTCTGCATAGGTGGAGGAGCTGGTGGCTAAGGAGAGAGAATTGCAAGAAAGAAAGTGATGATGAAGGACCCTACATTGGTGGACGGCTATGAGAAGAAGTGTGGGGGCCGGGATATTGATGACCGGGTTGCTTTGCGCCAACAAAAACTTATGGCATTGAGGCGGGAATTTGATGATCTCCTGGAGTACACTGATAGAATATAAAGTAGGCGTAATATTTTGGTTTTGGTCCAACTCTAGACTTCAGCTCCAACCTGAATGAACATTCCGGTTCGTAATGCTTTGGTCAGAATTTTGTTTTAAGGATTATAGATGAGCTAACCCTTTTGTTTCGCAATGCTTTGGCCAGAATCTTGTAGTTTCAATGTTTTCTTCATTTGTTTCTTCCTTAATCTTGTATTTGTACAAGTGCAGGATGACTTCAATTGTCCTAGGATTTGTAGTTCATCGAAATAAGTCAATAAACAAAACATGTGTATTTATACAAATAGATGGACATCTTAAATTTCCACCCAAATCAAAACCATATTTAAGATGGGGCCGTAAATGACAACAATAGACAGCCAGACAGACCAGGAGTGGAGAAATAGTAGCAACTGGAATGTAAAGGTTGATGTCTTTTTCACCGCCGACTCCGTGCTCCTCCCCACTCTCTCCGGTGCAAGTGTGCTATTTCCAGAAGAAGTTAGATAGAAGTGAATTTGCGGTTTGGCACGAGATGCTGGTCAATGCAGAGTAGGCTTTACTTTTCTTCGAGTGGCATCACTTGCAAAAGCTCAATATTTAGCTCAAATGCGGCTCCTAACTGCACACAATATATATGAATATTTTTTTCTTTACAATTCAAATGTGGACTCGAATTTTGTTACTTGAAGAAGAAATAATAATAATAATAATAATAATAATAAAGAGAGATGAAGGACTTTCCGAGGATCTCATTCATTCCTTTCTGGCCATAGCCAGCCTCTTGGAAAGTTAAAATGAGAAGATGAAAAAGACTAGAGGCTTGCAAATGCAATGCAGAATATAAGTAAGGAGAGAAAAGGGGGATGTATTAACCTAAACTAACCTTTCCCCCCACTTTCATTCCTTGAGTAAATGTACATAGCTGGTGGGGGGTTTTGGTGCAGCTTGTGCAGAAAACAGACCGTTTGGGTTGTCTACAAGATAACTTCCGTTTCCTTTCTTTCCTTGGAGTAGCTAGCTCCAACCTTTAATTCATATGCAGTCAAAATGCACCTGAAAGTGAAATCAAACAAAAAAGCCAAGGAAGAGGGTAAACAACTAAACATGAATCCATGAATATGGAGTACAAGTGTAGAACGAATGTATTCATTTGCAAAGTAAACTAGACCTGTACAGTTGATCCCTTTTCTGCTATTGGACCCTTCCCTTCCACAATATCACAGTATTGCAGTCCCCCAGCTATTGGTTCAACAAATAAAGCAACGGGTCAGTTCTTTTCATTTGCACGTTTCTAGCTCTTCTTAAATACCGGTTCAGCTGGTCAGCCAGCAGCACATTAAGCATAGGCCAAATTTACATTGAAAAAAAAAGAAGTTGACTTGTATTTTCTAATTTCGTAAATATTTATGGACTGAAATTAGCATCGGAAACAAATTTGACACAAGAAATGATGGGTAAAAATATCTCACCAGGTTCTGAGGAAACCGTTGAAGAAAAGCAAAAAGAATTGGACGCCCACAACACAATGCTCAAATTACTAATTAGGCATAAAGGATGAAAAGCAATAAGGAATGAAGCAACTAACGGGTAGTGAGAAAGTGTTGAATGGGGATGGTCTTCTTCTTGCGTCTCTCTCTGGCCTCTGAGAATTGGGGCAGTGAAGAAGAGACTAATACCGCACACCTCTCTTATCGAAATGGGT
>JBBYHM010000019.1:16450860-16461852 GCA_038381775.1 Adansonia rubrostipa
TTGTCAAGAGTGAAACCTTGAGGCTTTGAGCTTAGAAGAACAGAGCTATCAACTGAAGGTAAATCCAACATAACCCCCCTACGGCTCTCCTTTGCTCAAACCAAAGACAGCTTCATTTAAAGAAAGAACTTCGGGTCTGCCCAGAATTTGAATACGAACAAGATCAAATTCAGAATTTAGGCCTGCCAAAAAATCATATACCTGATCTCTCTCTATGAACCTTTTTACAGCCATTGCACAATCACTGCACTTCAAGTCAATCATCCTATAATAGTCCAATTCTTGCCACTGATTTTGCCAAAGATTGGCATATTCAATTACAGACTTTGTCCCCTGCTTTGTTGCAGTTGTCTTGGCCTTAATCTCATAGATGACGGCTGCATCATGCACCTTGGAATATGTCTGGTGAAGAGTATCCCAGATTGCCTTTGCGGAGGGAAGGAACATATATGTGTCACTGATCTCCGGAGTCATGGAATTCCATAACCAAGACATAATCATTGAATCTTCTTCATTCCATGCTTCAAAGCCTGCTGTTCCCTTTTCTAGTTTGGTGCCTAGCAAGTGCCCAATTTTTCCTTTTACCTTTAAGAAAGTTCGAAAAAGTTGAGACCACTTCAAGTAGTTTTTTCCGTTCAATTGATACGCGAACTGGATACTCTGAAACTCCATGTTATTGCACACCATTTGATCCTCCTCAATTGACGATCTCGGGGCTACAGATGTTGAGGAAATTGCGTCTGCCATACTCGACGGATATAAGGCACCAAAAAAACCGTGAAGAAGAAAAAAAACCAGCAATGAAGGCTGAATAAACAGGTTCTGGGAAAGTGAAACAAGAAGGAAAAAAAAAACCAACAATGAAGGCTGAATAAACAGGTTTTAGGAAGGTGAACCTTTAAGAAAAGCTGCCCAAACTCGTACTTCTGGAGGCTGTTCACAAACAACGGATTCCAAAAAACGCCCTAGGCTCTGATACCATGAAGAAAAATGATATGAATTTTTTTTTCTTAATGAACGAATTTGATACAGGCTTATATTCCTTTATATACACATTCTCTAAGTACTAAAAAGGAAACCTCCCTAAATAATATCCTAACTTATAGGATCTAATTATACAACTGTAGTTGACTTTCTAAAATATGTATTTTTACCTAAAAATACTGATTTTCAAAGATTTCCCACACATGCTGCTAGCGTTAATCTTACCTCTGCATTACACAATGTGCAAAATAAAGCGTCTTCTTCTCCAGATTGTTGCTGCAAAAGATCTTCGTCTTTGCAGCAATCTTCTTTTACAAGACAAGCACAAAAGAAACCTCCAAGTTTGGAACACCATCGTGAACCATGCCTGTTGGATTGTCTTCCATGCTTTAATCCTATCTTGCTAGGCTCTTCATTAGAAGATGCATTCCCTGGTTAAACAGCAAGAAATCTATAATTAATTGAGACAAACAGCTTAATACAGGCAGCCATACAAAAATTCTCAAATGACTATTCTAACGATCAACCAATTAAGTTCATAATTCTCATGCAATCTAATAACAAAACCATACAGCAATAGAAAAAGTTACCAGGCAGATCCATTTCATTATGTGATTTATAAGCCGACATCTTGCCAACTTCAAAGAGAATTCCAGGATCACATGGATCAATAACAGCGCATCGAACATATAGGATGAGAACAGAGAGTGCCTGAAAATGAAAATCAAGCATTAAGATAATAACTAAGAAAGCAATTAAAGAAGTTTTAAAACTTAAGATAAATAAAAGGTTATTGTGCTTACCAGGATAGAGTAGACACCAATAGCCACATATTCATAGATATCTTTTCCAAGAAAGGGAGCAAAGAAGGCATAATATGCAACCGACAGCAAAAAGAAAACGGTAATAGCGACAACCTTTCCACCATTTAAAAAACAAACAATGACAAAACGGTAATGAGTGGTTGTTGAAATAATAGACATACCAGCAATTTACGACATGAATCCTTTTTAGAGGCTGGAGCTTACAAGAACATAAACCAACAATATGTGATGTATGCGATTACTTAGGCAACAAAAAACCGCCATGTTTAAAATCAAATCTACAATATATGGCTTCATAGAGTATTATGATTATCTTCTAAAGTCATGACTTGGTTTCAAATCTGCTTTATTTTACTGGTAGTCATAGGAATTATTTTACATGCTCGTCAAAAATAGGCATCCCTTTGCAGTGCCAATAACTTGATAACCGGGGAAATGAACGATAATGACTTAATAAACTACAATTCAAACCTTATTAGCATATAAAAGTTTCCACGTAATCTATTAGTTAGGATTTTGTTTACTCTAAAAATTACAAGATTACACTTAAGATCTCAGCTTGTTTCAACTTCTTTTGGTTCCTTCCAAAATAAAGCAATACGTTACTTTGACCAACCATGCATAATCTGGGAAGATGAAAACTTTGATAAGAAATTGAAAAATTTTCAGCAGAAATCCCTGTCCTCTAGTTGGATTACCTCTTCATGGGAACGGTTAAAAGCTCAGATGAAAGAAACTCAAATAACCACCTCAAAAATATCGCGCTTAGTTCCTAAAAAAATTCCATACAAGTCGATAACGGCCAAAAAAAACAATATGCATATCAAACAATAAAATTAAGGTAACACGTATGCAGAAATATACACACAAACACACACACTCAAATACATCAAAGAATCCCCTTCCATACAGAGAAAGAAATAATCAAATGCAAAAAAGATAAGGAAAAGGTACAATCGGTAAAGATAATAATGTACATAAATGAGACTAAAAGAAACACAAAATAACTGAAAAAAATGATCAAAGTATTAATGTACACAACCTAAGAAGCAAGGACCCAAATAGCTATTAATGTGAAAGTCACCGAAGTCATTACTGAAAGAAGCAGCTAGCTGTCTAATAAAAAAAAAAAAAACCTGAAATGTGTGAGCTGGCAGTTCCCATCCGTGACGCCTCACCATTGTCAAACAACAGCTCCAAACTCGTTATTAACTACTACATTTGACAAAACCCACTTCGCAAACACTTAAATCAAAATCTCAAAGCCGTTTGCTTCACAACTGGTCCGGTTTTTTATTCTTCTTTGGCATCAAAATCTTTCAAAAGAAAACCAAAAAAAAAAGAGGAGGAGAAGGAAGAAGAAGGGGTTCAATCTTGAGACAGTAGCGGTAAAGCGGTTTTGAGAAAAGGCATTGAGTTAGTTTTGGGTTTTAGGGTTGGTAGAGTTGTATGCATCATCGATGCTGAAGAAGAGAAGAAAAGGAGTACAGACAATGTTTAATTGTAGTAGGTTTAAACATATATTTAATTAAATCAGAAACCGGAGTTCGACGGCATCGTTTGAATTGAATTGAAGTTATAATCGCCGTCGTCTCGGTGAGATACAATACAAGACTACTGCTTTACGCGGGCGGCTAATGCTAAAACATTTTGTTTAATTTCAGTATTTCTTTCTTTCTTATCTCTATAAATAAATCCATTTTTTTAAAAAATAAAAAAGGAAAAGAAATAATTTACTAGTAAATAATAGCAGTCATTTTATTTTAGGTGGCAAACTTTTAATTGCAGAATTATCAAATGCTTTTCCATTTGCAATGATGGATTGTTGATCATACGCTTATCTCATCATTGAAAATGAAATTTACTCTTTAAAAGTCAAACCCTGTTTTTTGAAGAGAAATTTTAATTCCACGTGCAGGGCAAAGGCCTCTATCTGCCGAAAAGTAAAACCCAAACACATCACATGCCCCCCATGGCCCATGCCCATTTTCCCCCCCTTTTTTTTTTGGGGGGGGGGGGGGGGGTGGGGGAACATGCTTCTTTCTTTTTCTTTTTTTATTTTGGTCGTTCGTTAGTTCGGCTATTTTGTCCAAATCAAAAGAAAGGTTTGACCCACATCAACATGGATATGGACATGGACATGGTAGTGTTTTTCGCCATTTTTCTAGCATAAAAAAGGATAGGTTTGCAATGTTTTGTTTGACCAAACAAAAACAAATAAAAAAAAGGAAAGGGTTTCATTCTCCATTAATAAATAAAAGATGTAAATTCTAAATACATGCCCAAAACTATTGAAGTTGTTCAATTCACCATAATTTACATGGAAAACTAAGAACTAAACTACATATATGGAGATTTTGGCAATTTATCGGTGAAAAATTAATTAATGTGCGTTTTGACTCTACCGAGCTACTGACTGCTGAACTTAGTTCATATATATGCCTTCTTCGGCATTAAACAAATTACTCCTCCTATTGCTTGCCTGCCTCACATAGGCGTGTGTTGTTCCATAATAATAATAATAATACTAATAATAATATTATTATTATTATTATTATCACTACTACTACTACTATCAAACAACAATAATAATGTGGCCGTAGCTTAGGACAACACGGAATCAATGCAGCCGGCCAATGCAAGCAAAGGAGAGGAGACGAGAGGAGAGAACTAAGAATAATGCGATAAAGAAAAAGATGATTGTGGTTTTAGAAGAGAAATTTTGATTATACTCTGCTACTGATGGAGTTGCTGCTGTGAACTCAACCCAACCCTGATGAAATTAATTGAAGCTGCCATATGAATTGCCTACCTTAGCTTAGCTTGCCACTCACATTGTGGTTTAACTAACTCACTGCTTTTTTATTATGCTTATTAAGAAATAATAGCCCCTGATCATGGGCTCTTCTGTTTAGTTACCACAGACTCCCATTACCATTGTCATCGTCATCGTCATCGTCATGAATAATTAACATTATTATTATTATTATTATTATTATTATTATTATTATTATATACGTTAATCCCTTATAGCCCATTTAGGACAGCGATAGCAGGCAGGCTGATTAAACTTCATTTCTTCATGGGACATCAGGTCAGGACAGGATCATTTCGGCTCCACTATAGTAGAAAATCCTCATGAAAAGGCTCGACCTTATACTACTAATGACAATTAATGCTGACTCTCAGAAACCTTTCTTTCGATTCCAGATTTATACCAATAAAAGAAAAGAAAAAATTGAAGGACCATCCCTGGAGGCAAAATAAGTCGGCAATGGTTTGCATTGCACGCAAGACAAATCGGAGTCTGTCCACTGGGTTAGAGCAAATGATGGAGTCACATACATAATGTTTACATAATAAATAAAATATTATTATGCAACGAAGATGGCAAGTTATCTCTAGAATTTCAAATATGTGGTTGTTCTGATTTTACGAAAGAAAAAAAAATCAGCAATTAAGAATTCTGCAAAATCCTCAGTTTAAAGAGGCATATTATTGGCAAAAGCAGTTTCCCTGCCAGACAGTATGGACTAAGAAAGGAAAGGAAAGAAGCAACTGATGAGATCCAAGCTGAAGCTTCTTTTCAACTTGCATTACGGGATAACTTCTCTTCTTTTTGCATTTAATTAGCCTATAATAATAATAATAATCATCATTCAATGTCTGATTAAAAGACCTAAGGGTAAGATGTACATAATGAATACAGACCACTTCCACCTGGAAATGTACATAAGAAATTGAACACATTTATCCTTGTTGTACGCATGGTATAAAAACAGAACAAATTTTGAGACTTGACATAACGTCTATTTAAATTTTGGTTATTGAATTGCAACATATACAAGGATGACTGGCAAAAATATTATTACCATATTCAATCTTGGAATTCCTAATATTATCATCTGAAAAAATGGACTGTGTTTGAACTCAAATCTAAGGGTTGAAAAAGTCCTTCTAACATATACCTACAGTATAGAAGTAAAGCTTTGCTTTCCTTGGCTTTGATCACATATAATTATAAACAGTTACGGTGTGCTTTTAAAGTAGGGCGTGGAACCGAACGTGACTCACATGAAATGGCACAGTCAGGTATGTCCAATGAATGAACTGAACTAATTGCTTGAGTTTACATTGCTCCTGCTACTCATTTCTGCTTCTCTCCTCGTGGGCTTCCTCCCCAACTCATCATCCCTATCACTGTCAGATAATGATTTTTCTACTTTCCTTCTCTTCTGCCCACTTTTTGATTGATCTTCTTTCCCATCCATTAGTGACAAAAACCTCTCAAGCCGTCCAGAATGTGAGCTGTCCTGACCAGTTGAAGCAGATTCCGGAGGGGGAACGCTACGTACCTGGCGCAATATCTGCAGAAAATATATGAAAAGAGCAATGAAGCAAACAATCCCACAAATGAGGAAAAGAACCCAGAAGCTCAATAGATGAAGTCGGTTTGATTCTATCTCTGTACTCTCTAAACTGCAGGTGCTTTGCATCAGCCACTTGCCATGTATCCTGCCGCAGATCACCGTTCTCAGCAAGTGCTAGAATTGCAGTTGACATATCAATTGCCAAGGGAGAGTCTCGAGGAAATGCCTAAGACGAAATTTTGCAAGCAAAGAAAAAACGGTCAGGATATTATGCGACTTAAAAAGGATGCCTGCCTATATTGGGTGGATTTGAATTTTTTTTTTTTTTTTAAATTAAGTTTGAATTTCACTCGTTTAATAGATAGAACCTTGCCTTCGGATGCCATGGAACAATTAAAAATGGTCAATGATGCTTACATGCATGTTATCGCAATCCTGATGATCACTTCCCAAAATGATAAAGAACAAGTAACTTGGAAAATAAATACTCACGAAACCCCTTCTTGACCTACAATCCTGAATGTGCAATTGCTCGAGAGAAAAAGTTCAATATATGGACGTTCATCAACCACAGCAGCAACACCTCCTTTGGCAGGACCATGTTTGAGTGCCGAAGCATATTCTTCAGGTGATCCAAGGGGAAAAAGCCTTGATCTAGATATGTTAAGCTCCTCAATTAGATAATGTTCAGCAAAAGAACCTACTTGATATCCAACAGACTCATCAATAGTTATCAAGCTTTCAATTCCTTTAATCGGAGAAGATAACAGCTTCGCTGTAAGGATTGATGTCAGACTTGCAGTGTCACTGGAGTTGCTTATTAAAACCACAAAGAGCCATATAATGAACACTAGACGGCCAAGGGTGCTCGAGTATTCTCTCCTGCAAAAGGAATAAAGTGGCCAGCTTAATCAAATTTATTATATACAATTTCTGCCACGCCATAAGATTTTTTTTTTTTTTAATAATAGTTGGAATTTCACTTACTGTGGGCAAAAAACAGAGTTGAAAAGCTAAACCTGCAAGGATAGCAAACAAGTTGCAAATTATTTCAAATAAGGAGACAACTGAAAAGCATAAAAGTAACGGTACCAAGACATTACACTTTTTCCTAAGAAAAAAAAATTGGAATGACAAACAAATACGGGCAAACTAAAAAAAAAAAAAAAACCTGCAGTAATTAAGCATTATGATAGGAAGACCAGAAAAAAGTGATAGTATGATACAGTTAACTTGTATAGAGGTATTGAGGGGGGCGGATGCTTGTTCTCTCATTACTCTTAACTACACAATGCTCGCAGATCATGCAAAATCCATTCTCTTTGCACTGCCATTTCAAGATTGACAGAAAATTTTGCCTCTTACTTCCATTTGCTTAAAATGATATTTTTGACCCACCATGAGCAAATTCCTTTACACCGAGGGTTAAACTATGTAAACAGTCCTACTTTCAAACATATTGATGCTGTAATCGAGTTAATCCGCATCACAAGATAATTCTAAACTTAGACACTCATCATAAAACGGTTATAACGTGATGTTTAGGTGGCCCCCTAAAATCATCATTTATCCGGTGTTCCAGGATCCACACAACTATTCCAACAATAAGAAATAAGGAACCGGTGACATCCGCTTACGGAGACTAAATGGCGGCAAAAAAGCCCAAGCACCACTGTTCTGTTTTTCCAACAGCGCCACAATAACCAGCCCAGATGAAATATAAGGCTGTGTAAAGTCAACTATCTTTGTCCGATTTGTAACAATTGCAATGTCACCCACAACTGCATCAACATCCTGCACGAATAAAATGCAACAGTTAGCCAGCAGAAGAAAATAAAATTTTACATTTGACGAATTAACGTAGTAGTGATAGATGTGCTACTCACAACCGTTTTAATCTTATTCACAAGCTCTGTATAGCTTTGGTTTTTACAATCATCTCCAAAGGAGATAAATTTATATGGAATAGCATTTGGTAACAAATTAACAGCAGCCGTAAATAAATCTATACAAATTCCCTTGAACATATCAGTTCCTTGCTCTCGGGGTACAAGTTCACGGTAACTGACCCTGTTTGGAACACCATTCGTAATAGCTTTCCATTATTTGGAAATACCCATCCACGAGGCTTGGACAATGTCTCTCCAGGCCAAAATACACTGTATAGTTTTTGGCTTGCACTTGAACGGTTTGGTAGCCTTGTATAAAGTGTCTCTGGGGATACAGTGGCTAAACCAGAATATTTTGGCCAGTGACCAATCCGTCGAAACCCAGTTCCAAGCACATTAATAATATCATATGCAGGAAGAATAAGAGACCTGTCTGAATTAAACATAAGAGGACCTGTTAAGCTGTCAAAATTGCTCAGCAATATATTCTTCAGCTACAGCATTCCATCGTCAAAAACGCTCATTGCTTCAAGATGGAGAGTACTGTCTACCACAGAGTGTGTCCTAGAATCATTAGAGAATGAGATAACCCCACCCTGGTTAAAAACCGCATCGAGAGAATGAGCAAGCAGCCAAACTGAATCATAAGCATAAAGCCCGTAAGAGTTCAACCCTGGAGAACCTCCAGTTATCTTGTTCCACCTAGCAAAAACGGCTCTCTTTCGATCTGAATCAGTCGTGTTTTGACGCAAAGTTAGAACTCCTTGCATTGCGTCCATGGTCTCAGAAGGCAACGCAGATGCAGAATCTAAAACTGATGAAAGCCAATCTGTTGCTATCCATACATAACCATTGCCCATCGTTCCAGGATAGTTTGCAACAGAAAAACCCTTTAACCCTATTATTGGTGTTACATGCAGAACAAAAACACGAGATTACATTAATGCAACCTTAACAAGAATATCCATGATGGCACCCCGGTTAACTACAGAATCTGGTTAATACCTGCTTGTAGGAGATTCTGCAGCGCCTTTCCGCAAGTTTATCATTCAATGATGACACACCATTTCGGCCCCCATCATCATCTACAAAGATTGCAATGACCTCTTTCCAACCATATTGGTCAACAATATCAGCCACACCAGTTATTTGATACAAATCACTTGGTGTTGTCCTAACAAAAGAAAAAAAAAAAAAAAAAGGAACTGAAGGGAAGAAAGGCTGGGACCTGCAGCTGCAAACGACAGTAGAGGAGCTTGGAGTTCATTTGCAACATGTGATATATATAATGGCAATGGCATCAGTGGCCATGTACCGCAAAGCTGTTATTCAACATATAAATTGAAGTATATTAATTATAAGGATCAATTATAAACATTAATTTATACGGTATTCTTGACCATTATATATAAGAAAAACGAGTAATTAGCAAAAGCAGATTAACAGAAAGCAAAGGATTCTAAAATACCTTCGACCATGCCAAGAAAGCCACTGCAATTGGAATTTTCCATTGTCAAAGTAAGTTTTGTTCTCAAAGGAATGCTTAAATTGGAGTTGACATGTTTCAGAGCTTCATCAATAGCAATCTTGGCAACTCTTCCAATGGTAGAGTCAAATGTAAATATTGCTCCAATATTTACAACAGCTGGTCTTGCAGAAGCATTTCTACCGTACCCAACTTGGAACACTCCTAAATGGAGAGAGAGTAGGAAAATAAACCGGGCAACGTTCATTTCAGTCAACTACAAGATCAATATGACCGGTACAACATGTATCCACTGCTGCCTCCAATTAATTCTGAAGCTCTGCATATAAATAAGAAGGAACCAAAAGTTTCTCAAATAAAAACCACTATTAATAGGTTATGCAAATACTAAGTTACCCAAAAAGCTTCAGTAGCAAAAGAACATGAAAGGCCACAGAAAAGAAGTTCAATAACTAATCAAGCGCTAATAATGAAAATCCATGTCTATTACAATTAAGAACAAAAGCATCAATTGAACCGTACCTTGGCTTGAACCCGGGTGTTTCATTATGTCGGTGTATATTGATTGAAACCTATGATAATACCTAAAAAGATGTAGAAACAGAACCGAGGTGACAGATAAAAGAAACAACATGAAAGCAAAATGATAGCTAGTGGAAAGCGGAATCAGATTCCTGCATCAAATCAAACCCAATAAAACATAGATATTGAATAAAGCATCAAGAATAGTACATATCCATGAGGCCAAGTATTGTATAGTAAAGTATAGTATAATATTATTTTATTCGAGAGAAAATGGAGCCCCACCAAATAACTGCATTGAAGCTCCTTATCTTAAACTCAAGAAATGAAGTAAGGAAAGAAAAGCAGGGGAAAAGAACAGCAATTATAAATACCCGGAAAGTGAAAATAAAGGAGGAAGCAGTTAATATAAAGCCCAAATCTAAGACAAAACTGAGTCAGCAGCTGAAAAGCCAAATCTAAAAAAAATGAGAATTGAATACTTTGACCAACCACCAGCCTTCTACGTTATACCTATGGGGTGGGAACGGAGGGAGAGAGAGATACAAGCAGTTGGGGAATGGGGTCCAATCAATCCAGAAATAATAATCTAGAAAGTAAAAGGAAAACATTCAGAACACGAAGTGCACGTGCAATTGGCTTTCTGCATTAAAGGTCCAATTTAAAATTTACTTCTTACACTAATTTATATAAATTTAAGCTTTTTATCCTAATAATTCGTTAAGTTGGTATAATTAATTACTGATACCAAATATGCACCTCTAAATTTACTGCAGATGATGGTAGCGAATAAGACATTTGTAATTTAAAATTATAAAAATTTGAATTTACTTAATATATATATATATATAATATTTAAATCATTTTTATTATCCTATTATTCGGATATACATCCTGTTGAAATAGTAATATACTTG
>JBBYHM010000019.1:16468417-16552021 GCA_038381775.1 Adansonia rubrostipa
CCTACAAAATAAAAGTTACATAATGGAAACCTAACCTAGTTGATTGGAGATCCCAAGCACGCTTACCCATCCCTATGATGAATCAGTGCTGCTTGTAAAATAGTTAGGTTAAGTTATGCTTTTAATGATTTTTATAGCTTGACAAGATCAAGTGGGGTATGGCAGGACACTTTTAATAAGAAATCACCTATGTGAGTATGAAACGTGGCCATTTTTATGAGAATTGATAAGGCTAAATTCTCTAAAGCACTCTCTGAAACCAAGACATGTTCAGGGCCAAAATGAACACAACTGTGAGAACCAAGTGTGTTTGAAGAGGGATTGTGTGACACCTATTATCTAGGTTTACATGAATGCCTGAATAGTTCAAGACCTCAAGTTCACTAGTTAGCTGAGTAAATCCGATAGTTGTCACTATGGAAGGTTTAAAGCCAAAAGCTACCTATCCCAATACAATAACTTATCAAAGGTATTCTCTCTCATTTTGAGTTAGTTTTTCATTTTAATCATACAATTTCCATTCATGCAGGGGATTGTTGGATATCAATACTAAATTAATGGGATATAGATATGAAATATGCATACAAAATTTGTCGTATAGTATAAGTAGGTTGTCGTACCATGATACATGGTATAGGTTTAATTTACAAGATTGATATCGAAGGTGAATGAGAAATTGCTCTCATTGTATCCACTTAAAGAGGAAGAAAATTAGAGCTAATTTGGTCTGATTAAAAAAATTACT
This sequence comes from Adansonia rubrostipa, assembly GCA_038381775.1. Taxonomy (NCBI): domain Eukaryota; kingdom Viridiplantae; phylum Streptophyta; class Magnoliopsida; order Malvales; family Malvaceae; genus Adansonia; species Adansonia rubrostipa. Next base: position 16,469,163 of record JBBYHM010000019.1, read on the forward strand.
AAATTAGCCTGATTAACTATTCAGTTTTAAATAAATAGCCATTTATTCTAGCAGTTATTATAGCTTGAAATTTAAACATGAAAAACAATTTGTAACATGTTCGCATGGGAATAATTAAAAAATGGGTTTGGATATGTCTTAAATTTCAATTTAAATTGAAATTGAAACGTGTCTTTAAAACCATTTAAAACCATATTAAATGGTTTAGTCCTTTGCCATGCCATTAGAAAAGGATCAAAAACATATACACATATAGTTATATAAACTACTATTCAAGGATTAAATATATATATATACTCAAAAAAATTCCTCTGGTTTTGTTTTTTTGTTTTTAAGTAATTTAGTTTTATCATCTTCCGAGATAGAAAAACAATTGCATTATTTGGTTCACCGTGTTATCGCTTGAAAGTGTTATCGACCAGTAATGAGATCGAAGAGGCCTAGGAGACATATTGCAGAATCTGTCGGGCACGTTTGGGCAGGCGATAAACGTCTTAAGGTCAGAGGTGCAAACCTTGACTTGATCAGATTTTTTTTTAATTTTTTTCTTGGTAAAATTATCTTTCATGTAACTTTTTTTGTAATATTCTCATTACTCGAGAGCAGTGCTATTTAACGAGTTGTTATTTTGCAGCATTTTAATTTAGATAGATTACCAACACAAAAATTTCCAACAACTTAAGTCACAAATATCTGTGTGAATTAAATCTAGAGGTTTGCTCTTTTTTTCTTTCAAGTAAAAAGGAGCTTTTGCAAATTTGCATTTGACACAAGTCTTAAACTTGTAATTTTTGTCAATCTGAAATTTTGGAAGTAAATCCAAATTGCTTATTCTTTGCAAGATCTTAAAGTTCACATGACCTAATCTACCATGCCATAGGTTAGAAGACTCAAGCAAATACGCAGAAGAAGTGCTTATTTTATTACCATTCTTGTTCTTAGATACCATAGTCATTGTGTTGAGCTTAAAAAGCCCATTACAGAGATAACCCTTCCCTACAAACATTCCAGATTTGGAAAGTAAAAACTTATTGGATTCTAAAATTAACCTAAGTCCGTTTTTGCTCAACAATGAGCTGGACACTAAGTTCTTATGAATTTCAGGAGCATGAACAACATTATTCAAGATTAGTTTTTTTTTTTTGAGGTCATCTTCAACACCACCATCCCATGGCTGAGAACTTTGCAGGCTGAAAAGTTTCCCGTAAATAATTACTCATTTAGAGTAGCTTCTTTGTACTCGGTGAAACTTTTCCTATCAAAAGATACATGGCAAGTAGACTGGTGTCAACCCATCAGGTTTTTGGGTTTTCTACCAAGTTCACTTTCGACACCACTATGACAAGCTCAATCTCATTATCATTAATTAAGTTGGCCTAAGCTTTCTTTTTCATGTTCTTGTTCTAATTATGACAGCAATCTTTGGCATGATGTCCTTGCTTATTACAAACAAAGCAAGTTCCCATGAACTTTTTTACATTTGTACCTTTGTTCTTATGGGAAGAACTTGAGCCAACACGTTTCTTTTTGTTGGTTTTATTCACATGTTCTACGACATTTGCTTTGGCTTTCATATTCTGAGCCCTGGCTCATTTCTTTGAACCCCGATTATCTTCTTCAACCCTCGGTCGAACAATTAGGTCCTCTAAACTCATCTCTTTTTGCTTATGCTTGAGATAATTCTTAAAATCAGTTCGCAAAGGTAGTAGTTTTTCAATCAACGCAGCCACTTGAAGTGACTCGCTTAATAACATTCCTTCGGCAGCGATCTCATGGAGGATTAACTAAAATTCTTGGACTTGACTAATCACGGTCTTGGAGTCCAACATTTTAAAATCCAACAAATTATTGACCACAAATTTCTTTATGCTAGCATCCTCAATTCTATATTTTCGGTCCAAGGACTCCCACAGCTCTTTTACTGTCTTCATTGGACTATACACGTTATACAATGAGTTATCTAAACCATTAAAGATGTAGTTTTTGCACAGTAAGTCCAACTACTTCCATGCTTTAACTGAAGCTACAGTTATAATATCCGTTTCCCCTTCCTCAAGAACCGGGGCTTCCTTAGTTAAAAATATGCCAAATTAAGGGTTGTCAGGTAGAACAACACTCACATTACCGATATTCGATTCAGTCATCTGTTATATAAAGATAACAGGATCAATTTAGTCACATTTGAAACACTTGTTTTAAAACAAGTAATCCGACACACTATTTAATAATTTAATAATATATTAAATCTTAATCCGGATATATATTTAATTATCACCAAATCATAATTACAGATATATATATATATCCAAACAGTATATATTATAATCAAAATATAACATATAGATCTCATGTATAAGAATATGTATATAAGTGGTAGAGTAATTATTCTACAGGTCACCAAAGCCAACAAATAAAATATATAAAGAATAATATATATGATCAACTAGTGTCAAATCAAATAAAAGTAGTCCAACAAAATCAGTAAATGAACAAAACATATAAAGCATATGCAAAAATCAATGGAAACAATAATATATGTAAGACAAAATTTTGTTATCCGATATTTTAAACAAGTATATTACAAACAGTGTCTTATAGATAAAAAAAATTAAAAGTTAATGAATGAACAAAACCACTATTTGGAACTGAAAGGAATATATATATATATAATTATATAAAAGAATAAATCAATAATAGATCACCAATAATATTATGACAATTTTAACTTTAGAAGAATTTGAACAAGCCGTGTACCTAGGATATAATCAAAACAATACGGAGTACTGAAAAATATTTGAAATTCCTAGATCAGTAGCGAATATGGATGATCGAAATTGGAATAGATAGAGTTGATTTGCAGTATAAAAAATATGAACACTATAGAATAATCAGTATATTAACATATACCATAAATGTCTCAAATTGTTCAAAACTTTGTTTCTAAAATATTAAAATCACTATGAAACACATAGACTACTTAGACAATATAAAAATTACAAATGAAATTACAATAAATATGTTATAAAATTCAAACAATGAATTTTACCTAATCGAGTCAAGGTTTGCGACCTTTGACCTTAAGATGTTTATTTCCTACCCAAACATGCTCGACAGATTCTGCAATACATCTTTCAGGTTTCCTCGATCTCGTTACTAGTCGATAGCACTTTCAAATGGTAACACGAGGAACCAAAAGAATAATTTGATATTTTCTCTCGAAAATGACACAACACACATTATTACAAGTTGGATGAAAGGCCTCCTTTTTCTTCTTTCCCCGATCAGCCTTTTAAAATGATTGTTTTTTTTCTTTCTTTTTCCCCATCAGTTTCAAACCATGGCCTTTTTAAAGCAAAAGAACCTACGTTTCCAGCATTAAAAAGAAAATAAATTACAACAGTTTTAAGACCAAAGCATTAAAGCCATAAAAGCTACGTTTCTATAATTAAATTACATTAATTTCAAACCAAAATACGTTTCAATACTAAAAATTGGTTTGAAAAAATTAATCTTTAAGTTTTATCAAACAATAAGTTAACATTTTTTTTCTCTTCAAGCAGGCAATTTGAGAGCAATTTCTTATTCACCTCATATATTAATCGTATAAATTAAACATACACAGTGTATCTCGATTCTTATATCACATGAATAACTTCGTATAGATATACGCATTTCATATTTATATGTTATTAAAATGTTATTGATATCCAACAAAAACTTCCATACTATTTTGAAAAAATATATTTAATGTTCTTGTTTTAATAAAATATTATAAGTGTATTACTTTTTTTACATTTTGGTATAAACCCTAAACCTTAAACCTTAAATCTCAAACCCAAAACCTTAAACCTTAAATCTTAAACTTTAAACCCCAAACTTTAAACTTTAACCTTAACTTTAAACTTTAAACCCTAAACCTTAAACCTTAAACCTTCAACCTTCAACCTTAAACCCTAAATCCTTAACTTTAAACTTTAAACCTTAAACCTCAAACCTTAAACCTTAAACCTTAAATCCTCAACCTTAAACCTTAAACTTTAAACCCTCAACCCTAAACTTTAAACCTTTAACCCTTAACCCTCAACCTTAAACCCTTAACCTTTAACCTTAAATCTTTAACCTTAAACCCTTAACTCTCAACCCTCAACCCTAAACCTTAAATTTTAAATCCTAAAGTCTAAACCTTAAACTTTCAACCCTAAACTTTTAACCTTAAAACCTAAACCTTAAACTTTTAACCCTAAACCTTAAACTTCAAACCTTAAATCCTAAACCTTAAACCTTAAACCTTAAACTTTAAAACTTAAACCTTAAACCTTTAACTTTTAACCTTTAACCTTTAACCTTAAACTCTAAACTCTAAACCTTAAACCTTAAACTCTAAACCTTAAACTTTAAATCTTAAACTTTAAAATCTTAAACCCTCAACCTTAAAACCTTAAAACCTAAACCTTAAATCTTAAACCCTAAACTTTAAACACTAAACCTTAAAACCTTAAACCTTAAACCTTAAAACCTTAAAATCTTAAACTTTAAACCCTAAACCCTTAAACCTTAAACCTTAAACCATAACTTCAAACCTTAAACCTTCAACCTTAAACCTTAAACCATAAAAATTAAATCTTAAACCTTAAACATTAAACCTTAAACCTTAAACCTTAAACCTTAAACTTTAAATCTTAAACTCTAAACCTTAAACGTGAAACTTAAAACCTTAAACCATAAACCTTAAACCTTAAACCTTAAAACTTAAAACCTTAAACCTTAAACCTAAAGCCTTAAACTTTAAAACCTTAAACCTTAAATCTTAAACCTTAAACCTTAAACCCTAAGCTTTAAACTTTATACCTTAAACCTTAAACTTTAAATCTTAAACCTTGAATCTTAAACCTTAAACTTTATATCCTAAACTATGTTTTGCACTTTTATGTTTCTTTTCATATCTTAACCTAATGCAGATTTTCATTTTTGCTGTTTAGAAGAGGGTCCAAATATGATAACATTTTAGTAACTCAAATAATTAAAATGTATATTTTATGATATGCAATGCTGAGTGAGATGTCTCATAAAGTATTAGGACACTTGGGAAAGGATAAAGGGTAGGCGTGATCGAAAGAGTACTATTACTTATTCTAAGTTTTTTTACTTATTTATTCTAAGTTTTTGTTGTTTAAAGTATTCAAAATTTTTCTAACTATTCAGATCAGATTACTACTTTTGGTAAAAATAAAGTTATTGTTTGTACATATTTGGAAGTGCCCATTTGCTACTATGCCATATAGTAAGTACCTCTCGTAATATTGGACGAATGGGTTATTTGATTATTTCTATGGGCTCAGTAGTTCAGCCTATGATTTTACTTATGAATCTATAGGCCATATTTGGTATGGTTCATTGATAGCATAAGAGTATGCTATTATTTTACTTGCAGAACTTAGTGGTTCTGATGCAATAAATAGTATCATGTTTATCTTCTTGCTATTAATTCACACTCTAAAATTTAATGCTTAATTCCTGGTTTGATGCTAACCTTTTTGAAATCTCTGATATTTATTTATTTGTGCAGTTATATGACATTGTATCACATAGACTTTTATATGTCAATCCTCTGATTATCGGGTCAATAAGATCATGAAAAGTATTTTGATTTATTTATCTCTTATTTTACACATAACTTTTATCTGATAAGGTTAGATATTATATTCTTATCTTATATTATGGTAAAAGCAAATAGCTAACTATTTAGTTAATTATAAGATTGGTGATTATATTTTATACGTAATGCTTTGCTCAGTTAACTTTTTTAGCTCAAATATGATAAAAAAGAAAAGATTACAACTAAGTTGCTAATAAGTTTGTTGATGTTCTTTTTACAAAAGGTCAATCATAGCCTTGCAACACAAAAAGAGTCAGAAGGATGCTGGAGTTGGTACTTCGGGGCGCTCTCCGATGGCTAAGTCAGTGGATGGCCTTTTTATACATAATATGGCTAAGAAAACTCATAATAGAAAGCTCTTACCTTACCTTTGAGTATGCTTACCTTTTTATAGGTGTTATTGTAGGACATAACATCAGGTGATTTGACAAGAGGGTAACAAGCGTTGAGCTAGCTGTCAGGCCATGGTGCCTTATGGTCGACTCTATCAGTTGGTCACCATACAGGAGTTGTTAGTCCTGAGATCATGCTGCCATTGAGAGATCACATAGATGTCAATTATGTTTTGGCAAATGCCCAGTCATTTTGACAACCTTTTTGGTAATGGTAACTATTTAGGAAGGCAATTAAATACTTCATCGATCACCCAAGTGGTATAACAGTTGCCCCCTCCATAGTCCAAAAGGCAATTACAAAGTGACTTGGCGTTTTAGACTTTGGCAAGAGCCGTCTTGGCTCATGGCGAGGCAAGAATTTTTTAATGTGAAAAGGTGGTAGATGGCATTAATTGTAGCTGTAACTGTAGGGTAACAATAAAAAGGGGCATACCAGGGGGCTACTTTTCAATGATGTGATAGAGAGAGGAAGAATGAGAGTGGGATGCGTGTCCTATAAGAAGAATATGAAGAGGTGCCGTTTGGGGGATATAACATGTTAAAAAGAAAAAAAATAAATCAAAGGCAGACACATGTCAAAAAAATAAAAAATAAAAGGATAGGGTGGTAGTGGTATGTTAAGAAGAGCGAAAGATAAATGAAATAGTGACACGTGTGTAGTTGGAAAATGTAAAAGATTGAGCCCTTTGTTTATATAAGAGAGAGGCTTGTTGAAAAGGAAGCATAATGCATTTTGTCTAAGAGAAAAAGAAGAGAAAGAAAGAAAAAAGAAGAAAAAAGGTCAAAGTGAGTTAATTAGGTGCTTCAAGGAAGCGAGGGCAAGTATTTAATGGTAGGAGTGCCAAATAATGAGAGGTGTCAAAGTTTTTGGAAGGTTTGTTAATGCGTTTTTGTTATTGAGTTGGCAGCGAGTGAGTGAGGAAGATTCAAGCAAGGAACGCTACCATTGTTGGCTTAGAGGAGGAAACGTTCTAGTAAGTTTTTAGCTTTTCAGTTTTTAGTTTCCTATTTGTGTAGGGTTAGAAAGGGTTCTTTGTAAGGGGTGGATGGTAAGAGGGGGGAGACTGCTCGTCAAATCAGTTGTGAGAAAATACAAGTTAGAGGAAGTAGAGGAGGAAGTGAGAAGGATATTTAAGAGATTAAGTTAGGGAGGTATGGGTGGTCGTGCAATGGTAGAGAAGAGTGAACTAAGAGAGGCAATGGCAGCCGACTAAAGTAACGAACAGCGGGCTGAATAGAATGGTGAAGGGTCTAGAAGAGAGGGGGCTGAGGAGACAACCAGTGGTACAGAAAAGGTGATGGTGAATTTGGACACGGAGCCTATGGAGGTATATACTCGTTCCATAAACATGCAAACAGTCTAGCGTTAGACGTATGATAGAAGCGTTGATCTAGAGAGGTACTAGATAGTTAAGGCGAAGATAGAGTAGAGGGCCACATTTACCAAAGTAGATGGTGTTGCTTTTTATCTCTACATTTTCAAGGGTGGGTTTCATCAACTGTTGGAGTCATTTTTATGCTCTGTTAAGAAGGTACAATTTATCGTCTAACCAACTAAAACTGAACAGTTGGATGATCTTGATGACGTACTTCCTAGTATGCAAGGAGAAAGGATGGTTGCCTTCGATAGAGGTAGTTAAGGAGCTATATTTCCTTAAGCAAGGTGAGCCTTGCTTCTACTTTCTGTAAGCCAGGAAGGGAGAAAGTTAATAGTATAGCTTCCATCAAATGCTTATATGAAACAAGAGCAATTTTTTGTTGTGACAAAAATGACAAGCACGTCTTAGGGTTTTTCATTCTAATAGGGTCGAAGAGCGTGGTTGAGTAACGAAAGGTTAAGCCTAAATGATGAAGAGAAGGAGCAGATGCTATTTTTTAGGAGCGGCCACGTGAACAGCAAAGAATACTTGACACTATGAAATGTTCAAAATAGGTGCTTAAGGCGAGACCTTTCAAATGTGCCAGAAGAGTTTGTGCGAGCCCCAAGTCAGCGAAAGAGACAGTCTCTACTAAGACATCAAAGTAGCATGGCTGGTAAGTATATTTAAAGTATGAGAGCGACGTGTGTACATTTTGTCACGCAGGGTATGGCTTAGAGGTCTACATATAGCGAATGCACGATGACGACCATTTTTATCCCTAGCATATTGGTTTACAGACCAAGCAAAAACATCTGCATTGTCTCTAAGGAATTTTACAAGAAGATTTTTTTCCTGTAGGCTAAAAGAAGATCCAATGTTAATAGATAACTTAGGGTCTAAATCGTAGAGGTCTAACTTTTCTGTATCTTTGATTGGCTGAGGCTTGTGGTCGTCAAAGCCACTTCTGGCGTCAAGACTGTCAAGTGTGATTGCTTGTTGCTGCATGGCATAATGATGTTGATGGCTAGTTGATCTACGCTATAGTTTAAGGCAGCTGTTTGTCATGTAGCTAGTTCAATTGACAGTAGGTGGCAATGGTGGGTGGTCTACTGGTTAGATCTCATGTATCCAATTCCCACTAGTGTAGGGAACTTGACGGTCAAGCATAAATAGTAGTGATCATTTTAGTTTTCTTTATGAGTGATCTGCCTAAGATGACATTATAGGTGGAAGATTGATCAACCATGAAGAAGTCAACCACAGTGGTAATTGTGTGATCGTCGTCGCCAATTATAACAGAAAGTGTGATCATCCTTTTAACTGGGATTGGCTGATTGACGAACCCATAAATTAGAGAGGATAGCGTTAGATCACCAACATTGAACCCCATTTAGTGAAGAGCATCCCATTGTAGAACTTCGACTGCGCTGCCATTATTTATTAGGATCCTATTAACTTGATAGTTACCTATAGTGGCAAAAATGACGATTGGGTAATTCATGATCAAACAAGAGGTGAGAATTTAACTTATTGAAGCTGATCTCCAATTGGGTTGCTTGAGGTGTTTAGGGGCCACGTCTACTACCATGACACTTTATAGATGGGACTTATGTTTTGACTTGCTAGTAGCCTACTCTTTTGCTGGACTGATGATCATGTTTATGATGCCAACAACTGATCATTTGTTAGAAATGACTTCTAGCTACCTATTAGGCAAACGCGCCTAATCTTTGTTGTTTATTTCTTTTCTAACAAACTGCTTGATTGCATCTTTCCTCACCAGTGATTCGATTGCATTTTTTAGGTTGATGCAATCCTTCATTACATGTCCTATGTCATTGTGAAAATTACAGCATTTTTCGAGATCGTGCTTGCTGTGGTCTTCTTTCATTGGTGGAGGGCGCTCAATTAGACCTTCTCGCATGATGATGTTAAGAATTTATGATTTAGAGGCGATAAGGGGACTGTAGGACTCATACTTGGTGTACGGTGGAGGCCATGCTCATTTTTTATTAGGGTTATTTTGTGATGTGTCAGTTTGGGCATCTTTGAGGTGTCAAGGACTAAAGCGGTCGAGTCACCGAGTGGTTTTCAGACCCCAATTGCCCTTTTGCTCTTTGTCCTAATTTTTTGTTCGTCAATTTACGATTTTAATTTCCTCAGCTTCTATGTATTTCTGCTCCTTTTCGTAATGTTGGTATAACTTTATGGCTGAGCATCGGTTAAGGCATACTTTAGGTACTTATGATGGATGCCAGCTATGAAGGCCTATACAGCCTACTCGTCATTGAGATCTCAAACCTCTAGGGTGGTGACGTCAAAACGTTTGATGTAATCATAGATTATTTCTTCGTGATTCTGTTTAATTGCCAGTAAACTGATAGAGGTTCTGACGGCTATTCAGCAGCTGCTGAAATGGGCGAGAAAGTGCTTATCTAACTGGTTAGAGTTCATGATGGAACATAGGTTCAGGGAATACCACCATGTTCGAGCTAGTCCTTGAATCATTGTGGGAAAGATGCGGCACTGTATGGCATATGGAATATCACTAGATTGTGAAATGTGCGAAAGTGATTTAGGTGATCGGCTGGGTCAGTCTTGCTATCATAGGTGTTAGGAGAAAACTTAACTTTCCAAGGGATGATTACTTGAAATATCGGGTGAAAGCAGGTTGTGCTTGTCAACTAGGCATTCCCAGTTGTGTTTTCAGGGGGGCTCTCGGAGTTCTTTGATTTCTTGTTTGAAGACAGCTACCTGCTAGGCAAGGTCTAGAGGCTGAGGTGGCTTTAAGTGTCTGCCGGTATGGCAGAAGGTTCCCGCTGGCATATATCGCAGAGCTAGCGTGAAGCAGGAACTTTCCTTTACCATTGGTCAAGTTATAAGGTCTGGCATAATGGGCTAATCTTAGGGTTTCAGGTTTGGGATATTCTCAGTGCGTTGTGTTAGGCAATCAATAGGTTGCACGTTTTGGCGGTTTGTTTGGAAATTGACAAGTTATGCTAGTTAGAGTTGCGATTGTTGGATGGCAGCCAGTTGGTTGGCAATGGCTTGGAATTGGGCGTGGTAGTAGGCATGATAGTCAAGTTGGCCGGGTGGCTACGATAAGGCTAGCAACGTTGTCACGTGGATTTATGGCGCATAGGTGCATTGAGGTGAATAACAGGGGGCGCTAGGGTATCCAAGGGTATTTAGAGGGTGTTTGTGGCAGCATTAGTGGCTGTAACGGTGTTGCTGGGGCATGCTAGTTAATCATTGTGGGGAACGACAGTGGCTACTGGTGAAATCAGTCCTAGCAAATTCTGATAATAGGCTAATGGTGAGTAGGTCAACCAAGAGGGGAAAGAAATGGGTATTTAAATGTGTTACGAGCTAGGGATTATAGGGGTTGGTGGAGCTGCAATTTGGTTTGTTGCTTTCGGTGATGATGAAAAGTTTTGTGGAACAACGTTAGCATATTGGTTGGCTATGGGCTTTTTCGTTATGTTCCCACAAACGGCACTAAGATTGATCTCAACCTTGCAACACAAAAAAAGTCAGAAGGATGCCGGAGTTGGTACTCTGGGGCACTCTTCTATGGCTAAGTTAGTGGTTGGACTTTTTATACTTAATATGGTTAGGAAAACTCAGAATGGAAAGATCTTGCTTTACCTTTGAGTCTGCTTACATTTTTATAGGCGTTGTTGGGGGACATGGCATCAGGTGATTTGACAGGAAGGCAGCTAGCACCGAGCTAACTGTCAGGCTACAGCGCCTTGTGGTTGGCTCTATCAGTCGGCCATCATACAAGAATTGTCAATCTTAAGATCATGCTGCCATCGAAAGGTCACATCGATGTCAATTATGTTTTGGAGGATGCCCAGTTGTTTTGGCAGCCTTTTTAGTAACGGTGACTGTGTGGGGAGGTGATTAAATATTTGGTCGAATGCCCAAGTGATATAACAAAGTTATTTAATTTTTTTTCTTATTATCTTTATGTCTCAACAAAAATTACATAAGATTAATTTTTAAAATTTTTAATTTTTATTTTGCAATCTAATTTTAATATATAAATTTATATTTTAAATTATATTATAATATAATATAATAATTTTTATTGTTTTATAAATAATGCTATATGTTAAATTTCTTATCTCATATTATAATAAATGAAGATTACTAACTATTTAAATTTAAATAAATAATATTAGTTATTATATTTTATATAATTTGTAAAAGAATTATTATGTCAACTCAATTGTCAATAATACATACCTTGGATAAAAGATCTATTATTTTGTTATTTTGAATTATTTTCATATCTCATTAAGAAAGCCATAAAAGGTTTGTTTTAAAATTGTTAATTTTTTATTTCATAATATAATATTAACATAAAATTTATATAATAATATTTATTTTTAAATTATTTTATAATATTGTCAATTTTATTTTTTTTTGCAAGTAATACAAAATTTTAAATTTATTAACTTATATTATAATAAAAAAAATGGGACAGTTCAAAATATCTTACACGTGTAATCATCCAAGAATCTGCTCTACTCTGCGCGCTATACTTTTGCTTTTTCTCCCGGCATTGCTTTTTAAATTATTAAAAAAATATTAGTTAATTTTAGATAAACTATTATATTAATAATAACATTTTATACGTAAAAATTATTTAATTAATTTTTTAACCTAAAACATTTAAAAATAATAGGATAAAACTTGGTACAAATGATATATAGTTAAATTAACAAATTAAAAACTAAAGTTTTATTCTATTATTATCATAATAATTAAGTATTTAGTAAATTTTCAAAATAAAAAATTTTAATAGTATGATTTTACTTTATTTACTTTTTATTCAAATTAATTTATTTTAATTTTTATATATGTTAGTTTAAAATTAGATATAATTTTTTTAATATTTTATTAACATATTTTTATACTTATATAAACTTAAAGTTTTTAATTAGTTTATATGTATATATATATATATATATATATATTATATATAAGCGAGTAATGCTGCTAATTCATCGAGTTTGTATTTTTGGACCGATATCAGTAAGCTCTCTCATGTATTTTGAGTTGCTTTTTGATTCTAGGTGGTTGTGGGGGTAGTTTTATTGCTGACAGTTGGAAGCAAGCCAAGACAGCATACCAGATGGAACCTCTATCTGCCCCACCGAGGCTTGCTCAAGGTTGCGTTCCAGCGGAAGCTACCAGCCCGCCGTCACGTGGTACTTTAAGTGAATCGTCTGGTGGGCTGAGTAGCCCGCTAAATCAGAGCGCAGGAACCGGCAATAACAATAACCCACAAGGCATGTCAAACTTGCCATGAAAGTAAACTCTGGTTAACTCTGTAGTCTTCAGCTAATTGTATAAGAGGAGACAGACATGGATAACGTGTTAGCATTCAATTCACAGTAGGCAAGGAACATTTTGTAATTTAAGCCTTGCGCGAGTGAAGTAGATGCTTTTATCTTGGTTGCTGGATAGCTAGAAAAGGCTACTTAATAGTTCACATGAGCGCTCTTAATTTGCAGTTGCTTTGGAATAAAATTTTAAAAAAATTATATTTAGAGAATTTAGAATTATTAGTATACGTGAAACTAAAAAACACAAGAAATTAACGAAGATTTCAAGAGGTTATAATACGATAATTTTTTTAAGATTTTATTTGTCCCACCAATAATTTGATATGCAAAACAGATACTGGTGTAAAAACATCGAGGATATAATGAAACTAATGAATAATGTCATTTTTGTATTTATGATATTAATCTACTATGCACTAAGTAGTGTGTAACAAAATTACTAAAATTTTATACTGAGTTTCTTTATTGTTTTCAATATATTTCTTCAAAAACCAAAGGGTCATATTTGTATCCAAATAATGCCTCTCCATATAAACATAATTTATAACACTTAATAAATAATCAAGAGAAACTACTCTCGATCAATCATTAAAAAACATAATTCTTTTGAAGATATAACTTTTCACTTATTTTGAAAATATTCCGATTAGTTTAAAAGCTACCTTAGCATGGAAAGAAGACCATTACTGAGTAGTCTGCTTGGTTTCTTTCTTTCCTTCTTTCCATCTAGTTAACACAACGCACTGGGTAGGAAGCCGAAATATGAGAGCAGCTACCATCCCATTACTATTTCATATAAACCCTAATATAATGCCCTATCTATCTATATATCTATTCCCAAACCCAAGGCCCAGAAGAAGAAAGTTCATCGGCACCGCTTTACTACCAGTAATAAAATTTTGAACAAGCATCGAACACTAAACCCGTGCATGAATCATGATGCTGTTAAACTGTTCATGTATAGTAATTAAATTTCATAATTACATGTAATCAATTGACTTTTCCATCCCTTACTAATTCTGATGTAAGGCAATGTATATATAGTAACTACACACTACTGCATGTAATCAAGGATGCTACATTAGAACAAGCTGTACCCATTAGTTACAAACAAATTACTGCAGTTTGAGTTGCATGACATCCATCTATAATCTACTAGGTAATTATTGTGGCCAAAAGCTTGTATACTATTCAAATTCCTTCTTTAATTCTTCCAATAGGAGCCGAAAGCAAGTTTGATGTCTGCTCAAACAATAAAAATGGATACCGCCCCTGTTGCGTTTCACTTTTTACTGCGTTCACCAATCCACCAAAATTAGGATACTCATGGTCCAGTTAGAAGGTCACGCTGACCTCCATTGTAATCAACACTACTATTGATGTTTGTTGTCCGATTAGGCGTTGATGTCTCCGCTTCAACAGTAACATCCTGACTATCTACACGCTCAATGTTCCCAGTGCCAGAACGTCTATGTAGTGGGGAATTCTCAGGGGAATCACCAGGGCTTCCTCCCAATGTTCTTGTACGAGGGGCTTCTGTCTTACCATCACCCTTCTTCATCACAGCCTTCATGTGCCACTGCTTTAGGGCCTTGGAAGTTTGTTCATCAAAGATTGACCTCTTCATTGTTGATCCCATCTGAATACCCCAGCCCATACAAGGAGAATTAACCAATCAGAGGCAGAGAGTGTAATATGAAGTAGAAACCAAAAGTGCTTAACTACGAGTGTGATATGGTTAGTCCAAACCCTTTACCGGGTCTTGGTTGTCTAACTTAATTAATTAAGTTCCTGCCCGCTGGCAAGATAATTCTAGAAAGAAAAGGCAAACACATTAGTGTTTGAAAACAGAGGACTTACCTGAGTAACAAGGGCATAGAGTGGAAGTGTGATGTAGCTGCACATGAATTGGACTACTACCCTGTCAAGAATTTCTTTCACCATCATCATGTGCAAGTTCAAATTCAGTACACGATATATGAGATCAAATTCACAGAGTGAAATACTGAATGTTGTGCTTCATTTTGCATCTAAGAAAAACTACGGCCAAAACCCTTTTCACTCAAATGAAATAAGACAAGTATGTATGGCTTACCCGAGAATAACTCTTACAAATATAAGAATTAAATCCTGATGAAAACATGACCTTAGGCCGAACTCATACTGCATCAGGAGGAATCATTATAAACATTCCACTACTTCTAGACATTGAAATATGAAGAAGAAACAAGAAAGAAAGAAAGAAGAGAAAAATATCATTACCCATATCCAAAAGAAATATGTGATCTCGAATGCATTCTGGAGATGACAGATATGGTAAATAATGTCAGAATATATAACTTTCAACAATGGAGAAAACCATCAAGATATGATAGATAGTCATATTATTGTTTTGAAGAAGAAAGAAAAGATTCAGTTATCGTTTTACAAGAAAGAACAAGATGTTCTGCAGAACGGTCTGCTGGTTCAAACACAGTAACACGCCGAAATTAAAAAATTTAAAAAAAACTCCATAAAGAATTGCCAATTTTGGCATCATAAAAAGAAGGAAAAGGTTGTGAAATACCTGAAACAACACAAAGTGGATGAGATGAAGGATTAACTGTGGCCAACCAAACCAAAAATGCCTGTCAGAGACTTGCACAAGAGGCATCCCTTGTATTACAGCATGTTTTTCTACTATTTCAATTGCCATTTGTGCTATAATTGCTTGAAGCTTGGTTCCAACTGCCAATGTTACCTTTAAATGGAGCTGAATGGTTAATTCTTTACATAAAAGTGCATGCATGAGATAATCATAATGGAAAGGTTTCATGGACAATCTCTTACAGCTAAAGGAATCATGGATAGGAAAAACATAGCATGCCAGCCTGAAAAGATCGAACAAGCATATCAGAGGGGAAAAAGAGCACTAAATATGGGTAAAAGAAAGAAAAAATAAAATAAAAGACAAGGTAATAAAAAGGTATTAACCATTAACATCCATAAGGAGAAATATCACTGCCGAAGCCCATAATGCCGGACTGCAAGCACCAAGAGTATTAAAGTTAGTGGAACAATGGAAAGATGTACTGGCAAAATTGCTAATTGAGCTAAAAGTTCCGAAAACAAAAATAGAAATCTCACGTAATTCCGACGACCACCTTGAAGTCATCCTCTAGTGATCTTTTGATATATTTTTGAAAGTCAAACTTACTTCCAGGTGCTAAATGAACCTATATATAAGAAGGCAATAATTGAATTTTATAATTGTTGCTCCATATAGGGAACAAATGGAAATAAATAACAAAATATCTTCTGCGGGGAAACTCACACTGACAAATCCATGACGCATTGTAAAATAATCGGCCTTGCGAACAGACCTGAAGAATTGTCGCCACAAGCATACCTGGAAGAATTTCATTCATTCCTTGTAACGAGTGTTGTTACAAGCTGAAAATCTGATTGTTTAAACCTTCAAGCTAGTGTCACAGTCGTACATTTCCACCATTTAGCAGGATATGTGAATTGTCTAAGGAGAGATTTTTTTGGTAAGTAGGCTATGGTCCTTGGGAACAAATTAACATTTTGATAGATACAGTAATAAAGGAACCACCACGTAGGAAAAAAAAAAGTGCTTTGATGCTGAATATACAATATCAAACCACATGTTGAAGTTAATTTCTAATTTCACTGTATTGCATTGATGAATGTTGAATAAGGAAGAATTAAGGATATTAATTCTTACGAAGTAAAAGGAGAATTTTGTTTTTGTCCAGGCCCTGGTGTGGTCTCTCACAAATGATGTCTCATGAGTGAGCCTAAATCTTGAAGGATCTAAAATTAGCAAGCAACCCAAGTGAGCATGTGAAGAAATTGAAACTTAAGGCAACAAGTTATTTACCATCGATCAATGTTCAAGGTTAAAAACAAGAAACTGATGATTAAGTAGCGTTAAATCAAATCGTATACCATTGAGTTCATTAACTGTACTGGTACACTCCCGTTCCCACTCCTTCCATCCTCGTGTCTGCAAAAGCATACAGTAAGAGATCCATGAGCATGTAAACTCTATCCATATAGGAATGGGCTAATTAAGCAGAGTGATTTCAGATAGCGAAATTAAGAAACTGAAGGAGATAGCCACCTTTAATCTTCCAAGCATCATTGTTATGGCGCTATATGCCACATGAAAAACTGCTAAAAAGAATATGAAAATGTGCAATTGATGTAGTCCATTCACAGATATAAGTGGCACGTACCCCTACAACAGATTTACAACTGCTATAGTTAGAAATTTGGAGCAGGAGGAGGCCGGCCTGCCTGCTTAAGGTCTCTTTGATTTTTTGTCGTATGTTAAAAATCACTTTAGAATTAATCTTGAGAAAACAATATTCCAAAAAAATAAAATAAAATAAAATAAAAAATTGACAATTTGACAGATAAAATATATAGTTTGCAACTCGATGAGATCGTCAAATGTAACACTAATATATACATATAGTTGTTATTATAAACATTAATATATTCGAGATGCAGTACTTACGTGCTTGCACCCTTTAGAGCTAGCAGCAGCCAAAAATCTACGCTCACCATGATATAAAAGCAGTCTCCGATGTCCACCGTCGCCTTCAGATTCTTGCTTAGGTTGTGGCTTTTGTTTATGATGGGTAAGATCAACTCTTTTGGGGCAAAATAACATTGTATCCGCAACCTCTTCTGGAATGCAGATACTTGAGATATAACTCTGACCAAATGTCAGGATCAGAGAAATGAATCCCAAAACCATAAGTTCTGGAACAAAGCAAAAACAAAAACAAAAATGTAGTATCATACACCACATATGAGAATGGGTCAACAACAACAACAACAACAATAATAATGATATTGTTGATGAAGAAGAAGAAGAAGAAGCTAGCATGCAGAAATTATAAGTTTGGGTAGCAGGCAGAAATGGAAACTCAATGCATAGAGAAAGGTTGGGGATTGATTTTTACCGTTTTTAACTTTTTGGAGAGCCTCATATAAAGCCTCCTTTCTTCTTTCTTCAAACAACTACAATAATTGATGAAATCTCTTATTATATACAATCAGTACATACTAGTTAGTGCAGACTATAACTATCTTTTCTTTAAAAAAAAAAAAATTAAAAAAGGGGTCATTTGCAAGACCAAGACGCAGCAGAAAATGATACATATACCTTCCCAACAGCATGGAGAACCTTTTCCAGAGCGATTGAAATAATAACGATGACAGCACAAACAACCGCCACAGCCCACGTGGGCGTCTGATCAAGCTGCCTCGAACCGTCGCCTCCTCCTCCCGCCATTTATTATTATAATTGCAGATTCAAAATAATAATTATTATAATTTCTTTCATTAATTCATAAGTAAAATCAAATTAAAATAAATAAATAAATGTGCCGCTTAATTAAGCATGGATATCCAGCAGCTTTATCCCAAACTAAAAAGGCCAAAGTTTCATCCTGGAGATTACAATTGACATTTGACATGGAGAATTGAATGCGACTAAGCTGGTTAATTAATCAATGTCGATTCGTTTTTCTTGTAACTGAAAAGGTCATAAAATTGACAAGTGGCGGTTGGTCATTCATTGCCATTAATTGCAATTGACTTTGACTGTCCTGTTCTGTCCCAATTCAAATTTCCAGTTTGCCCCTATTAACGGGAGTGCATGCTTGCATCTCGGAATTTTGTTACAATACAATTGGGTCATCATTTGACCACAAACACAAACAAATTCTTTTTTTTTTTCTTTTTCTTTCTAATTTAAGGCAACAAAAATTTCATCATCAAGATTCGATGTGCTCTTTTCTTCTAAATAAATATCCCACCTGTTAGCTAATTAACGTACGTGCACATTACATCGATCTCCACAAGATTTTCTTTTTCTAGGATCCTTCCATCCACCAGCATTTTCATTCCTTAATTTCAGTTTATTTAATTACTTAACATTTGGTATATGGGGTTAAATGTTCACTACTTGAATCATGCTGTGCCGTTGGAGAAAGAAGTTGTACTTGAAAGATATGTGATACAAGCCAAATCAATAAGAAAACCAAAAGAAGAATTAAGAAGAATTATTAAAGAGTTAAGGAGAGAAAGAGAGAAAGAACTAGGAGAAAAAGCCAAATTATTTCTCAACATGTTGAACCAACCTAGCATCAGCCACATTGTAAGGATACCTTTGCTTCATTGGAAGTCCTGCATTGTAGACCGAAATCCACTGTGTAACAGCAACACAAAGATGAACCTTCGTTTCGGGTTAATCATCTTCTTTATCAAAGTTCAAAGTACCCTGCTTTTGGCCTCATGGATAAATCATCTCTTGAATACCAAGTTGTTCCACAGGGAACAAATTTCGGCCTAGCTCAGCAATGTCTCTAGTCATTCTCAACTTGTCCTCAAGGATTGGAAACAGGAATCCTTTACTGTAATTCATGAAGAAATGACATGAGACTGAGGTAGCTGATATTGTCAAAGGTAAACTGCACTTGCTGCTCCAATATTCAACAAACTTAACTTTCATTTTTGCCGCCAATGAACTAAGATGCTTCAAACAAATGTCGGTCAGAAACACTGTCAAGCTCAAATCAATTGATTGGATAACCACCATAAAAGAAACTAGGATTCCAATTAAGAGGTTTAGTTGTTTCTTGTTACCAGCAACATGGATTTGCAATTAGGTGTCAGAATCATAGTCAGAGTTGGCTTCTGTGGGAGCAATTCATGATTCCTTGCAGCAATGAAACCATCCCAGTCAAGTTTGATGATATTCCCATTCTTTGCACTGACTAAAATAGCAGAAAATATTGCATTTTTGTCTACCTTTTCAAGTAACCCAACACTCCATACATATACCTTTGGTCCATAATGTTATGAAGGGCATATTATAAAACAAAATAATCTTATGCAAAGAAGGAATGTTGTTGTACAGACTAGCACCAATAGCTTGAGGAAGTTCAGCTACGATAGATTTAGTTGTTGTCATAAATTATGTTACACTTGCAGCACCGTACCCAAGATCATGGTTATCCTGCGTCAAAAGCTTACCGACAATAACAGCTCGTGCCACTGCTGTATAATACATTCTTCAACAACTACCCATCGGACAACAATATCATGAGAAAAACCTGCTTCCAAGGTGGTCATGGATGCTAGTATAGCCTTCGGACCACCTAGAGCTTTATCAAGTCAACTCATTGGTAGTTGTCGATGCTATCCATTTTGCTCACTTCCTTTAGCTTGATTTTTAGATTTGTAGTGTAAGGAAGTAGAGATCGTATCCCATAAGAATCTTCAGAAGTTCAAAACTGATTTTAAGAATAGAAAAAAAAAAAAGAAACGATGTGATAAAAAAATAGTAGAATCTAATTGAGAAAAAAACAATAAAAGTAAATAGAGGTTTAAATTATTTTTTAAAACAAAATAAAAAAACCTTTAAAAATAATTTAAAAATTAAAAATGAAAAGACTTTAGTAGTAAATCGATATTGCTTACTAGTGTATTATTATCAATCATTGAAAACTCTTATGCATTTTTTTAAACAAATAAATCAGCCATGGATTCAAACATGTATTGACTTTCTTACTTTCCCTTATTTCCTAATTAATCAAGTTAAGCACTATGATTCACCCTTATTATTTAAGTACCTAAAAAAAGTTTTAGAATATAATTAAAAGATAGCTTGAAAAACTAGGAAAGTTTAACTGATTCAATCTAATAAAATCAAAAGCTGATTTTATTTAAGAAAGACTTATATTTTCATAACTTTTAAAATAAAAACTTGACCACCCTCATTAAAGTTATTTTGCTACTTATGTAAAACTAATCAAACTATTACGTATTTGATTAATTAAACTAGCTCTAGATTAAATATGAGAAAATTACTAGTATGCATCCTAGAAGTTGAAATCATATAACCATGACATTTAAATAGAAAAACACAAGATATTTGTAAAAAAAAAAAAAAGACTTTGAAAACAAACTTCATTTATTTCTCATGATGAATAATACAAAAGCTTGCAAATCTTTTTACTACCAAATAAAAAACTTAGAGAGACATAGTTTAGAAAACAATGAAGAAAATAGAGAGGAAGAATAAGAATGAGATGATCAAAATTGTTTAACCCTCTCTATTTATAGGGAAAAAATTCAATTAAAGCTAGGGATAAAGATAATTATATTAATTGGATTTGTGGGTTGATTTTCTTCATTTATCCAAGAGATAAATATAATCTTCAAAGGTAATTATTCCAGCTTTCAAACTTTTAACCCAAGTATAACTTTATCTTCCAACTCGTCCTAGTGTGATCAAAGTTCTTCAACATCAGCTCATTAGAATTTAAAACTCACACAAATTCTCTAACTTAGCCAACTTCTGCTTCTTTTATATTTTTTATCTAATTAAATCCTGCAAAATAAAAAACAATAAATGCTTATGATAATCATAAAAAATAACTAAAAAAGATTAAAATAGAAAAATAATTTATATAAAATTAAGTATTTATCAAATTTCCCCGAACTTAGATTTGCTAGTCCTCTAGCAAACTAGACCTAAACTAATCCTAAATGCAAGTAAACTCTAAATCTTTCTGAAGCTTTTAAAGATTCATACATGTAAAAAAAAAAAGAATATAGCAAGAATAAAATTTCTTTCACAAGACTAACACCCATCTTAGATAAGAGATTTTTATGAATAACTCATTATACTTATCTTGGCTATTCTCAATAGTTATGCACTCAATATCACACAAGTGTTTAAGCTTAGTATTTCTCTCACATGCAATCTATGAAAATGCATTACCATATGCTTGCTCATTCATCTCATTTCCATTACTTAGGATACATGCTAACACAAATCAGAAGGTCTTTACATGATTGTAATGGGGCTAAGGTATAGGAATGGTAGCAACAAAGAATGGATAAACAAAGGGTAATTAAAGACAGAAACTAATAGAGCACAAAATTGAATAAAAAAATATAACTTTAAATTTAAAAATTCAAATTGCATACTTAGTCTCTTTTAGCCATTTTGAATATCAAATTTACTTTTCTTCCTTTTTTTTTTTAAATCACATGAGAACACCTTTTTTTTTCTTTTTTTTTTTTACTTTGACTTTGTTCTCGGTTTTTACTCAATTCTTTGTTTCATGGAGTTTTCAAACATGATTCCATAGCTCATATACCAACTACTTTTTTTTCTCTTTTTTTTTACTCAAACTCAAGCCTCAAGAATTCACCCTTTTCACATTTTTCTCTTAAAAAATTCAAACATGTAACTAAATGCTCTACAATAAGTAGAATAATTTGTTTTACAGTTTTAGGCTCAAACACGGTTTAAACAAAGAAAGTTAACATTAGGCTCAAATAGGTTCACTAAATGATAAATTACAAGGCAAACTATTTAGGTTCAAGTAGTTTCCATCTTAAATGCCTTCATCATTTTCATACTTGCATGTAAACAAATGTAATCTTAATCAGATTTAAAGCAAGTTCTAGAGTTACAATAACATGAATTGATACTCACAACAAAGAAATTAGATTGACAAAGATAATCAATCTTTTAAGCTCAAAACTCACAAGGGTCTTATAATAACCAAGATTTAGCATGCTAAGTGTTCAATATCATCATCTACACTAAAATAGAGTTAGCTTCCAAATTCATAATATTCAAGCATATTCTCATTTAATCCATGCATGAACTCATCAAACTTTAAAAAGAACATAAGAAAACATTAATTTTCAAAAAGAAAAGAAAAAAATTAACATAAACAATGCTAAATTTAAAACAATATGCAATTAATCTCCTCCCACACTTATTACATACATTATCCCCAATGTATAAACAAGCATGAAAGAAAAGAATAAGATAAAACTAAAGTGAAGGAGAAAGAAATCAAATCTGATTTTTTTTTGAAACTTGGATTGCCTCCATCTTGGACAAAAGGTATTTGATAGCTGCATGGTCAGAAAACGCAATTACTTTAGTTCCAAGCAAATAAGATCAAAATTTTTCCAAAGCAAAAACAATAGAGAAGAGTTCTTTTTTCGTAGTAGTATAGCTGCATTGAGCACTATCCAAAGTTCTTGAGGCATAATAAATGACATGTAGGGCTTTTCCAACTCGTTACCCTAGCACTGTACCCAAGGCATGATTGCTTGCATCACACATTATCTTAAAAGGCAGGTTCCAATCAGGGGGCTGGATAATGGGGGCTAAAGTTAAAAACTCTTTTAGCTTATTAAAAGCTACTTTACAAGCATCATCAAACATGAACTCCACATTTTTTGCTAGTAATTTGCATAAGGGTGAAGCTATCTTCGAGAAATCTTTGATAAACCTATGATAAAAACCTTCATGTTCAAGAAAAGCGCAAACTTCTTGCACATTTATGGGGTAAGGCAATGATTGAATAATCTCTATCTTAGCCTTATCAACTTTAATTCCTTTAAAAGATACAACATGCCCTATATTCCCTTGTGTACCATAAAATGAGATTTTTCATAGTTTAAAACCCGATTAGTTTCTATACATCTGTCTAGCACAAGTGTAAGGTTTTCTAAGCATGCATCAAAAAAATTTCATATACTGTAAAATCATCCATAAACACTTCAATTATTCTTTCAATGTAATCAGAAAATATGCTTATCATACACTTTTGAAATGTGGCTGGTGCATTGCATAAACCAAATGGCATGCGTCTATATGCAAATGTGCCAAAAGGGTCAGTGAAAGTCATTTTCTCTTGGTCTTCGGCTACAGTCACAATTTGGTTATAACCAGAATATCCATCAAGAAAATAATAATGTGATTTACCTACCAATCTTTCTAACATTTTATCAATAAATGGTAATGGGAAATGGTCCTTCCTAGTAGCTGCATTTAGTTTCCTATAATCCATACAAACTCTCCAACTATTTTGAACTCGATAGAAATTAACTCATTGTCTTGATTTGTAACCATTATTATCCCACTTTTCTTTGGCACCACTTGTATAGGACTTACCCATTTACTATCAGATATTGGATAGATCACCCCTGCATCAAGTAGCTTTAAGATCTTTTTAATCACCACTTCTTTCATGGATGGGTTTAGTCTTCTTTAAGCCTCTTTACTCGATTTTGCACCTTCCTCTTGTAAAATTCGATGCATACAAGTTGAAGGGCTAATTCTTTTGATGTCAGAATAGTCCATCCAATTACTGACTTGCGTTCTTTCAAAACTCTTATGAATCTTTCCTCTTGTAACGAAGTTAGGTCCTTAGTTATGATCATCGACAAAGTTTTTCCCTCTTCCAGGGATGCATACTTTAATTGCTCAAGCAGTTGATTTAATTTCACTTTTGGTGCCTACAAAATAAAAGATAAACGTTTCTTATAAGTAATAGGCAATTCTATAAATGAAACATTGAACTTTTTAGAGAGAGGAGTTAAAAAATGTATAGTCCTGGTATCCTTTTCCAAAGCAGCCATTTGCTCAATTTTTTTAAAATTGTCCTTCTTTAATCTTTGGCTAATGGTTACTTGAAACTCATAATCTCCACCTAAATTAAAAATATCTTGAACAAGCGAATCGATAATACCGACATGAAAAACATAATATACTTTATTTGGATATTTCATGGCATCAAAAATACTAAAACTAATGACCTCACCATCAAACTCCATCATAAAAGTACCACTATAAACATCTATCTTAGTCTTAACGATTTTCATGAATGGCCTTCCTAACAAAATAGGTCTTGAATTAATAGAAAACTCATCTTTCATGTCTAAAATATAAAAATCAGCCGAAAATACCAAATTATTAACTTGAACTAAGATATCCTCCACCACACCATGTGGGTAAACATTTGACCTATCTGCCAGTTGAATGATTACAAGAGTTTTTTTTAAGTTTCTAAGGTTCAATTTATTAAATATAGACCTAGGCATGACATTAATAGATGACCCTAGATCACACATTGCCCTTTTAAAACTTGTATTTCCTATTCTATAAGGAATAGTAAATGAACCTGGATCCTTACACTTGGGAGGTAGCTTTCTTTGAATCACTACAGACACATTTTCCCCCAAACTTTCCTTTTCATTAACCTTATACCTTCTCTTTGTTGTACACATCTCTTTGAGGAATTTAGCATACTTGGGCACTTGTTTTATAGCATCCAAGAGAGGTATGTTCACTTGAACCTTCTGAAAGGTGTCTAGTATGTCTTTCTTCAACTCTTCCTTTTTAGATCTAGCAAAACGACCAGAAAAAAATGGGTAAAATTTTAAAACCAGATTTGACAGAGTTAGGCACTATCTTGTCGATCTTGGCTTGTGGAAGTGTCCCGGGTTCTAAAACTTTTTGATGTTCTAATTCGGCCTTGCTTGCATCTGTTTGGCCAATTTCTTTTCTTTTTCTGGTGTAAGTGAGAGTTACAGCATTAACTCCCTCCTTTGGATTAATTACTGTCTGGGAAGGTAACTTCCCGAACCTTGGCTTTCCAACTTACTCAAGGATGTTACAATTTGGCCTATCTGTCTCTCTAAATTGATAAGTCTTGCATCATTTTACTGTTGAAACTTAACTTAATTAGTTGCGAACATTTTTACAATATCCTCAAAAGAGTTACCTGATTCCCTAGAAGGTTGCGTTCTAGGTTGATATTGAAAAGTCGATAGATTTCCTTGTTGAAAGTTGAAATTTTTGTCTCCTTGATTCCCATAACTAAAGTTAGGATGATCTCTCCATCCAGGGTTATAGGTGTTAGAGAATGGATCATATTTCCTTTGAGGTTGTCTTGAGAATCCACCAATTGCATTGACGTTCTCTGAGTAGTCCTCTTGGAGGGTGGGACACATATTAGTCATGTGTCCTTGGGTTGAACAAATTCTGCATACTTTTACTTGCTTGTTTACTACAGCAATTTGACGCATGAGTGAAGTAAGATCAGAAATTTGATTTCGCAAAGATTGTATACTTACCTCACTGACATTCTTTATGGAATTATTAGTCCTTGTGCCAAATTGTTGAGTGTTGGCTGCCATGTTGGAGATTAAGGCTCTTGCTTCATTAGGTGTTTTGTCGACCAATGCACCTCTAGAGGCTGCATCGATCATGCTTCTTTCCATGGGAAGTAAGCCTTTGTAAAAGTATTGGATCAAAAGTTGCTTCAAGATCTAATGATGAGGGAAACTTACACACAACCTTTTAAATCTTTCCCAATACTCATATAATGTCTCCTCTTGATTTTGCCTTATTTCATAAATCTCCTTTCTAATGCTCACAGCCTTGGAGGCTGGAAAATACTTCTCAAGAAAGAGCCTTGCCATTTCATCCCAAGTAGTCACTGATCCGGAGGAAATGTAGTAGAGCCAATCTTTTGTCAAATCTCCTAAAGAGAATAGGAAAGCCCTTAACTTTATTTGATCTTCTGTCACCCCCAGTGGTTTCATGCCCGAACAGATCATATCAAACTCCTTAAGGTGTTTATTTGGATCTTCTCCTTTAAAACCATGAAAAATAGGTAGTAAACGAATAAGACCAGATTTGAGTTCAAACGGTTGTTGTAAATTAGGAAAATTAATGCAAAGAGGTTGAGATATGATATTTGGTGCAGCAAACGCCTTTAATATGTGCTCCCAAACATTCTATTTAAGGGCCATGATTTCTAAAAACAAGACAAGTTCCAACATACGACTAGCATTACCAAAAGGTAATAACAGTTTTCTCTGCTTAGAAGCAATAGTATTAAGCAAACTACAAGCATCTAATAATGTGCCCGTGCATGCATTTATGCCATAGTTTGCATCCCTTTAATAAAACAAATAAACCTGCCTTACTTAAGAAACCCTATGGCCAGATGCATGAATAAGCTTTAATAGAGCAGCATTCAAACCCTTACTCAAAAACTACTCCAAATACTTCTTCACATCATAGAAATCTAACTATTGATCATAAGACATATATGGCAATACGCGCATATCCTCTGTGCCATTAATATCAATCTGAATGTTAGACCCCAGTGCATCAGTTACAAGTGGAATTTCACTTATCAACCTAATACAAGCTACATGTTCTATCAACTACAAAAAGGCCATAGTGTATTGTATCGAGTCTGCACTACCATCTTCAACAATCTTCATCAATTTTTTTCTGCCTACAATGATCAACAAAAACCCAAAAAATGGAATAACAAGAGTTTTAAGTCTTTCCTCTGTACCATCAAACATAATAGGCCAGGAACTTAATCTTAGCAATAAGAAAATGTACCTCATACATTAGCTATTAACTTGGATTTTCATCACAATCTTCACCCTTTTATGAAGAGAATTAAATGAGTGGCACCTTATAAAGAACACATACATTACTTCTAATGCTCTTCAAGGCTATGTCAATTCTATAGATCTCATTTGTGCAAAATATAGTCTGAATCTCACATTGTAAAGTCTCATCAAGCTCCTTCCTCTATTAGGGCATATCTTCCTATATGTGCTTAGCCTTATCCATATCAAACTTCCTCACTTCCAAGATCCCAAACGTCATAAGATAAGCATTACGTTTTTATGGAAACAGTGCTTGCGTAATCATGTTTGTTGAAAATGAGCAATTACTACAGTTTTTGACATCATACTATGAAAACCATGCATAACTAGTTTGATTCAAAACCATAAACTTTAAAGTCAAGTTTTGTGACTCCTCAAGTGCAATGCAATCTCTTATTTCTATTGGATACTGAATCCAACTTAATTAAGTAGTGCCCCTTACAACTTAGCACCATAGTGGTACCATTGTAAAGTTCTATCTTCAGCAACAAGCATGAATGTCCCCACATTTGCTAAGACAAACCCATGTCCGTTTTGAAGTTCTGCTCTAACTTATTTGCATCTTCAATTTCTGAGGAAACCAACACACAAGACCCAATCAAACTCTGTTCTTGACTACCAACTAATTCAGTTTCTTATACTTTGATGAGTTTTTGCCCTATTACGATAGTGTCAATTCTTTTCAACATTTAATCGAACACTTAGGTTACTTTAGAGCAAAAGCTCTTAATATTAACTCGTATTTCATTTTGCAGTCACTCCAATATGTTCTCAAATGCGCACTCCAATCATATAAAGCCTTCTTGCAGTTGAGCAATATCTTCTTCCAACAACATCATCACATCGGTAGCTATGATTGACTGCTTTGATACCATTTGATACGAGCCATATCAACAAGAAAACTAGAAGAAGAATTAGAGAGTTAAGTAGAGAAAAAGAGGAAGAATCAAGAGATTAAGAGAAATTTTTTAGAGTATTTCATTCATATTTTTTAGGTTTTACACTAGTTCAGATTTGTAATAACAGTAAACAAGCAAAACAATGAAAAATAATAAATGCCATTGATAAACGAGAATTAGTTAAGAACCCTAAAATGTATTGTATAACTATCTTCCTGAATAGCCTATATCAATATAAGGGCTGCCAACATGATTTAGCATTTTCTCTGCTATTACAACTTGAAGGATATGCATGCTCATTGCCCCTGCTCTACCTTCGAAAAACCCATGGACATTATTAATACTAATTGGACTACTTCTTCCACTGATATTACTACAAAATAGATAGTAATTGATCAATTTTATATGAACAAAATGATATCAATAACCTAGCTATTGGACCAAGGATAGATGAAGTTGCTTTAGCTTTGGCAGCTACTTTACCAACCACCTCACTTAGAATCCAATTTTGCAAGATTCCATAGGACGTTGAGGATAATTTTTTAGATTGCCACATCCTAATCAACTACTTTTCTAAATTATATATTAAAACCAAAAAGTTAATAAATATAAACTTATTAAAAAAATATAGATATGGTAAAATAAGATCACCGATCAAAATATTAGTGATATTTCTTGATTGGTACTTAATCCTTATCATATTTCCATTAGTGATATTTTTTTATTGATGCTCAATCTTTATCATATCTCTATTATTTATTAGTGTTATATCTTGATTGATGCTCAATTTTTATCATTTCTCTATTTATGATTATTTGTATTAATCTCTTGGTCTCTTTCCTTATCTTTTGATTTTATCTTTTGTATATAAGACATATTGATATCATTAGAATAATATAGACTTTCTTCTTAACTTAAAGGTTGTTATGATATCAAAAGCTTAATAGCCTCACGGTATTTTTTTCTGGGCATTCTTTTTTCTCTTAACCGGTGGCTATAGCTTCTCCTCCTTCTTCCTCAATCCAATACTTCACCGACAATAACCATCCCTTCACCGAAAAAAATTCGAGCACCACCCCTCTAACAATTGCTCATACCCAAACGGCAACACCTATTCCAAACTCTCCTACCCTTTTGAATATGATTAATAACGATCAGCTAATCAACATCAACATTATTGCCCAAACACCCCTAAAGCTAAATAACACCAACTACTATTCGTGGAAATATCAATAGGAAACCATACTCAATGCATATGACTCCCTTCACTTCATCGAACAACCACCAAGCCAAACAATTACCCCTTTTCACCAATGTCAGGACCACCTTATTAGGAGCGCCATAATTGTAACTCTTTCTTTTGACATCATTCTTTTTATAACTGATTCCAAGAACTCTTATGATCCTTGGCAAAACCTTAAGACAACCCACACCAAGCCATCGTGTGCTTACAACACTAGCTTGAGAGAATCCTTGAGTACCATAAAGAAAGGTAATCTCTCCATCCTAGCTTATTTACAAAAGACCAAGCAAATCTACAGCACTCTACATCTGTTGGAATTTAAATCTCCATGGATGAACTTTTCATCCATGCTCTTTACAGGCTTTCAACTGAGTATGATAGTTTTACCTCTGCTTTGCGTGCTTGTGAGACTCTTATTACATTTAAAAAGCTTTATTGAGAAGCTGCTTGATTTTGAGCAATGTCTTATCGTGAAAAGAATGGAAAAAGTTAGATTCAGTTATCAACTGCTCCTATCAAAAATAGGGTTGACAGTGGAGTCGAGCCATATACACATGGTTTTATAAAACAGTATGATTCTCCTAATCTAAATCAAGCAAGTTTTACATGAAGAAGGTTTGCCTCAGCATGTTCTATTTGATACGGGTAAGAGAAATAGTATTTTTTAAAAAAAATAGAGAAATCAAAATCAAGTTAAGATGATACAAATCAGCCCTTTCTTCTTATTTCGAAGATCTTACCATTTTTGACAGAATTAGAGTTATATCTCTTTTTAAGTTTTATTCAAGAGTTTTTATATGCTTCTGTGACCCTTTAAGACCTCAAAATTTTGACAAATTCTTTTTCTTTTCTTAGGAACACATACAAGATTCGTCACTACAAATAGGATAATGCCCAAGATTAATTACTTCATTTATGAATTTCATAGTAGTAGAAATACTTGTCTTACCGAAATGGAATTTATAACTACTATCCTCTTGCCTAGCAGGCAAGGATTTACCTCCATGGAAATGATGATTCATTCAGATCAGCATAAAAGCCCAACTTTATTGGATTGCCAGAATCCATGTTGTATATTTGAAAAAGGTTGACCTCTTTATTTCTCTTATGGTACAATCCTTTGCCTGCTAAGCACACTTTCTCCTCGGTTCATAGAGATAAAATGTAAGAGTAAGACTGGCCCTAACCATTAATCATGGAAAAAAGGACTCACTGAGTTAGGACCATTAACTAATACTAATAAAATTGAATATTAATCTAATACTAATTGAATAAAAAATGCTACTATAATATAAAGAACAAAAAATATATTTTCTGTTACAAGGGGTTGCAGGTTTTTTTCTACCAGTTAGAGCTCTCCCTTCACCACCCCATGAGGATGGTCTACAAGGTTCTTAGCTACTCCTCTTACCTAGCCATCATGTAGATCCAGCTCTACCCAAACTTTCTGGTTTACCCTAACATTCTTCACCTGTCCAACTGTTGTTGAACAGTTTTTGGATATCAAATGGACCTTTCCAAAATGTAATTTTAATGTGGTCAATTCCCTTCTTTTGCAATCAGTTTCGCTACAACATCCGCTGCTCTAGCTAATTGTCCACCCCTTCGAAGTTTGATTTCTATGTTATGTATGGCCATGCCTAAGAGCATATTGATTGAAGTAGATTCTTCTTTTTGATCGATCAATCAAAACCCCTTCCTAAATTGTATAAGCTTATTCCAAAGCATACAGCTTTTTGGATGTAGATAATAATATCTAAACAGATGGATATATAACATATAATTTTTATCGTATAATTCTTATATATATATTGTACAATGAAGTACCATATAAGTGGATATATATCGTGTCATTTTTATTTTGTCAAAAATTGATTTTACGGTATAAACACTTATGACCTCCCCCTTTATGCCTTATGGTAATGATTTCTCTAACATTACAACTTTTACCACAATGATGCTATCCATAGATCAAATTATTTCATGGATTAGATTTCACTTAACTGTCTGCGACTCCATTAAGTGTACCTGGGGTACAAGTTTTGTATAAATGTATCGTCACACTATTAAGTATTTTAACTTAAGTTCTTTTTGTTCTAAGAGGTGAAATAGAATAACCTAGTTAAAACGTAATGATTATACGTTTGCAATGCATTGTATGTCTCGTAATAGGTCTTATTCTTCTATTGTTTTTGAGGAGTCAATTTCTATTCATAGCAATTACCTTGACACCAAAGAAGAGTTCGACCCAATCTTTGTTTTTGTCCTAGTTGATCCTGATTCAACATTAGAAGTATATTGAATGGTACCGATCACAGCCAATTTCACTACCAAGTCATCTTCCAATAGCAGCCACGACAATTGAACCAATATTTGTTCTTAGTAAGGAAACTTCTCGACCATGCAAAACTGACCCCCAAACAATGCTAATTTTGGCAACCAACCAACCATTCAAAAAACACAACAAAATTAGCTAGGTTTTACTTGTCAACTTTGCAATAAACCTAGTAATCATGTGAAGCAGTATCGGAACCTTTTGACAATCTTTTCTCTTGTCCAAGGCAATGATTTGATAGTAGCTAAAATAATTCCAACCAAACTTCCCCTTAATAGCCCCATACTAATTTTATGACTCAAACAAATGAAAGTGATGTCAACTAGCTCTTTGACTCTAGCGCTTCCCATCATGTTACACAGGACCTTCATAATTTGTCCTTGCATTCAGATTATAATGGTACTAAAGGCATCATGCTTAGTGATGGTAAAGAATATAAAATAACCCACACATGATCCATTTTTTTAAACACTTCTTTCAGACCTTTACATTTATCAAATGTTTTCTGTGTGCCTAAGATGAAAAAGTACCTTGTTTCTGTTTTCAACTATGTGATGATAATCATTATTCTATGGAATTCTCACCCTATTTATCTATTGTGAAGAAGTTTGCACAGGGGTGCCTCTAGTAGCAAGGAAACCTAAAAACAGTGTGTATCCATGGCTTACCTCTTTCTCGTCTTTAACCTTCCTTCAAGCCTTCACCATCATCCACACCACAATTGCTCCCAATTGGCAACGACGTCTCGGCCATCTTTCTACTCCTACTCTTCATCAAGTTTTTAAGCTTTTAGATATTTCATTTCCCTTAGATAAATCTTTCTTTTGCAATTCTTGTAAATACAGTAAAATGCATAAGTTTCCTTTCTACAACTCTACAATAAAAACTAATGCTCCTTTGGAATACATTTATTCGAATGTTTGAGGTCCATCCCCAAAACTTTCAATTGATGGTTTTCAATATTAGTTATTATATGTTGATCATTGTAGACATCTAAATTCGTCCGGGCTGTTTGTCCCCAAAAATCCTAAATATCTGAGAACGAAAATGTAGTGGCCACTCTGATGGAGGTTAAATTGCACTAGAAGGGATTCACATTTTTGTGATTTTAATCAGTCATATGTAAATAACTATATATATACATGATTGAAAAACTCATTTTCTCGGGTAAAAAAGATGAATCTGCAAAGGAAAAATTTTTGTTTTAAACAAGTTCTTGACAAATTTTGGAAATTATCTCTGTGGATGATCTCACAGTCAATTTTCATATTTTTAAAAATTTTCTAAGATTTTTCTAAAAAACTAGAGAAATTAGTGGTCTGATATTTTTACTGACACTGGCGTAGCTTTATGCCAATTGTCACCCCGAAAAATCACAAATATTCAAAGAAAAATATGTATTGGTATTTTCTACCATGAAGTGTTAAATTATAAATTTTATAAATTAATTTGGAATTTTGTAGTTTTATGAGTATCTTAATCATAAATTTTACTTTTAGTTCAGGTTGATCTATTTTTAGAAATTTTACAAGTTCATTTTCTTCACTTTAGAAATTAATGTTTTGAATAAAATGTGCTCATGAATTTGTTTTACTTCAGTGTCAATGAAATTCTGTAATTTTTTTCGGTATTGAAATACAAATTATTTTTTACTTTTAAAATTTTCGGTGGAATCCTCTCGAGTTTCAAACATCAAAATTCATCCAATATTTTTGTTTAGTTCACATTAAATTAGATTTAAAAAATTCATCTATTTTCATGAGTTTTAAATTTTTTTTGAAATTCTTCTGCTTTGGAAATATGGAGTTTTCTACTCTGTAAATGTTTTCGAGGTGATTTTCTTGGTTTATGCTTTTTAAAATTCATCAAATATTATTATTTGATTCACCTTAATTCAGTTTTCAAAAATTCATTCATTTTCAAGAGTTTTATTTTTTTTTAACTTTCCTCATTTCTGAAAAATCAAGTTTTCTATTCCATAAATGTTTTCGGAGAATTTTTTTCTGTTTAAAAGTTTTAAAATTCATCTAGTATTTTCATTTAACTCCCATTAAATTAGTTTTAAAAATTTTAATTTATTTTATGAATTTTAAAATTTTTTCTGTTACCGAAATATAGAGTTTCTACTTCGTAAATTTTTCAGTAGGATTTTTAATATTTCATCATTTTTAAAATTTTTTAAATATTATTTTTAATCCATATTAATTCAATTTGTAAAAATCAATTTACTTTATGAGTTTTGAGTTTTTTTCATATTTGTCAATTTTTCATCGGTAATGATTTTTTCTCGTAAAATTTTACGAGTTTGCTATTTTTAATTTTTTTGTACATAAAAAATTTATTTTTAGTATTAAATTGAATTAAATTAATCATTTGAAATTTTATTAAAAAATATTATTTTTAATTTTTATAATTTAATCTTTTAATTAATTTTTACGATATAATTTTACATATTATATTCAATATCAATCAAAATATCTGTAAAAATCAATGATGTCATGCATGACATCACTCTAAAATGACAAGGGTATGAGCTTATGATACAACATTTATTATTTCCAACCTAACAATTAAACTTAACATCAAAAAAATTAAAAAAAAAATTCCATGAAAAAGGCATGAAACTTTCGGCCAAGGAGGATGAAAAAAGAGTTAAAAAAAAAGATTTCAAAGCTTTGTTAAGGTAAATCTCCACTTTAATCTTTGGATTTTTGTTTGTTTGATACATTTTTTTTTTGGTAAGTCAAAAATGTGCTTAAGTTCATAGAATTTTTTATCCATGTTGAAAGACTAAGCATAATGGCTAGGAACTAATTTCTTTTATTTTATTCTATTTTTTTCCTTTTTTTCTTTTTCTTTATTTCATGTTAGTAAATAATGTTTCTTCATGAATCATGTTTACGTTGATCTGATGTTGGTTTTGGTGTTGTGTTTATCACATATATGTTCATATATATATTATATTTCTTTTAGTATTTTCTTGTTATTATGGTGAAATTACATGTTTATGTGCTTATTTTTGTAATTTTATCATATAATGATGCTAATTTGTGTTAAATGAAATGTGAATATGTGATTATTGAGTTTAGAAAAGTTGGTTGGTAGGTTGTTTAGGTGTTGGCCGAAATTTATGCTTGTATGTGTGTTTTTGGGGTCATTTTGTAAATATAAAAAGTTTAAGGGTTAATTCGTAAAAGATAAAAAAATTGTTTAGACCTATATGTTTGGCAAAATCTTTATGAGTATTTTTGCTATGTTTTGCTGCTGATTCCAAGCTGATTTCATGCCTTAATGATGTGTTTTCATGGTGGTTTTGGTTGATTAAAGACTAAATTGCAAATGTCTAAAAGTTTAAGGACTAGTTTGCAAATGATAGAAATTTCTTTACTTTATGGTCAAAGGATTTGACCAAAAGCTTCATGGATAACTTGGAAACTGATTTTGGGTATTTCATATCATGCTTTAGGTATTTTTCACAATTTAGGGGGTATTTTGTAATTTTTCAAAGTTTAAGGGTTAGTTTGTAAATAATGAAAATTTCTCGTTTTTTGGTCAAAGGTGTTTGACTAAACCTTCTTGTGAATGTTCTTCATGATTTACATGCTGATTTTTGACTGATTAATTATATTTTCTGATGATTTAGGTTTTTTTTTACTTAGGTACCTAAGTGTAAAATCGAGAGAGTTTATGGACCATAAAGGAAATTTAGCATTTTTAGGATAAGATGGTTATCTTTTGAATGAAATCATCCATTTAGATTATTTTAAATATTTTTAGCATCCCACTGGTCCTCCGGTGAGGTGCTAAAAATATAAAAAAACTTTTGTATTCTTTTGGTTCTCCGTTAGGGTATAAAATATAATTTTTGAAAATTTAGGGATCCATTAGCAATTTTCATACTTTAGGTCATTTTGGTAATCTAAATTACCTATTTAGAGTACGACCCAGCATTACTTGTCCTTCTGATTCCATTAAGGGTATGGGGATAGTTTCATGTCGAAGGTATACCCCAAGGGCATGTTCATAAATTTTCTCATTAAGATGCTTTTATGCCAATGGTGAAAGTTTAAAGTTCCTTTAGCCTTTTAAGGTTATTTTTAGTCTATTAGGGGTACCGGGATACTTTCATATTGAAGGTATATCCTAAGGGCAGTCTCATAATTTTTCTTATCGGGTGCCTTAGTGTCGATGGTAAGCCTTAGGAATATTTTAATTTTCCTTAGAAACCAATCCTAAGTGGTTATCGAGTGTCGTAGAATCATTGGTAAGCTTTGGGGATATTTTAGTGTACTTAGAATCAAATCCTAAGTAATTACCGAGTGCCTTAGTGTCAATGGTAAGCCTTAGGAATATTTTAATTTTCCTTATAAACCAATCCTAAGTAATTAGCGGGTGCCTTAGTATCGATGGTAAGCTTTGGGGATATTTTAATTATTCTTAAAACATAGTCTTAAGTAACCACCGAGTGTTTCTATGGCCAAAGTATACCTTAAGGATAGGTTCGTTTTTCTTTTATCCTTTAGTCCTTAGATTCGAATTAGTATTTTAGTGTCCAGACCGAATCATAGGTCCTTTGTTTTCGTTTCAAATAAAATTTGTATGTCTTTGAAAAATAAAGGCAATGTCTCCGAGTTAGAGTGATGCGTGAAATTCCTCCCATCCATATGTGATAGGGGTTTTACGGATCATTCTAATAACAAGGTACCCTTTTCAAAATAGAAATCAAGAATTTTATACAAATAAAAAAACCTTTCACATTCTCTTATGGAATAATAAAAATCTTATTTTAACAATATGGGAATTGTAATTAAATACCACATATTGACGCCAGATAAAAATTAAAGTTTAAATTAATCATGATCAATAAGGTACCAATTTTGGGCACCACGAGATGGTCGATCCTTACTTGTGACTGTAACCGACTCCCAAACCCTTAAAAACAATCTCTAGTACTTTGTAGATCATGAAGTTTATCTTTAGGGTTTCATAACCCTTAAAGCATTAATTTCGACAGTTGACCAATCTCACCTGGCCAAAATAGATTGGTGGCGACTCCAAATAAATAGTCATTTCCTAATGGCTATTTAAGGTTAAGTCGAGTGAGCGATTCACCTCGACCACTAAGTCCCCAGAAATAAGAAAATGTCAATAATGATATGGCCTACAAAAATAAGAGAATATAAAGTAGTGATAAATTTAACAAGTATAAGAGCAAAGGCCATTTAAGTCGGGCTTGGTTAGGATTCGTATCTAGGCCATGTTGCTATAGCTTGGGGACTCCACTGGGGACATAATTTTT
This sequence comes from Adansonia rubrostipa, assembly GCA_038381775.1. Lineage (NCBI taxonomy): Eukaryota > Viridiplantae > Streptophyta > Magnoliopsida > Malvales > Malvaceae > Adansonia > Adansonia rubrostipa. Next base: position 16,506,021 of record JBBYHM010000019.1, read on the forward strand.
TAAAGAGTCAGGCCTAAAACTGATCATGTGTTAATTAAATTTTAATTAATCCGATTTCAATTTGTATTTAGTTTCAATTCCCATTTTGGAAATTTTTCTTTATGACTTATTTTATTTTTAAGTCAATGTTTGTGTATGTTCTCTTTATTTTTTTAAAAAAAGGTATACTTATCCCTTTGACACACTATGCATATCTGCAATAGTTTTCCTTCTGTCTAATGCGGGAGGGACATAGGTACCTAATAATTTAGGATGAGGTGAAGTAGCTCTGCCTTCTGAGGTGTTAGCCTCTGTTTAGGCCAGCGAAAATCCTACTGGGTGTAAATTCCTATGCCCCAAGGTGTTAGCCTCGTTACGGGCATTGAAGATAGCCCCACTCGAATTAAACCTTTGTTGACATAAATCTGCCATGGATAAGGAGAAAGTACCTCGTTAGTCTATTTTGGAGTAGGGGTAATTCGAGAATCGATTTAGAGGTCCGCCCAAGCCTCATATAGTGAACCTTAGTAGCTCCCCAGTCAGTACCATACCTTCACTATAGGTGTCACCGAGGTTAGGTACATACGAAGGGAAATGTGTACTTTTTTTCTTTATTCGACTGTTTTATTTTAATTGCATCTTTGTGATATATATATTTTTGCTATGTTTTATTATCTGGAATATTTATTTCATGGATACTAATTTGTTTACTTTTTTTCTTTTCTTGTCCTTCATGTGCATCATTCATTGATATCATGGGCGTTTGCTTTAGGCCTGATTTCAGATCCAACTAGTTTCCATTAGATTTTATGGTGAACCAAGCAAAAGTGGTATTATTTTTAGAACTTTTGAAGAAGTCTGCACAAAGTCCAAATTGAATCAGAAAAACTAGGGGGACTGCATAACCAGGGACTTTGTATCAAGATCATCGAAGATCAAACACTTGGATCTCAGACAAAATAATATTTCTGAATTGGTACATATATAGGAAGGATGGGATAAAGCTAAGCAAACCCAATTTACGGTAAAATATGGACATATGGTCATGTTGTTGAAGATCCTCATAAATGAACAGTTAGACCGAGCTCTGATAGAATTTTGGGACCCCTCTTACCGACGCTTTTCATTTAACCACCATGACATGACCCCTACCATAGAAGAGATTGCATCATTATTAGGGTTGGGACAAGTGGAGACAAGACCTATCTATTGCAAAAGAGCACAACTCGGCGAGTTATTAGAAAAAATTGGCACAGATCCTTGGTTCATCTCCCCAGACTCTTCGCTTCGAACATAAAGGCAATACCATAGTTTTGTCATGGCAATTTTTGAAGGAGTATATTATGGATCAGCTAGAAAAAGACAAAGCCCTTGATGTATTTGCTTTAGCCATATATGGGTTGGTTCTCTTCCCAAAGGTGCTCAAACATGTGAAAGTAACGGTGATTGAGCTCTTTGACCGTTTGAAGTGGAATATGTATACTACCCCTGCCATTTTAGCAGAAATCATTCAAGCACTTAATGCATGCCAGAAGTCAGACGAAGGCAGATTCTTTGGGAGTGCATTAGTGCTATATATCTGGGCTACAACCATTTTTGGGGAGATGGCACCGATAAGCTTAGACCTATTTCTCACACTCTATCTTTCTTCAGCATTTTATGGAAGAAGATTGGCCACGGTCGTCAACGAAGAATCAGTGGTTGACGTTATTGAAGAACTTGGCTTCAAAAGAGATAACATGGATAGCTCCTTGGTTCGTACCCAAATCTATCCTGTATAGGTGTGGTCAATTGTCATTTATGCCTTTGCTTGGATTATAGGGTACAGTCAGATATACACCACTTTTGGTCCAACGGTAATATAGGACTAAGCAATTTATCCCCATAACTTTTGATTTGGCTAGTGTAGATTCGGATTATCATAGGGAAAGACACAAGAACATGCTTCCGACAACTGTTGTATGTAGGAAAAAGAGATATAAGTCTAAGCTATTCTCTTACACAGATCATACCACTCCTGGTATGATGCATAGAGATCAAGTCAGGGTTATGATTTGATTAATCAAAGCACAGAGAGGGTCAGTCTTCAAGCGACCATTCAACCAAAGCCTTCCATGCCTTCTGAAGTGGAGTTAATCAGAGAAGAGGCAGAAAGAGATCAAAAAAGAGTGATTTGTTGAGAATCAAGCCCTCTAGGAAGAGATCATGTATCTGAAGATGAAGATGGAAGCCAAAGAAAAGGATCTTCAAAAAATAGAGGAGCATTACACTTTAATGAAGCATGATTAGGTAGAACAAAACAAGAAGATGAAAACCATTTGTCTATCCTGGAGCTCCAGTAGATCTCCTAGTCAAGTTACCGAGGAAATGCATAACTTCGCAGAGAGCTTGGAAAGTATAAAGCTAAAGCTGTGGGAAGCAAAGCCAAGGCAGCTGCATTTGGACAAAAGCAAAGGGCACACGTGGATACACAAAGACAATTAAGAAGGTCTGCCAAAAAAAAATAAGCGGCTTAAAAATGCCATTCACCAAGAACGAGAAAGAATGACGAAATTACTCTAAGAAAGAGAAGCACTCATTTCAGCTTTAGAGCAAGTAAGACAAGAGTTGTCTCAAAGAGAGCGTGACATTGACGCATGGGCTCGAGCATACAAGGAAATGGATGTTTGTTGGGATGATAAGTTTTGCCAAGTCCGAGATGAATGTGACAAGTGGACAGCCAATTTGCAAGGGTGACAGTTTTATATTGATAATCTAATCAAACAAATTCACTCAGCAGTCATCCAAGTATGGGATATGGTAGAAAGGATCCAAGGTTTCGAAGACAGATCAACCCAGTTGGTGAATTCAGCCCGGTGATACTTTAATTTTTGGAACAATCTGAAAAGCAATATGACCAAATTAGAAAGTTCTATGGACATAACTCTAATATAATAAGTAATATGTAATTCCCTTCTAAAGTCAATGAAAATTATGGATTTTAAAGTCTTACAGTAAAGCAAATGCCTTTGAATACATTCATTACTCATGCATACATACACGTACACATATGATTATTGATCTATTAACTAATTCTCAAAAATTTTGAAATTCACATAAGGTTTAACCATTACGAATCGAGACCAATCAACATCATCAATATCCACACATAGTTACTACACCAAAGCAAGAGTAAGGAGAACGGCTGAAAACCATATTGCAAGATTGGAACGACTCGAGAAAAGCCATAGGTAGGCTCAAGAGGCCATGTTGAAAAGGCAGGATGAACTTCAAGCTCAAATCACACAGATGATGGAGCTACTACTAGCTAACAGGTTAACTCGCCCTGTGTGGGAAGCAAATACTATTGCTCTTACTGGAGGATCCGAGGAGGCACCAGTTGAAGAATTAGGACCAATTTAGCAGGGGCCAATGCCTAAAATGTGCAACATAGGGCCCTGGCAGTTACTCCTCCATCAGTCATCGTCATAAACCCTGAGGCCATACCTCAAGAAAGAAATACGCAAGCTATTCCCATCCAAGAGGAATATATGGGACTAGGCATCAATGAAGAAGAGAAGATTAAGCAAAAGGTCAAAGAAATAGTTAAGGTCAAAAAAGAAAAGGACAAGGCAAAACTACTACTCCTTGAAAAAAGGTTAAAGGCCATAAAGGGGGTCGAATTATATAGTAGTGTAGACATCGAAGATCAACTTAGTTTCAGACCTCGTTCTCCCCTCGAAATTTAAGATGCCAAAGTTTGAGAAGCATAAAGGCACTACATCCGTACAGGCACACATCAAAATGTTCGTCTAAAAAATGGCGGGCTACTCATAAGATGATAAACTCCTGATCCACTATTTTCAGGAAAGCTTGGCAGGATTAGCATTGAGATGGTACAATGATTTAAATCATACCCAAATTAAATGCTCGGCTGATTTAGCAAGTGCTTTTCTCCAGCATACAAGCATATGGCTGAGTGGGCTCCAAATCGCTTGACCCTCTAAAATTTATAGAAAAAGTCAACTGAATCCTTTAAAAAATTACCCAACAATGGAGGGACTTAGCCTCTCAAGTCCAACCGCCCTTGACGAAGAAGGAAACGACAATATTATTTATCGATACTTTACGTCTACCCTATTATGCCAAGCTGGTAAGGAACACAACAAAGAATTTCTCTAATCTTGTAATATCTAAAGAAATGATCGAATCAGCCATTAAGGTTGGGAAGCTTACATCAGGAGAGTCATCTAATGCAAATAAGCCAGGACTAAAGAAATTAAGGTCGGGAAGCTTATATCTGGAGAAATGCAAAGATACCATATGGTGGGGGAAGGATCGTCACAACCCTCATAAGGTATCAACCTTCTTTTCATTATTCGTTGCAACCAGACCACACCTTCAAAGATGGATATTACCCCCAGACTGATTATTAGGGCACCAACATCGTTCCTTTATCAATATAATAAACAAGTACCGTGGAAGTATGATGGTGGGATCACCACTCCTAAAACTATTACTGCCTAATTTGCATCCGTCGATATCACAGAAGTCAGCCATGTTACAAGAAGCAAGCGTGTATACAGCCGAAAAACCAACAAAGCAAGTACGAAGGTGAAATCAAAGGCAAAAACATCTGGGAAAATGGCAGTTATCGAGGATTTGCTGGAGGAAAAGAAAAAACCAGTGAAGAAAAAAAAGGCAGCGGAATTCCTAAAGTATATCAAGCATAGTGAATATAGTGTCGTAGAGTAATTAAAGCAACAACCGGCAAAGATTTCCTTGCTAATCTATTACTTAGTTCTGAACTTCATCAAAACACTTTGCTGAAAGTACTAAATCAGGCCTATGTACCTCAAGACATTTCTATCAACAAACTTGATCGCTTAGTAAACAATATAGTCATTGACAACTTTATCTCATTTAGTGAGGAAGAAATTTTGCCAGGAGGTAATACTTTAGCAAAAATCCTTCACATCATGACTTGGTGCGAAAGGACCATACTACCAAAAAGGTGCTAAAGAAAGCACTGTAATATTTAGAGATCATATATCTTCCCCTAAGTTTATGGATTGATGCATTAAAATTGCTAGTGGAATCTTTATTAAAGTTTTAACTAAATTGATTTCTAAAACTTTCTTAGAATTATGAAATATTTGGAATCTAGTGTAAAACATTATGAACTTGGGTTGTCCAGTTAAAGCGAAGGCTCATAACCCAAACATAAGGAAACTGGATCCAAGAACAGTTAGTAGTTTATAGGCTAGCAATTAACTAAAAAGGGCATAGGTTTTAAATGTCTTTCATATTCAACTAGACTTGTTAAAGTTAGAAATGCTAAGTTTCTTATAGATCATGAATTCAATGGGAGTGACTTTCCTCGTAAAGTTGATATTGAGGAATAAATGTACAAATGATTATAGAATTAAGAGATCTAATGGTTAAGAAACTAGCTAATTTCTATGATTTGGTTGTATGCCTATAAAAGTTTAATTTTGATATTGGATATAAAGATGATCTCGTTTTCACTAGCCATGAATAGTGAAAATTTCATACTTTGGCATAAGCAATGCTAAAAGAGATGAAATCGATGGCTAATGATCCAGTCTAGTAACTCATTGAATTACCATTATGTCATTTTGAATGGTATAAGGTTAGACTTGTGGTTAATGGTTTCATTTAAAGGAGGTATTGATTACCATAAAACTTTCTCTCCAGTTTTTTATGAAAGTTTTGTTAAGAATTATCATAGCTTTTGTAGCTCATTTTTTATTAAGAGTTACATCAAATGGAAGTGAAAACAACTTTCTTGAATAGGGATCTTGAGAAGAGATATATATGATTCTACCTGAAGGTTTATTTGAAAGATCAATAGATAGAATAAAACAAGCATCCCACCAATGGTATGTAAAGTTTAACAATGTTAGGATATCATTTAGCTTTACTAAAACTGTTGTTGATCATTGTTTATACCTTAAAATCAGTGGGAGTAAAATGTTGGTGATATTCTTCTTTCAAGAAGCGATTTGACTTTGTTACATAAAACAAAGGTTTTCTTACTTAAAACTTGATATGAAGAATTTGGATGAAAGCTCATATGTCATAGGCATAAAAATTCATAAAGATAGGTCTGAAAAAAATTAAGTTAACCTTAGGAAGCCTATATCAAGATAGTTTTAGAAAGAAGTAGGATACAAAGCTATTCACCTATAAGGGCATAAATTGTAAAGGAGATATTTCAATTTAAGCCAATATCTCCATATAATTTGAAAAAGAGAGCATATGAAAGGCATTACATATGCATATAGTATTGAGAGCCTTATATATGATCAGATTTATACGAAACGAAACTTGATATAAAGTTTATAGTAGAAGTGCTCGGCAGATATTAAAGTAATCTTAGCCTTGAAATATGAAAGTTTCCAAAGAAATTATATTATAAAGTAATATCATAAGCACTAAGATTGAGATGTTTCATCTCCAGTTTGAGAGTTGTCAGCAAAGCCATTAAATATCTATCGTGATAATTCTTATGCAATAAGTTTTTATAAGAATGATAAAAGTGGGAGTCACAGTAAGCAAATAGATATAAAGTAGCTTGTTGCTAAAGACTTTATAAAGAAGCGAGAAATGGATATTCTACACATCAATACAGATTTAATGATAGCGGATCCCATGACTAATGCATTATCGACAAAATAATTTAAATTTCATATGGATCATATAAGGCTAGTTATGTTTTGTCAAGCTGTATTTTGGCTTCTTTGATTTTATTAATTTCACATTATTAGAGTTTATGGACATGTTTTAGTTTGTGCATATAAAGTTTACATGTCAAGTGGACCTTGAATGATTACAAAAAATTTATTCATAAAGTATTATCTCATAGTGCTCTTTTAGCGATGATCATGCGTTGTAATACATGGAAGGGAATATTTGTTTAAGAATGCTACCACCATAATTTGTGCTATGTGAATCTTTAATTGGTAAGAGTTTGACTAGAGTAACTTATGGTCATATTAAAGTTTTAGATTTAATTATCGCCTGTTAAAGTTTTTAGTTTATCATATGGGCCAAGTGGAAGAATGTTGGACTTTATATAGCCCACATGATAATTAAGTGAACCAAGATAAATATTTTAATTAATTTTGAGGTGAAATTATCTAGTAAATCCTATTCAGTTTAACTACTATAGTTGTAAGAACAAAACTCTACTTCAGTAACTAATTAGAACATAGATTCTTTAATGGTGGGATACAACTCTAATTAGTTTTCTAGTGTAGCTCTCTAGTTCAATCTATATAAATTGCATGTGCACCATCATAAGATAATTTTATTAAGAAAAGAAAATAGACTAGAAGGCTTATACAAGGTGTTTATATTCGTATACTTGAAATGAAATTATATTTTTAATCAATAATAACTAAAAGTGCGTTCTTAATTTAAATGTTACATGGCCCTGGAGCTGGAAAGCACATACAAGCTGGTGCCAAGAAAGTTATCATAACTGCACCAGCTAAAGGTGCAGACATTCCAACCTATGTTGTTGGAGTCAATGAAGGGAATTATGAACACGACGTCTCCAACATCATAAGGTCAGTTCCGAATAAAGAAAAGTGCTAACGAAGCAGTCATGATAATCATTTTCCATTTCTTTATTGTTTTAGTGGTTTAGAATTTGATTTCCGTTTTGTACTTTCAGCAATGCTTCATGCACCACAAATTGCTTGGCTTCTTTTGTGAGAGTTATGGATGAAGAATTTGGTAAGCATTTCACGGATTAAACATTAGGGTATGGAATTTTCAGTTGTTTAGATTAATATCCTGAGTCGATTCAGAGTGTAAGATTTTCTAATTTTTGCTTTGACTTCACCATGACAAAAACTAATTTGCAAGCATTCTGAAGGGTACAATGACAACCACCCACTCTTACACCGGTGACCAGGTAATCAGAACAGTTAATCAAACACTCTGCTGTTGCACTCACATATATATATATATATATATATATATATATAATCAGAACAATTAATCAAACACTCTGCTGATGCACTCACATATATATATATATATATATGAATATGATTAGGTTTTTATAGTAGGTTATAAGTCAAATTACTTGCTTCAGCAAAGAAGAAAACTAAAATTATTGTCTATGATTATCCAGAGGCTCTTGGATGCTTCTCACCGTGACTTGAGAAGAGCCAGGGCTGCAGCCTTGAACATCGTACCAACAAACACAGGTGCAGCCAAGGCTGTCTCTCTTGTGCTTCCACAGCTCAATGGCATTGCATTTCGTGTGCCAACGCCTAATGTATCAGTTGTTGACCTTGTTGTGAATGTTGAGAAGAGGGGTATTAGCGCTGATGATGTGAACGCTGCCTTCAGAAAGGCGGCTGAGGGGCCATTGAAGGGCTTGCTGGACGTGTGTGATGCTTCTCTTGTCTAAGTAGACTTTAGGTGCTCTGATGTTTCTTCCCCCATTGACTCTTCATTGACCATGGTCATGGGAGATGACATGGTCAAGGTGGTGGCCTGATATGACAATGAATGGGGTCACAAGTGAGCTTCTAGCAAGCAATTAAGGAGCTGAAAAGTAAGGAGGGTTATTTGTTGAGCATGCCATTTGGTCTCAAGTCTATAATCTTTGCGAGTATTTGCATTTGTACGTTAATAACTATCGGCATATGTAATTTGCAGCCAAAGGGTTGTTGATTTGGCACACTTAGTGGCAAGCGAGTGGCCTGGCATTCCTGCAGCAGGAAGTGGTGAACCCTTGGAGGATTTCTGCAAAACAAACCCCGCTGACGAGGAATGCAAAGTTTACGAGGCTTAAATTATTGTTGCAACTTTCAATTTTAAATTTTTCTTAAATTGTTTTCCAGCGGACGGTATAGTAGCCAAGGTTTTTCAATATTCATGTGTAACTAAATATGCTCATTTTTGTAATGAGAACTGAGTGACATGAACATGAACAGAATGATCAAATAACATTCAAATGCAGCAGCTATCAAAAGCTGCAGTAAACTTTTGATTAAATTACTTGTAGCTGTGGATGAGCATGAATTGCATTCGTGGTTTCTTTTGACATTCTAAAATTTCTAAATCCGAGGTTAGAACATATATATATATATATATATATATGCGTATAGTGCAGGGGGATGATTTGCAACTCTATGTCCATAGCTGGCCTGGCGCCAAGGAAGGGCGGTACCAACACTCACCCCACCTGTCCCCTTTCTTAAAGTTGTGTATCTGTGTCCCAATCAAATCCCATACTTCGGGTTCTCTAACTCATTGATTCTAAAACCCTCATAAAAAGTGGAAGAATAATGCTGAATCTCAGGAACCTTAACCTTTCTTTGAATTCAAGGATTACCGTAACTGAGAAACAAACAAACAAGACACAAACTAAAGGAGCAGCCTTTCCTAATTCCTTTCCGAGAAGCCAATTAATTAGTGAATAATGTTTTCGTATGCAAACTGCGATGTAATGCAAAGCAACTGAATAAAATGACGGGATTACAGAATTTTTATTTACAGATAATAAATATGCAATGAAAATGACAAGTTATGAACCCACCCCTAGCATTTCAAATAGATGGCCGCTTTGAACCCATACCATATATGGATCTACTACTGTTCCAAAATGAAAATAACTCAAGGAGTAAGAATTCTGTAAAATTAATCTCCCTAAGTTTGAAGAGGCAAAGGCAGTTTCCCTTCCAGTATGAACTATGGACTATGGACTATGGAGTAGGAAAGGGAAGAAGGCAGTAATGAAATCCAATTTTCACCCACCTAAAGTGTCAGTAGTTGACTTACTTACGGCATTAAGGAATACTCTCTCTCTCCACCACTAAATCAATGCCAATATAAAATCTCCAGGACAACATCTACATAAATGAATGCAGACAACCTGGAACATAAGAAACATAAGGATTTTTAACTTGTAGTTCCGCAGGTGGGTATGTAATATGTATGTCCTATTGATCAATAAACTGAATTAATTGCTCGAGCTCCTGCTCCTCATATCTGTTTCTCTCCTCTTGGTCTTCCTCCCCAACTCCTCATCCCTGTCGCTCTCAGATAATGATTTTTCTACTTTCCTTCTCTTCTGCCCACTTTTTGATTGCTCTTCTTTCTCATCCATTAGTGACAAAAACCTCTGAAGCTGTCCAGAACGTGACCTACCCTGACCAGCCAAAGCAGATTCAGGGGGGGATATACTGCGTAAACGGCGCAATATCTGCAGAAAATATATGACGAGAGCAACGAAGCAAGCAAGCCCACATATAAGGAACAGGCCCCAGAAGCTCGACAGATGAAGTTGGTTTGATTCTATTTCCATACTATCTAAACTGCAACTGCTTTGCATCAGCCACTTGTCATGTATCCGCTGCAGATCACCATTCTCAGCAAGTGCTAGAATTGCAGTTGACATATCCACTGCCAAGGGAGAATCTCGAGGAAATGCCTAGTAAGAAATTATGCAAGCAAAGGAAGAACTTGTCAGAAGGTTTGCGCATTGAATTCTTTATTAAGTTTGAATGGGCGTATGAATTTAACTCATTCAATAGTTAGAATATTGGTTTCAGATGCCATGGAACAATTGACAATGATCAATGATGCTAACATACATGTTATCCCAATCCTAATGATAACTTCTCAAAATGATAAAGACAAGTAACAGAGAAAATAAATACTCACGAAACCCCAGCCACTTTTGGTAAATTCTTGACCTATAATCCTGAATGTGCACTGGCTTGAAAGAAAAAGCTCAACATATGGACGTTCGTCAACCACCGCAGCAACACCTCCTTTTTCAGGACCAAGTTTGAGTGCCGAAGCATATTCTTCAGGTGATCCGAGGGCAACAAGTCTAGATCTAGATATGTTAAGTTCCTCACTTAAATAATGTTCAGCAAAAGAACCTACTTGATATCCAACAGGCTCATCACTTGTTATCAAGCTTTCAATTCCTTTAATTGGAGAAGATAACTGCTGCACCGTGAGGATTGATGTCAGACTTGCAGTGTAACTGGAGTTGATTATTAAGACCACAAAGAGCCATATAATTAGAACCAGACGGCCAAGGGTGCTCATAGTATTCTCTCCTGCAAAAGGAATAAAGTGGCCAGCTTAATCAAATTTATCACATACCACACCTGCATTTCTGCATATATATTTATATAGCAGGAATTTCACTTACTGTGGGCAAAAAACAGAGTTGAGAAGCTAAACCTGAAAGGATTGCAAACAAGTTGCAAATTATTTCATATCATACAAGACACTAAAAGGCGTTAAAGTAACTGTACCAAGTCATGACGAAACATTGTTCTAAAGAATGAAAATAAATTGGAAAGACATGCAAATACACACAAAATCTTACTGTAATTAAGCATTATGATACCAGCAAGGCCAGAAAAAGGTGATACAGTTCATTTATAGAGGAGCAAGTAGTAGTCGTGCGTGATGTTTTCACTCCCATTAGCTCTAACTTTGATCTACTTAATGCGCACAAAAGTGCATTCTATTTGCAGTACCATCTCAATATTGACAGATAAATGTGCTTCTTGATCTTCATTTTGATTAAAAGGATATTACTTGACCCACCATGAACAATTCCTTTACATGAAGGACTACATACTCTACTTAAACAGTCCTTTCAAACTTATTATGCTGTAAATGAGTTTCGTTGGCATCACAAGAAGATCCTAAGTTTAGCCACTCACCATAAAATGGTTATAACCTGATGTTTAGGCGGGCCCCTAAAATCATCATTTATCCTGTGCTCTAATATCCATACAACAATTCCAACAACGAGAAAGAAGGAACCCGTGACAATCCACATACGGGGACTAAATGGCCGCAAAAAAGCCCAAGCACCAGTGTTCTGTTTCCTAAATGGAGCCACAATAACTAGTCCAGATGAAACATAAGGCTGAGTAAAATCAACTATCTTTGTCCTATTTGTAACAATGGCAATGTCACCAACAACAGCATCAAAGTCCTGCGGGAAACAAATGTGACAATTAGCCAGCAGGAGAGAACAAAATTTTAGATAAGACAATTTGACATAGTAGTCATAGTGCTACTCACACCCGTTGTGATCATATTCACAAGCTCTGTATAGCTCGGATTTTTATGACCATCTCCAAAGGAGATAAATTTATACGGAACAGCATATGGTAACAAATTTACAGCAGCTGTAAACACATCTATACAAAATCCCTTGAACATATCAGTTCCTCGCACTCGCGAGACGAATTCCCGGTAACTGACCCTATTGGGAACACCAATTCGCAATTGCTTTCCATTGTTTGGAAAAACCCATCCACGAGGCTTGGACAATGTCTCTCCTGGCCAAATAACACTGTATAATTTTTGGCTTGCACTTGAACGGTTTGGTGGCCTTGTATAAAGTGTCTCCGGAGATACAGTGGATAAACCAGAATAATTTGACCAGTAGCCAACCCGTCGAAACCCAGTTCCAAGCACATTAATAATGTCATATGCAGGAAGAATGAGAGACCTGTCTGAATTAAACTTAAGAGGACCTGTCAAACCAACAAAATTACTCAGTAATATGTTATTCAGCAACAGCATTCCATCATCAAAAATGCTCATTGCTTCAAGGTGGAGAGTACTGCCTGCCACAGAGCGTATCCTAGAATCATTAGAGAATGAGATAACCCCACCCTGGTTAAAAAAGGCTTCAAGAGCATGAGCAAGCAGCCAAACTGAATCATAAGCGTAAAGCCCATAAGAGTTCAACCCCGGAGAACCTCCAGTTATCTTGTTCCATCTAGCAAAAAAGGCTCTCTTTCGATCTGAATCAGGTGTGTGTTGGCGCAAAGTTAAAACTCCTTGCATTTTGTCCATGGTCTCATAAGGCAATGGAGAAGCAGAATCTAAAACTGATGAAAGCCAGTCTGTAGCTATCCATACATAACCATTGCCCATCATTCCAAGATAGTTTGCCACTGAGAAAACCTTAAAACCTATTATTGGATTTACATGCAGAACAACAATTCGAGATTGCATTAATGCAACCTTAACAAGAATATCCATGACGGCACCCCGATTCACTACAGAATCTGGTGAAATACCTACTTTGTAGGAGATTCTGCAGCGCCTCTCTGCAAGTTTGTCATTTAAGGCTGACACACCATTTCGGCCCCCATCATCATCTATAAATATTGCAATGACCTCCTTCCAACCATAATGGTCAACAATCTCAGCCACAGCAGTCATCTGATACAAATCACTCTGAGTTGTCCTAACAAAAAAGGGGAACTGAAGGGAAGAAAGGGTGGGATCTGTAGCTGCAAATGATAATAGAGGAACTTGGAGTTCATTTGCAACATGTGATATAACATGCGCAACTACAGAACATTGTGGACCTATAATGGCAATGACATCAGTCTCCATATACCGCAAAGCTGCAATTCAGCATATAAATTGGAGTAGATAATTAATTCACTTATAGACATTAATTCAAACAATATTCTTGACCATTATATATAAGAAAAATGAGTAATTATCAAAAGAAAGCTAACAGAAAATAATGGATTAAAAAATACCTTCGATCATGCCAAGAAAACCAGTGCAATTGGAATTTTGCATTGTTACAGTAAGTTTTGTCCCTTGGAGAATGCTTAAATTGGAGTTGACATCTTTCACAGCTTCAGCAATAGCAATCTTGGCAACTCTTCCTATGGTAGAGTTAAATGTAAATATTGCTCCAATATTTACAACAGCTGGTCTTGCAGAAGCATTTCTAGCGTACCCAATTTGAACCACTCCTAAATGGAGAGAAAACAGGAAAATAAACCAGAATGCAGTCATTTCATTCAACTTCAAAATCAACTTGAGCAGTACAACTACAAGATGTATCCACTGCTGCCTCCAACTGATTCAGAAGCTATACATAAGAGACAGAAACCAAAAGTTTCTCAGACAAAACTATTAAAATGATTATGCGAACACCATGTTACATGCAGATGATGCAAAACCAAAAGCTTCAGTGGCTAATAAACATGAAAGAGCAGAGAACTTCCAATGACTAATCAAGCACTAGTAAGGAAAAGCTATGTCTATTGAGATCCAAAAAAAAAAAAGGAAGAACCATTTCAATTACAATTAAGAACAAAACCATCAATTCAACCTTACCTACTAACCAGGGTGCTTCACTGTGTTTCCATATATTGATTGAAAGCCATTATAATACCTAGAAAGGTTGTAGAAACAGAATCAAGGTTACAATTAAAAGAAAAGAATATGAAGGCAAAGGAACCAAGATGAGAGTTAGTGGAAACCAGAATCAGATTCCTGGATCAAATCAAATCCAATAATAAAAACCGTCAAGAATAGCACATCCATGGGGCCAAGTATAGTTTTATTCTTATTTTATAATATACGCGAGAAAATAGGAACCCAACAAGCAAATGAAGAAATGTTACTAATCTCACAACTCAAGAAATGAAGTAGAGAAAATAAAAAACAAAGGAAAAAGAATAATAAATACTTGGTAAGTAATAGGGAAAAAAAAAAAAAAAGAAGCTATAAATCCCAGATGACAAAACTCACCAGCTGAAAAGCCAAATCTGCGAGTGAGAATTGACTACTTTCACCAACCCCTCTAGCCTTGTCAGCTATACCTGTGCCCTACGGGGAAAAAGGTCAGAGAGAAGCCGTTGGGGTTGGGGCGATACAAAATTATCTCCAAGTAATTGTAAATTACCAAAAATAAATAAATAAAAAATTCAATCAAAGTAAAACAGAATACATTCAGAAAAAGAAGCTGAGACGTGGTGCAGAAATATGGGATTTTACATTTTAGTATAAGCAACTTTCCAGGCTTCCACTTTGGACAAAGATTGAGAACAACTATTTATTCCTGCTGTTCACCATATTTTCTTTTCTGTCCTAACGATGTTCTTGTTACTTAATCTGACGATGAGGCTGAGGATGAGGATGAGATGAGTGAAAACTGAAAATATTACCAAATTACCTTTGTTACAATTTAACTTAACATCCTTTTTTCCTCCTTTAAACCAAACCCGAAAAAAAAAAAGGACAATTAGTGGGTTTGAAAGCAATTTTCACCTTTTATTCCTTGGTCTCCATAATTACCTTGATTGACTCTGAATCTAGTCATAAAATTAACTCATTGATTTCATTTTATTTGCATACACATTTTTCTTTAGACACGGCGCAACATCTCTCTCTGTTTCTTTTTTTTTCTTTTCCCTTCTTTAACAGAAAGAAAATTAGAGTTAGAATTTTTGCTAATTGGTCTTTCAATTGGTATAAATAAAAAAATAAATAAAGAATCTTTCTTTTCCTTTCCTGAATGTAACAGTGAATGGAGGCGCTTGACTTGGGTTCAAAGTCGGTTGTGACGCACTAAGAGCCAGGACATGAGTAGTTCCTTGAGGATGTGAAACTCTCAAAAAGAAAAAAGCCCCGCATCGCGATTTGATGCAAAAAGTCCACTCTTCAAGAATCACTGGGTTTTGTTGGTTTGTTTGAAAGAAACATAAGAATGTGAAGATGAGGGAGCTAAAAGCATTAAAAACATTGGTAAGTTAGATGGAAAAGAGTGGCAGTTTCAATAAATACGTTGTGTGTTTTCTTAGCGTTTTATTTATCCTTATCAAATTCCAATTCATATATACTAGGCTAGTCACTTTGACTTTGAGAAAGAGAACGATTAATAATGAATTAATGATGATAAAAATTGGAATTTGTTGTAGTTGTAGGACCTACTTTTAGCTTGTAACTTCGAAGCTAGTTTTTTTTTTTTTTGTCCTTGGGATTAGGGGGAGTCTGTAAACTGAGAGGAGCATTCACTGGGACAAGAAATTGAAAGTGAAAGTGGCAATAGCAGTGCAGAGCAGCATCACGTGGGAGATGTGTTGCATGATAAAAATAGGGATCATGTTCATATCATGGTGATAAAAAAAAATTAAAAGTAATTTGAATAAAGTCTGTTGATTGGGTTTTGGGTGAAGTAAGGAATAAAGTGGGATGAGGATTGAGAAAGCGATGCATGATTGCAATTTGCAACCAAATCAAACTTGACACCCATCCATCCATCCATCAGCCCATGCAATGCAATGCGATCTAATGAAACTTTTTTGGGCTTCTTATTATTTGTTGTGAATTTTTTTTTACAAGCAAAAAAAGGTGAGATGGGATACGCTTGTTTGGTTCCCACATCATGTACTTAAAACACTTCCTCATTTCATGCATGGCAATATTTAATAGATTGTCCACTAAGAATAGGCCGATATCATAAGGACTGGACATTAAGAGAAATTGTATATTTTGTCGCACAAAAAAAAGTAAAATCATTTGTTTTTTAACTGTGAGTCACTAAGGAAGTCTAGAAAGAAGTTATTCAGCTTTATCAGCTACAAAGAATGGTCGAGGAAAAGGGAAAGGACTAGCAGATAGTTCAAGCAACAGTAAAATTTTAAGCAAGAGGTGTTGGAAAACATAGAAGAGATAGAACGAGATTAGCGGAAGCTAGAATGGTGGTAGCTAATCCTTTTAACACAAGGCCACGCAAAAGCGTAGGAAGTACCTTATTTAATTCTCGTCAGTAGAATGTAAATGTAAATATTTTCTTTTTGATTGACTGTCATAGCAAAAACTGTATATAAGATTAGTATGTTGACACCGTACATATGAAGCAACTCTACTTTTGGATGATAAAATTAAATTTATCCAGACAAAAAAAAAAAGGAAACAAAACGAAAGACAACCATTCTAGTTCTAGTTCTAGTTCTACCTTAGCCGATATGACAACTTCCATTTTTACAAATATATATTTTTTATATAATATAATATTTCTTTATGATGAAAGCCTGTGTCATATAAAACTGACTTTTAATTTTCCAAAAAAAAAACTGATTCAATAATTTAGTATTGTATAATGTAGAAATTAAATGGTGAATTTATTTTATTGTATTTTAATTTTTAAATACTATTTTATTTGTATTTTTTTTGTTATTTAAACAAATCAAGGCTTAATATTCTTTTAGCTAATTATATATGTGTATATATATATATATATGTATATAGGTTAGGTTAGGTCCTACAATCCTACTCCTACTCCTGGTAAATCGATAGGGCCTGCCCACTCCCAATAGCGATAAGTAAAGCACCCAGTGCCACCGGCGATGCTCACATTGCAAATATAGTTGGTTGATGTCAGAATGGAAGGCCAATCGCCTGCCAAACCCACTGGCGTTCCTGAGAAGTTTCCTTCGTTTCAACAATCTCAAGTCTTAACCCCACGGACCTCCAAGCCTAGTTGTAACTGAATAACCTTCGACGCTGACAAACAGTTCGACGAAATTCCCGTTAGACATTGAAAAATCCCCTTTATGCTGCGGTAGTTTAATTCCGCAAACCAACGCTTAAAACGAAAAAAAAATGCATTGCCTGTTCTCATCCATTCGCGCATATCCTGTCATAACTTTGAAAGGAAAACTACGAAAGAGCAGTTGTTTAACTACAATGGCGCCTCCCACCACAAGAATGTGCTATAGAAAGCTACCCAAGAATCTCCGTTATCCGCGTCGAAGCAAGCTTCCTCCTGACTTTGGCGTCAACTTATTCTTGAAGAAGTCTAGAACTGGAACCGACACGCCTACTGACACTGAACAAATAGATTCAATTTCGGGTCACAATAGTGATTCACCTGAAGAAGAAGAAGAAGAACATCATGGGAACAATGTTGTTTGGGAATCAGATGAGATCGAAGCCATATCATCACTTTTTCAGGGAAGAATTCCTCAAAAGCCTGGAAAATTAGGCAGAGAGAGGCCTCTACCTCTCCCACTTCCTTACAAGCTACGGCCGCTGGGATTTCCTACGCCGAAGAAACACGTTAAGTCGGCTTCTCCTGGGGTAACCTCTTATCGCGCTTCTATATCGAAACAGTTATACAAGAGCCCAAGCTTTCTTATCGGCTTAGCCAGAGAGATGAAAGACCTGACTTCCGATGACGATGTATCTGCTGTTCTCAATAGGGTTGCTCCTTTTCTGCGTAAGAGTTCGTTGTCGATGACGATTCGGGAATTGGGTCACATGGGTCTTCCACAACGAGCTCTGCAAACATTCTGTTGGGCTCAGAAGCAGCCTCAATTGTACCCGGATGATAGGATTTTGACTTCAACTGTTGAGGTCTTGGCAGCGAACCGTGAATTAAAATTGCCACTCAACTTGGAGAAGTTCACTAGCTTGACTAATCGGAGTCTGATTGAGGCCATGGTGAAGGGGTTCATCAAAGGTGGAAGGTTGAACCTTGCTTGGAAGCTTCTTTCAGTTGCCAAGCAAAGTAAAAGAATGGTGGATCCAAGCATTTATGCAAAGTTAATATTGGAGCTCGGAAAGAATCCTGATAAACACATGCTTGCAGTGGAGTTACTGGATGATCTTGGAGAAAGAGATGATTTGAATTTGAGTCAGCAGGACTGTACAGCGATCATGAAGGTTTGCATTAGGGTGGGGAAATTCGAAATTGTGGAGAGCTTGTATAAGTGGTTCAAACAATCAGGGCGTGAGGCCAGTGTGGTGATGTACACGACACTGCTACATAGTCGGTGTTCTGAAATGAAATACAGGGAGGCAGTGGCACTGATTTGGGAAATGGAGGCCTCGGAATGTGTCTTGGATCTTCCTGCTTATCGAGCAGCAATAAAGGTTTTTATTGCTCTGAATGATGTTGGGAGAGCTGGGAGATATTTTTCGAAACTGAAGGAAGCAGGTTTGTGTCCAACATATGACATGTATCAGGACTTGATTAATATGTACATGGTTTCAGGCAGAGTGGCCAAGTGTACGGAGGTTTGGAAGGAGGCTGAGATAGCAGGGTTTTCATTGGATAAACATACCTTATTAAAACTATCTCAACTTGGAGAAGACATTAGGTTTTGAATTTTAGGGGTTTGCTTCACATTTGTCATGTCAGTTTATATCTAGAGTAATATTAGTTAGCAACCTGTCTCTCTGTCTATCTGTGTATTTGGACTTGAAAGAAAAGGATTCGAAAATGAACGTGGAAAATTAGGGAGCTGAAACTGCATTGTTTAATTTAAATTTTTGGACAACTAAGTTCCAGTTCTAGTTCCTAATGGAAGAACTGCATGCACTTTTAATTCTTAATGCATTATAAAATGTGAATTGTGATTGCCAATTATTAATGCATTTATACTTGTGGGTTGAAGAACTTCATTAATTAGGTGAAACCTACACCTTAAAAGTCTTCAACTTAAAACCATCAATACACCATTGGATCATCTCACATCCGCACATATTCCATATTTTTATCACGGAATAATAATATGGGTTGGATCTTGAAAATTAAAGTGAACCCCCATTATTAATGATTCCATCCATTTCACGTGACTTTTCCTCCAAGCTGGCATCCTGTCACCGTGATTCGCACGAACTAGCAACCCGATTTTTAAAGACACATTTTTGCAACCCTAAATATTTTTTTTTTGAATTCTCTTTTTTTATTTAATATATTATATATCTAAGAAATTAATTTTTTAATAATTTTTGAAGTTAAAAATATTATATATTTTTTTAATTTTATTTATATATTTTTTAATCGTAGTAATAAATATACTATATTAATAAAAGTTAATTTTATGATGAAATTTAGATTTTTTATTATTTGATAAGAATTATAACTAAATATTACAAAAATTACATGTAACATTAGAGTGTATGTAAATGTTTATATGTATTATGTATTTTGGGTAATGTATTTATGTAAAGAATCTTTAAATATAATATTTATATGTAATTTTTTAAATACAAATATTACAATATTACATACAAGTATTACAGATTTACAAAAAAAAATTCACAAAACTATAGTATGTTTATATAAAACATTCTTTTAAAAAAATTAAAATATATTTTTTTCAATTTTTGTTTTTTATTTAATATATTATATATGTAGGAAATTAATTTTTTGTAATTTTTGAAGTTAAAAAATTTTACATTTTTATTTTATTTATACTTTTTTAATATTAGTAATAAATATAATATGTTAATAAAAAATTAATTTTATGATAAAAGTAAAATTTTTTATTAGTTGTTAAGAATTACAACTTAAGATTACAAATATTACACATAACATTGAGTGTAGATAATGTTTGTATGTAATATGTATTATGCATAATGTATTTATGTTAAGAATCTTTGAAGATAATGTTTGTATGTAACTTTTTACATGTAAATATTACTGGATTATATACAAATATTATAGTTTTACATGAAATACTACCTAAACTATAATGTATTTACGTAAAATATTTTTTAAGGAAATTAACTATATTTTTTCAAAATAATTTTTGATTTTTGATTAAATATATTTTATACTTGGGAAATTAATTTTTTTAGTAATTTTTGAAGGGTACAATTTTTTATATTATTTACCAAGTTAACCGATTAACAAATAGAAGAGAAAAGAGTTTATCTGTTTGTTTGTTTCAAGAGAACAAAAGAGAAGAGAGTTTGTTCTCTCTTTTCTTTTTTTGGGCAAGGCAGATTTGGAAGAGTCCTTAAAGGTCAATTAGAAATAAGGGAGGCAAGTTGCTTTCTACTTTTAACTTTTCCTTTTCTGTGCCACTTTTAGAGCATGCCTGCCTTTATTCTTTAAATTCTATAAAATTGACCACTTTTCTTCTTTTTTATTGGCATATTTCAAAATCTCTTATCCGTTTTACTTATCATGAAATTTTAACTTAATAAAAATTGACTTAGATCAATTTGATAGTTTTAACCAGATTGTTGTGGTTAAACAACTTAATCATGATGGTCTTTAAAATGTTGATGTCCTTTCGAAGAGGGTTAAAAAGAAGAGTAGAGATGGAATCTACAATACAAAGAAAGGTTAAAAGGGCACCAGAGTTAAGACAACAGGGAAAACTTCACTGGTTAAGTTAGTTTTTAGGTTTTTAAGGAATAAAAGAAGAAGAATGAAGAAGAAAGAGAGAATTCTACCTTACTGAGGGGGTCTCATCGACCCTTTTATTGGTGTTGCTGGGGAACATATTGTCAGGTGACGTTATCCAAATGCGGCTAGCTTTTGGTCTACCATGTCTTTCAGCCATATTTGTTAGGGAATGTCAGTGGCTACCCAAAAAGAGGCCATCTAACTTAAAATTGCTTCAAAGATCATTGTTGAACAATTATGGCTTGGTCGTCTGTACAAATATTTGAGTTGTTTGTGCAAAGATCCTATTTAGTCAATCAGTCTACTTGAGGTATAACAATTATCCCTTAGGGCTAAAGGTAATCATAAAGTAATCAAGTTTAACTCTAAGCTGAAGTTAGAGGTAATGCCGATATAATGATCAGAAGTATTGGGCTGGGTATCGATTCATATGTGACATAATAGGTAAGAGTTTTTCTTTTTAGGCTTACTTAAGGATTGAGATTTGAATTTTAAATGTACGATCTGCCAGTTGTTGTAGTCATAAATGCAAAGTGGCACAGAAAGGAAAAGCCCTTACTCGACACATGGCATACATAGCATATTTCGAGGTCAAGCATTAATAAGTATCTAAGTCGACAATTTTTACCCTGTGAGGCAGAAAGCTATTCATATTCCTCTTAAAGCAAAGGTATGGTTTGCCCCTTAGTTCTTCATTCTTGGTTTGCTTTAGTTTTCCATTTGCTTTTCTGTTCCATTGAGATTTTGACTTTAATTTCATTGATTTGTCTAAGTTTTCATTGATTTGTAAGGACCTGAAGATGTTACTGTGTTTGCCAACATATGAAATGTCAACCAAGCAATGGGTTTGGTTGAAGAATCTTCTTTTAGTCATCTTACTAGGGAAACTGCGTCTAATCAACTATTTACCCCTAATAGAAAAAGTTACATACTTGTTAGTTTTGACTTAGTTGAGTTACTTGTAGGGTTTATTTTATTGCAGGGATGAATGCCATACAACTAACACCTACAAAGCGTGTAGCTTAACAGGCAACCACAGAAAGAGCTATTGCTTGCCAATAGAAGGGAAAGCATAAAAGTCAAAATGATTAACGTGATCTTTCTAAAATGAAAAAAATAATAATTGAAAAGGATAAGCATTCGAAAGAACCTGTGATTACCCCTTCTACCTCTCGTCCAGTCACCCCCTTTGTTTTTGCCCCTATACTAGTAATTTTTTCACTTTCAATCATTGAGGGGGATGATCTAAGCACCGTGACAATGTCTACTAGACAAACGGCATCTCAATCATTCACGATGTCAAATGTTCCATCAATTCGATCGCCTTTGGTATTTTGCACGTTAAGCATTACCAGTCTGTCTAGGGTCTTGGTGCTGAAAGGAAAAAAATACTAAACCTCGAATCGATCTTAAGATAGGTGGTTAAGGGGGTTTCCATCATAAAATTTGAATGTATCTTTAATATCCTCGGTATTATGTATTGGATAGTGTGCTTTTTTATTTTGGTGTTTTTATTATGTTATGAACTTTTTTATATATTATAGTCGATACACTACTAGACCGCTTATATCTGCCAAATGGCAGGCTGGTAGGAGAAGTTCAATAGGCAGGTGACTAAGATTATGGAACTAGATAACTAGCTAGGTAAAGCTAAAGAGGCAAACACTAAACTTGAATCCTTCTTCAAAGATATCGAGGAGAAACATATTTTCAAGACTGTTAAGTTATCCAAAAAGCTTAAAAAAGCAGAGAAAACAGCTACTGAGTCTGCTAAACAGTTAAAGTGCCATGATACTGATCTGGCAACTGCAATGGTAAAGCTTACTAAGTTGGAGATGCAACTTGGTGAGGAGCAAACTCGTCATCAAGTTAAATTAAAAAGCTAGGAGGGGCAAGTGTTTAACAAACTGCTTGCCACAGTGGATTTGTATAGGTAGAACATTCTTTATAAGGTGCAATCACTACGAGGTCCCCTAAACCCGAGGGCAATTGATCTACGAACATTGTATTCTCCTCCTAAAAGCTTTAACATACTTATGCTGAGTCAACTGAAGGTGGAGGAGGGGTGATCAAAAGATGCTGCCTTCATAACCAGATTCTCGAAGAAACTAAGGCTGATAGGGGTTTTGGTGACAAAGGTGGCAAGCAAGTTAAATAAGATCCTCAGCTAGTGATTCTAAGTATGCCTTTTCTTATTTGTATAGAATAAGTTGCAAAAATTTTCATTGGTGATGAATGTTTTAAAAAAATTTGTTTTAAAATTTGATAATGAATTGTAGTTGTGATATTTCCAAAAATACTCATCTTTGCGTTTTCTCGATATCTGTTTTCTATGTGACTTTGTATCACTTGTTGCAATGTCAGGGAGACCTTTTTAGGTTTTTATCAATGACTTATTATCACTTGTAATTTTTTTGAGGTCATTTGTATAAGGCATTTGGTGCTTATTGTAGTGCAAACTTATGAGGCCAATTGCTTAAGTGATCTAATGTCATTTATGAAGACAATAGTGACTCGGTGTCATTTGTTCTCAAAATAAGACCTTCGCAGCATTATAAAACCAAGTCACCAACTTGGATTATTTGTTGCAGAGCCAGTTGTTATAATATTTGGAGACTTGCTACGGTCAGGCCGTTATTCTAGTCGTAGCTTCTTCTCTTTCTTCCTATAGCAAGTCCAAGTTTGCCCTTAAGTGTAAGTCGTTTAGTTAATGATCGACGTTACCTATTTAGATAATATGGATTCTAACCTCAGCAGGGATGACTGCTTTAATAACATGGACTAGACTGAAAAGTGTCACCCCAGTAGATTGATTCTTTATTATTTTGATTGCCCAAAGTATTCTTGGTGTCTCTTCTGCCTATGCCCCCTTTGTATTATCTAATTTTCTTTTTCAATGGTTGTATTATGTTTTTATTCATAGACTCAACATAGCCATTAGATTGGGGATCAGCCACTGAGCTATGTACCAAGTTGATATAGAAATTTTCATAAAAATCTTTCAATTTATCCACTGAAAACTGTTTCCCATTGTCAATTACAAGTATATTAAATATTTTAAACTTGCAAAGAATGGATCTCTAGATGAAGTTTTCCATAGATCTAGCTGTGATTGTTGTTATTGGTTCTTCTTCTACTAATTTGGTAAAGTAGTCACATACAACTATTAAGAATTTTTGCTGTGAGGTCACTAATTAGAACAGGCCCAAGATTTCAATCCCTCAAACATAAAAAAGCCATAGGCTTAAAACTTATTTCAACACCTCTGCAGGCTACCAGGGTATTTTGGCGAATCGTTGGCACTTATCGTAATTCTTGACAAGGTCAGTTGCATTCTTTTTTTATAATCGGCTAGAGAAAAAAACCTTGTTTGAGAATTTTTTTGTGCTAAAACTCTGTCTCCCAAATGATTGCCATATAAACCTTGATGAATTTCTTTTTGAACATAATTTGCTTCCTCTAGAGTAAAGCCTTGAGCATAGGGAAAGTGAAAGATTTTTTATAGAGAGTACCATTGATGATTGCATACTTTGTGGCTTTTTTTTTGGTCATTTTCACGGGAAGGATCGAAGGGTGTTATATCCTCCCTAAGGAAAGAAAGGATAGGGTTGTCTAGTTATCCTTGCTATCGGTCGTTATTTTATGCACGTGCCTGTTATAGCTAGGTGTCCAAACACACTCGAGCAAGACTTTTCCTTTACAGGAGATTTTTAGACCACTTGCCATTTTGGATAGTGAGTCAACTCAAATGTTCTGCTTATAGGAATTTGCTTAACAGCCATAGATCAAAAGACTTGCATAGTCTTATGACCACACTATGGTACTTAGCCAGTAATTGATCCTTGACTTCATTGATCCCATTTACTTGGTTAGCCACTAACTAAAAGTCTATGCAAGCAATGATGTGATTGGCTCCCAACACTTATGCTAATTCTAGGCCCGCAATCAAAACTTCGTATTTTAGTGTGTTGTTCCAAGTGGTGAAGTCAAATGATAAGCCATAGTGCCATTCAAGGCCTTTAGGGTCAATTAATAATACTTCAACTTTTAAGCTATTTTTTTCAAATGATCTATCAATGTAGATTATCCAATAATTAGCATGATTGTTATTTGTAAGTTATTGATCTGATTCTATAGTCTTGTGATTAGATCGTAATGAGATTGCAATCTTTTGTTCTAGTGCAACCTCTTTGGAAGACATAAATAAGCATTAAATGACAAAGTCGGCCGAGGCTTATAACTTGATCGCCTTTCTGGGACTATTTAAGGTCAAATTCTCTAAGTTCCACATTCCATCGAATTATTTGTCTTGCTAAGTCTATATTCAAAAGTACTTTTTTTAGTGGTTGATCTGTGAAGATGGCAATAGGGTGCGACTGAAAGTACTATCTAAACTTTCTTGAAGCCATAAGAAAGGCACAATTCTAGTGTAATTTGTTTAACCTGCTTAGAGTGCCCTGCGAATATAATGTAGGAAAAACTAATCAGATGCGCAACAAAATTTTTAAAATTTTTAATACGATCATACTAAACTGTGTTGTTATATATAATAAAACCATCTTAATCAGTTACCTGAGTTGTGGATCTGAAGATGCTGTTAAAAAATTCTTAGATTCATGTGATAGCTCCAACCAGCCTTCTCTACTATTCTCTAATTCCTGGATGGTAGTGTGTGGGCACTTGTTGTCTCGATCAACTTCGGATTCATAAGGCTTGATTCTCCTTAATAACTACCTTATGCCATCATGTTTAGAATCACGAGATATTGGGATTAGAAACCTCTAAGTGTAATGCCAAAGTATAAGAAAAAAACATTTGGCATAAGCCTCTTATTTATATCAAGTAGTAAGGAAGACCGAATTTTAATTTTTTAATTAAAATAATTATTTTATTAATTCCACAAAACGCATATGTGGCACCAACCCTAGATGGTGCCTAATATAATTTGGCCCAAACCCAAATGTCCATAGACAATATTTTGGCCTAAATTTATTTTATTAAATTTAGCCCATTTAATCTAAATACTAATTAATTCTAATTAAACTATTAATTTTATTTAGCCCAATAATTTTCATAACTCTAATTCTAATTCAAAATAAAATCATGATAATTTTATTTGAATAAAATAATTATTTATTAATTATCAAAATAAAATTAATTATAATAAAATAATTAATTTCATTGTAAATAAAAATAAATAAATAAATAAAAATAATTTTTAAAATTTTATTTAGAATATTATTCATGTTTAATTTATAAATAAATATTTAAAAAAGTGTTAGTAGATACTATATTAATTATATAAATAATTAATTTCTCATATATATTTAATTTAAATTAATTCTTATATTTATCAAAAGATAAATATAATTAATTTAAATTACTAATTCTTGTCTAAATAAATATTTAATCAAATTAAATATATATTTTAAATAAATAATACCAAATAATCATTTTTATTTATTTATTTATTTAAGAAAAATGCCTACACTCTTAAAGTTAGTGAATCCAGTGTACTACTTCATCATATTGAGAATCTTTCATCTTTGGATATTCTGTTCAATAACCTACCATTAAGGAATTATATTGAGCTATTGGAGAGACCAATTAGACATATATAATTAGACTCCAATAACTTATGCAATAATTATTCCATCCCGAATAATTAATCGCATAATTATTAATCTCATGAGTCATACCACTAAAGACCTTAGACTATTCTCCTAATTATATGCCGTATTACATAAGCTTTATAAATAGCCTTTTAGTTTAATAACTTTGTCATTTGTGTAATACCCTCATATGATATCCGCGATCAACTTAAGATTAAAAGTTAGTTTTACCTACTTGATCACCTTATCTTAAAGTTTCATTATACTCTCCATGTGAAAAGGATTGTTCATCACATGTGAACAATTTATCATTTGATATACAAATGACCTAGGCCTTATCCATTTTCACTATATCGAATAACGACTTTTAAAAGGATAATATTAACTCTTTATGGGAGCTATGATTCCACATCTATAAGCAAAGCTTTCCTCAAGTATAAGTCATATGCCTAACGAACTGGTCTAATAGCTTACTAATTCGAGGCACTTTAGCCTTTGAAATGTCAAAGCATACAAGTTACACAATAAACGTCAAAAGTGAATTAACCCACGCAAACGGACTTATCAATGGACTAATTACACTTTGGTTCAATCCAATATATCACAACCTCTAGGTAATAAATCTATGTCTCTACTTAGGAGTCAAACCGCTCCAAATAACTAAGATAAGCCATCTCTCTAATTAGATTTAGATGATACAATAGTCTTAATATGAGTTAATTGCTCATTTTAATCCCATAAACTATGGACTATTGATTTAGACTACTTATCTTAGAACGTTGTCTTCCTGCATATAAAGTCCATTATTTGCAACATTCTAACGGTATAAATACAAGTAGTTAATGAGCAATACTTGCTTACATTTACTTTGATATGTAAATCTAAATAAAGATGGAATAGCAATGATATAATGATAACTTGAATATATATATATATAAATAATCAGTTCAAAGTAATGAAATACATCAAAATATCTTTCATCCTTAGGGTATTCCTGACACATAATACACTGGTATTGTGTTTTGTCTTTTTTTTTTAAACTAGGATAGCAATAATGGTCTTATCCGTTGTGACCAAGTACACAAATAGCTGTTCGTTTAATTTTGAGTTGGCTAGCAGAGTTATTTTTTAGTTTGTCAAATGATTGCTGCCATTTGTCCTTCCATTTATATTTAGTCGCCTTCTTGAGCAACTTAAAAAAAGGTAAACATTAGTTAGCAGATTTAGAAATAAAATGATTTAGTATAGCCACTCTACCTGTTAGCCATTGTATTTTTTTGTGTGACTTTGGTGGACTCATTTCTAGTATTTTTCTTATTTAAAAGCATATTATAAAGCCCAAGAATTTTCCTGCAGCTACTTTGAACACACACTTCAGTAGGTTAAGCTTCATGTTATATTTTTCAATATCAGAAAAGTTTCTGTCAAGTCATCGATGTGCTATTTAATAGAGGGGATTTTGACCAACATGTCATCCACATATATCTCTATGGATCATCTTATTTAGCCCTTGAAGATTTTGTTTACTAGCCATTGGTAAGTGGCTCCTATATTTTTCAAGCCAAAGGGTATGACTTGATTACATAATGTTCTATGTTCAGTAATAAATGCCCCTTTTTCTTGGTCCATTAGGTCAATCTTGACTTAGTTGTAACTTGAAAAAGCATCCATGAAGCTTAAAAATTTGTAACCAGTAGAGGCATTGGTCAAGTAATCAATAATTGACAGTAAGTAGCTATTTTAGGGGCCGGCTTTGTTTTAGGTCCATAAAGCCAATATATATTCTCTAATTCCCAATTGTCTTTTTGACCATTACAACATTTGCTAGCCATTTTGGATATTTCACTTCGCAATCGTAGTTTGCAGCTAGAAGCTTATCCACTTCCTCTCTAAGGGCTTTAAACCATTTTGGCACAAAACAACGTTTTTCTTATTTGAGAGGTGTTATCCTTAGATCAACGTTGAATGAGTATATTATGACACTTATGTTGATTCCGAGCATACAGTTACGATCTAGGAAAAGATGTCTACATTTTTCTAAAAGAAGCATATAAAAGAGTTTTTCTTTTAGCTAGTTAAGTGAAGTACCTATGCTAGTGAAGAGTTCGAGATCTAACTCATATAAAGCTATCTTTTTTATTTCTTCAGCTAGTTAAGGTTTGTAATGGTCGAAACCATCTCTGACTTCTAAACTATTAC
Organism: Adansonia rubrostipa; assembly: GCA_038381775.1. Lineage (NCBI taxonomy): Eukaryota > Viridiplantae > Streptophyta > Magnoliopsida > Malvales > Malvaceae > Adansonia > Adansonia rubrostipa. The sequence continues at coordinate 16,534,779 of JBBYHM010000019.1, forward strand.
GTGTAAGGGTTTACAGCTGGGTTGATGTGATTAGGTTCACCGCTACTTCTGTTAGGCTAAGTTCATTTTGCTACAGTTTTGCATCTAGTAATTTTTTATGGTAAGATCAATTAATAATAAATAGCATTAATGGGTAATTCTTTGATTGGATCTTATGCAGCCTACTCTTGTTGGTGTAGAAAACTTAACAGTTAGGCAGTAAACTGCTATGATCATGTTAGTCTTCTTCATTAAAGGTTTTCTTAAGATAACATCGTAAGCGAAAGGCTTATCAACCACAAGGAAGTCCACCATGGTTTTTACTGTATGCACATTATCACCCAGAATGATGAGCAATGTGATTGTTTTCTTGACAGGTATTGTTTAGTTGGCGAACTAGTAGGTTGGGGAAGATGGTGTGAGGTCTTTGTCTTTGAATCCTATTTTTCAGAATGCATCCCTTTGTAAGATTTCAACTGCCCTGTTATTGTCTATTAAGATCAATTACTATGGTAATTGCCAATGGTGGCAATACAACTATGGGGTCATTCTCATTGTTTGTGAAAAGATTATGACATTAATTATAGTTTTTTCTAAGGTCATAGCATTGAAACACTTTACGTATTCTCTTATAGTTTTTTCTAGATTCTATTTAACTACCATAAGCTTAGCAGAAGTTCTGGCCACAGTTCTGCAATTGCCAAAATGGCTAAGAAAATTTTTGCCTTGCTGATCGAAGTTTGTAATAGAACGTGAGTTAAGGAAATACCATCATTTGCGTGCCAAAGCATTGTAGGAAGATACAGCATTATATTATGTCTAGGACATGTCACAGGTTATGGAATGCCCAAAAATGGTTAAAATGATCTGACGGGTCAACCTTCTAATCATATGTATCAGGAGAAACTTTAACTTTTTAGGGAACTAGTACTTGTCATATGGTGGCTGACAGGGGTTGTGTTCATCGTCAAGCCATTCCCAGTTATCTTTGTATGGTTGCTTGAGATTTTTTATTTCTTGCTTTAGTGCAGCTACCTATATAGTAAGATCAAGGGCTTGATGTAGTAGTGAGGCCTCGTGAATCTAATTGGAGTGCTCAAGTTATGGCACGTGATAGATAAGCATTAAGCAAAAACTTTCCTCAACGACCTGGAGGATAAAGTTATCTGGTGCAACTGGTTGATTTGGGTGATTTTCTAGTTATTGGGTTGGGCAATCTTCTACCAATTTAATTAAACGATCTACTGCCAGTGTGGTTTAGCAGTGGGTTTAGGAATTAACTAGCTAAGCTAGTTGCAATTGAGATTGTTGCATGATAGCGAGCTCGTTTGTTATCGCTTGGAATTGGGCTTAGTATTAGGCATGATAATCAAGGTGTCCCACCAAGGATGATAAAACAAGTGGGATGGTAGAGTATGTTGGTAGCAGTGCATGGGTGTATAACGGGTTGAGTAAATTTACAGGATTAAATAAATGTTGTATTACAAGGGTGCTACTGGGTATTACGGGTATATCAAAAACATCTATTATTATGGATGTGGGGATGGTTATGGTTGGGTTATTTGAACTTAATGGTTGGCTATGTTAGAGTAGTTTGCTGTGATTAGTGAAAAAAGCCTAGCAAATTCTGGTAATAGCTGAAAGGTAATTGTGGTAACTAAGAATGTATGGATATTGGCATATGAGGACATGAGAAAGTTAGTGTCAATTAAAAGGTTATGAGAAAAAGGTAGGTGTAAGTTTGATTTACCATTTCCGGTAATGAAGAGGAGATCTGTAGGGTGGTAGCATCAACATATTGGTTAGCCATGGTTTTTCATTTGTTTCCCACAGACAGTGCCAATTGTTGATTTTTTTCAGAGAGGGTTGAAAAAGAGAGACAAATCGAATCTACAATACAAAAAAAGTCAAGAGGACACCAGAATTGGGACTCTGGGGCATATGTAAATGGTTAGTTTAGTTTTCAAGTTTTTCAAGAATAAAAAAAAGAGTAAAAAAGAAGGAGAGAGTCTTACCTTACCTAGGGGTCTCATCTACCCTTTTATAAGTATTACTAGGGAACACATTGTCAGGTAACGTTACCCTAATATGGCTAGCTATCGGACTATCATGTATTTCAGCCGTATTTGTCAAAAAGTGTCAATGGCTACCCAAGAGGAGGCATCTGACCCAAGATTGCCTCAGAAGTCGAGAAGTTATGTCAATGTTCAGAATGCTCTTTGGGTTATCAGCACCTTATTGCCTCTACAAATATTTAAGTCATTTAGGTGGATATCTTATTAGGTTGATTAGCGTGCTTAGGGTATAACACAAGACAATAAGGAATTCATTGTCAAGGTTTTTATGTTGAGCCTGTTACACAATGTTAATCTTGTCACCTCAATTGGCTATTGCATCGCTGGAGATCAAAAGCTCTTGGTTTATGAATACATGCCAATGGTCATTTTTCTGGTAATTTTTATTAACTGCAAAGTTTTTATTGAATATATAATCCCTTTACTTCCACATTATCCATTGTTTCTTGTTTCTTATTTCCATTCTTTATGATTGTAGACTTTTCACTTTACTACCATATCCTTAGAGCATGGCATGCTGTAGATTTCTGGCTGGTTTTCATGTAAGGTTTTTGCTATTGATCTTGGCACTATTATGTCAGACCCTGATTTGATTTCTCATGTAGTTCTTGACATTAGGTATGTTACATGTAATATTTCCTATAATTTGTTTAGATGAAATTAACGACAATCAACTTTGAAATTTATTCTTGAAGCAATATTCCATAACATCTAAAACTGGTATAAATTAATAATTATTTTTTTTAAGATTTGAACTCTTCCTTGTATATCAAATGCCACCAACTGAATATGTTTTCAGATCTAGCACCTGGGTTAGAGCCTCTGAGTTGGGATAAACGTATAAAGATTACTATTGATACGGCCCGAGGAATTAAATATCTACATTGCAAGGCCAATCCACCAATCATTTATCGTGACTTAAAGTCTACAAATATTTTGCTAGATAGTGATTTCAACCCAAAACTCTCAAATTTTGGCTTAGCAAAATTGGGCCCTATAGGTGACAATACTTATGTTTCAACAAGGGTGATGGGAACATATGGACATTGTGCCCCCGAATATGCTATGAGTGCAAATTAACTTTTACGTCTAACATATATAGTTTTGGGGTGGTACTATTGGAGTTAATAGCTGGACGAAAAGCAATAGATACTAATAAGAGGCTAACAGAGCAAAACTTGGTTTATGGGTAAGTTAGCCTTATATATATTTATCTGTTTTCCCCTTTTATTTTTCACTATTCTGATTCAATTTGACTTCTTTTTCAACTCCCTTTTCTTCACTCCAAGATCTATTTCATATATATGCTCTTTCACTCACACCATCCCTTGTTTGCAACTAGGGCTTTGCTTGCTAGTTTTTAAACTGTCTCTCTGCTATATAATTTACATGATATTGATTTGCTGGTTTGACATGTGATTGTATGTATGTATGTATTTAATCCAAACTAGCTGCATGTAGATGTTGTTTAGGTTTATCTTTATTGTTACTATATGTTGCAATCCTATATATTTTCAAAAGACCAGAAGAAGTATAGGCTACTTCTTGATCCTCTAATTGGAGTATATTATCCTCGGCGTTGCTTGAACTATGCAATTTCAATTACTGCCATGTGTCTGAATGAAGAGGCCAACTTTTAGTCGCTTATTGGTGATGTTATTACTGCACTTGAATATTTAGCCTGTTACACTCAGAAAATCACGTAGTAATGTTTAGGTCCGCAGTGTGTCACAATGCATATGATCCTCCAAAGTCCTCAACAACGCCAGCAGCGAAAGGTTCCCTTGGCCAATCTAATTCAAGAAGGGTTTGAGCTTTATTTGAAGTTGTCTGTTGATAAGAAACCTTTGATCATGTATGTTAAATTGTATTGTAATTGAAATTTTTATTGTAATGTAAGCTACAACTCATTTTTATTGGATATTTTAGCATATTTTAGAATCATCTGCATTTAAAAAAAAATGATAAGTATCATTTTATTTATCTAAGAAGTAGCTTAATCTACTATAACAAAATTGTAACTAGCGTTATTATACATTAGAGAAAGAATCAAGAAAATATTGAAGGATTGCATAGACCCTAATCTATACAAAGAGAAATATTTACAGAATCGGGTTCAATGGTGGTATGTGGCATCAACTTAAATCTAATCTCCTCCTTAATGTCTGCAAAAATTTCAGCAGTAGTTTTCTGCTCACCACTATGCAATCTTCTATTTCTTTCCTTTAAAAAATGATAGACAGTCGCATTCCACGCTAACTTCAGTACAGTAGTAAGGATAGAAATGCCTTTGATACCTCTGAATTGCCTATTCAAGAATTTCTTCCCATTTACAGCTGCATACATGGAGTTGGTAAAGCTGACTGACCTGCAACCATAAAACTTTTTAGAAACTGCATTCAAAAAACAAATGGTCTTAGGTATTTTGCTCTAAGTTACAAAGAATGCAAGTTGTGTTCATTTTAATTCCCCAATGATAAAATCTCATCATGGTTGGCAACCTGACTATAATGGCCATCCAAGAGATAAGCGAATGTTTAAGAATACGAAAGGGATATTGTAAAAGCCTATCCCATGTTACTTTCATTTTCTTAGGCCTAACATCTTGCCAAACCTTGGCAGCAGAATAGGAACCACCAGGGAATTCCCAGAGCCATCTACCATTCTGTTCACATAAGAATTTGTTAGCTTAAGGAAAAGATTGAACCAAGAGGGGGTGAATTGGTTTACAAGAACTTGACCAAAAATTGATATTTTGTACAAATTTGAAATAAATTGAAAATAAAAATGAGTTAAGACTAACAAAAACAAATAATCAATAAATTGAGGTTCGGTCCTTGAATTCGGCACCTACGTCCTCTTTTCTTGGCACTTTCTTGCCAAGGTGATTCCCACAATTCACTAATGAAATTGTTTACATTTGAGGCTAAGGTATAACCTTACATCCCTATTTTTTAAGGCTTAGATAGAACCTTTCAATCCCTTTAAGAATTCTACCCCAAATTCTTAAGTGTTTTCACTCACTTTCACACAACCCTTTTTGTGATATGAATGAAGTATTTGCAAACAAATTGAACCTCTAGTAGGTAGGTGTTTGTTGGAATTTAAGTACAAAGTGAATAAGATACAAATAAACTTGAAAGAGTATACATTTGATACAAGAAAAATGAAGAATTTGAAGACTTTGAGCTTCTATTATTCATGCTTGATTGATCTTTGTATCTCTTGCTTCTTTAGCTGTTAGGAACATCTATTTATAGCTTCGAATTGATTTATAGACGTTGGACATTAAATGAGGTAGTTGGAGAGCCGTTATAGCCTTCATAAATGCTTGTTTCTGTTCAGACCCACACTATTGTATCAATACAATACCAATGGTATCGATACAAGAATTAAAAAAGTGACCATTACAGCCTATTGTATCGATATATAAGGCTGAGTATCGATGCCTACCAAGTTGTATCGATATAGACACACCTGTATCGATATTTTTGAGAGTTTCAGCCAAACCTTGGCTACTGCCAAGCAATGTATCGATAGATATAGGGTGAGCATCGATACTCACTGCAATGTATTGATGCATGCTAATAAGTATCGATACAATTGAAGGTTTTAAGCATAGTGTCGATACATTTATGCATTGTGTCAATAAATACGTTTAAAATCTTTTGTAAAATGATTTTTCTTAGCTCGTTATTGACTCAAACATATCTAAAAAATATTCTAAGTATAAATATGCATTTTGGAACATATATTTTTAAGAAAATACAAACTTAGTACTTTTTCAAAATATTTTTCAATTTTAACACAAATATTAAGTTAAAAATAATTGAATACAAATTAATTTAACTTAAGTTATTTGTTATATCAAAACCAAAATTAATTCAAAGCTAACAGAATTGACTTACCAATTGCTTTAGTTTAAGTAGTTTCCTCCAACTCCAACTAGATCTTTAGGAAGGTGCAACCAGCCAAAATGACCTTCCCCTCAACACATAAGCCTGAATCCAGGCAATCCATAGCGAGCCTGCTTGAAAAATAAAGCGCAAATATGCTGTAACATGCGAACAAGATTCCAAACAACGAGATTCTTTAGTCCCAAGCCCCATTTCAATTTGGGATGGCACACATCATGTCAATTCGCCTTGGCTCCTCTAGTTTGAGAGTCTTTACCTGTCTAAAAAAATTTGATGAGAAATTGATTACGCCTATTGAGAATACCCTTGGGCAGAACAAAATGCTGGGCCCATAAATTTTGAACATTAAATAAAACAGATTGAATAAGCTGAACCCTGCCAGCGTAAGAAAAAAGTTTGGCAGACCAACATTCAATGCATGCAGTCACCTTTTCAATCAGAGGTCCACAATCCTTGGCAGTAAGTTTTCGAGTAACCAAAGCGACTCTTAGATATCACACAGAAAGTGTCCCTTTTTTGAAACCAGTAGCTTGGGGAATCAGCTGCATTTCCGTGTTACTTATACCAGTGGAAAATAGTTCACTTTGGCACAATTAAGTTGCAATCTTGACATAGTGTAAAAGACTTGTAGCACAGCTTGCACCCCGAAAATTGCCTCTAAGTTCCCTTTGGTGAAGATAAGCAGATCATCTGTGAAACATCAATGTGTGAGATCAAGCTTTTTGCATTTGGGATGGAATGCAAAAACGCCTGATGAAGCTGCAGTCTCTAATAACATAGACAGCACATTCCTGGAGAGAACAAAAATATAAGAGGAAATAGGGTCTCCACCTCAAGCTCCAAGAAAAAAAATCCTACAAGGCCTCCATTGATCGATAAAGAAAATCTGAAAGTGGTTAAACAGTAACTAACCCACTGAATAAAAATTCGTAGAAATCCCAATCCAGAAAGCACTTTAATAATAAAGTCTCAGCTCAGAAGATCAAACGCTTTTGTTACTTTAATAATTAATAATAATTATTAATTATTAATAGTAATTTTGTTATTCGTTACTTCAATAATTAATAATAATTGGATTGATACCAACGCGGCTGTAGTTTTTATTATTATTATTATTATTATTTAATTTGATTGATTGATTGTATAAGAATGTCGGACAAATAAATAACATGACTGACTCAAACAAAAACGTTAGCAATACAGTTAGAGTCAACACTTGAAAATGAATGAATGAATCAATGAATGCAGGGCCGGCAATAAAAGACAATCAAGAACCCATCGGGTCACAGTACAGTTCAAATCACTTTGCACGAAACAGTACGAAACCATTTAGCGACATCGATTCACAATATTATGTTCCAGTCAGTCCACTATGTTTAATTGACCAAAAACAAAATGTTCAATGAGCAAAAGATGGGAATAAAAGAAGAAGAAGAAGAAGAAGAAACTCTTAAACTTGAATGTCCTTCACCTATTTGGTTTTCTTCCTGTCTCTTGCTTGCTTCATCTTTACGGCACCAAAGGTGCCATTCAAACACCAATAAAACATGCAGCTAAACATATTATTAATCCTTAATTTGCATTTGCATTTTCATTGATTTGATTTGATTTGATTTTCTACTGCTAGCAATAGTTTCTGTTGATAGATAGTCTTTGGGAGTTCAAAGTTGGGGATCCGAGACTGTACGTACAGTCCTTTTCTGGTATCTAAAATGCCTTGCATAACTTTTGGTCACGACATGAAACCTTCCTACAAATATAGCCAACACGATGAAGATGCAAATCCTCTTGGGGCACCAGTTAGTCGTTGCTCTTCGTTCTTTTCTGTCTCGATCCTAGCATCGGGAAATTGCAAAAACGTAAACTGCGGACTAGATATTCAGATGACTAGTGGGGATGATGAAATCATGAAACAAAAAAGAAACTTCATTCATTCAGTAAATTCTTTGCTTTCTATAGGTATGTGTGTGCGTGTGTGTGTATGTATATAAGGTGAATCTGAGAAATATTTATCCGTGAAACAAAATAAGAAGAGCAACATCAAATCAATTAGAGTAACCAGCGTCATAAAATCTAGAATCCCAAATTTCTTAATCCCTCCTCCTAACTCTTGTAGCCGCAGTTTTCTTTTCGGTGCCAATCACAGAGGACTTGTAATTGTTGACAGCAAGGGGAGGCTTCTTATTCTCTTTGCTCATGCTTCGGAGCAGATACTTGGGAGTCTGGGTTTCGTTCCTCTCCACGGAATAAGCAGCAGAAATTGATTTGCTCGAGCTATCTAGCTTCTTCGAGTCTCTTCTCTTCGAAGATTCGATTGTTACTCCAAGATGGTGCCCAGCCTTTGTCTCAGCACTGGTTTCGCCCTTTTTTCTCTTAAGCCTCTCGTTTCTCCACGCTGAGTACTCGTCGTTAAATCTACCTCTCGCAAACAGATGAGTGGAGTTGGCGCCAAGGCTGAGTCTAGTCCCACCAAAACCAGCATTTTCGGTTTCCCCATTTCCAAGTTCATCTCCAAGCATCCTATCCAAAGGCCGAAACTCGCAAGAAATTGTGCGATGCTCAGGTCGAATCTTAGATTCTTCGATGGCCCAGCTACAAATCAACTTCTGGGATTTAGTTAAAGAACCTTTAACAACAAACAAACAAACAAACAAACATACATACATACATACATACATACATACATACATTTATTCCCAATTAAAAAAACCAAAATAAAATAAAACTCAACGTTTACAATAAAAATCTAAAGTTATATGAGTTTTTTATCGGAAGTACCCGGCGGGTTTTGGAAGGAGGTTGAGTTTGAACGAAGGACGCGCAGGGGTCGCAGGCGGATAGACGATTTTGCAAACGGAGGCTTACGATAAGATTTTTATTTTCATTTTTGTTTTTTCAGTGTGTCGATGTATTTGACTGTAAGGCAGCGATGTGAGACTTTGAATTTGCTGAGGGGAGCGTTTCAAACGGTCACGTTCTTGATCTGACGCCCTACAATTAATTCAGATTTATTGAAATGGTAGGTTGGGTTGGGTATCATTGAATTTATTTGAATTTACACACTTTTTTTATTGCAAAAGGCCCAACCAGCCCACATCCAAAGTCCAACTAAAATAAAAAAGTCCAAACTTATAGTTAGCCAAGCCAACCCACCAGTCCAACACCCAATTTCAGGTTATTTTTTTATATTTTTGCTTTCGGCCTGAGCCTGCCCCCCCTCAGGCCTGAGCCAGCCCAGCCCCCTTAACCATAAATAAATATTCTTGTATAATCTATGATTATGATAATCGAGATGGATGACCTTTGACCATTAATCACATTTTTTCTGCACCAAAGTCATTGTATGATTTTCGAAGATCTTTCCCTCCCACTCCCACCCTTGAGTTTTTTCTTCTTCATCTTCTTCATTTTCTTTTCCTTGCATTTTTTTCCGGTACAGAACTTTCCATGTCCCTTTGATAGTTTATAATGGGAGGACGTGAAGAAGTTTCAGACAGAGTGTTCATTATTCAAAAGTCATCCATCATTTTTATTCTTTTTCTTGTTTTCTAAGGAATTTATTGAACTACCAATCATCAAATGGAACAACTAGTAAGGAGTTTCCAAGCAACAACAAGTGAAATGACTAGATACAGCTTCATTTGCATTTTCCAGATGATAAGGATCGATCGATGCAAATTACTTCTAAATATATGCCTTTTTTTTTTTTTTTCCTTTCTTTCTCATTCTTTTGTTGAATAACCTTTCAGTTTTATTTATTTAACCCTCATAGGTTTAATTAAGCACATGAAAATAAAATTAACCACACTTAATCAAATGAAATGTATAACTATATATTATTAGTAAGGAATTTTTTCTTTCTTTTTACTTTTTTTATCTTTGTTTCCTATTATTTATATTTATAACCTATAGTGATGTTGAACGACCATCAAAGATGGAAAAAAAAAATCTTAAATGACGGATCTGGACTTCTAATTTTGAGGGCTCAAATAATATTATGTAACAATAATTTTATTTTTTATAATAATATATCAAAACTATTATCAAAAGAGAAAAATAAAAAGCTTTTATATGCAACATCTACCAATGAAACTTACAATTATAAGTATATTAACATTTTAATATATATATATATATATATTTAAGTAATTGACCTTGCCTTTTTTATTTACAAATCACAAGTAACATTCTTTACTAAAATCACTACACTTTTTTACATTATTAACATATTATATTACAATATTCAACGATTTAAATATTAAATTAAAAATACATCAAATGTTAAAAAATATAAATTTTTAAATAATAATAAATATTTTAGAATACAGAGGCTTTGAGATCATAAGTTGAAACTTTTTAATTTTTTAATACATAGTATTTTTCAAATTACGAAAAATAAAAAATTCTAAGCCAATGATGGTAATTGTCAATTTTTAATTAGAAAAACCACGTTAGATATTATTGGGAAAAAGGTTAGGTTTTTTGCCAAAAAAAAAAAAATCCAAAACTTGGATATTTATCTTAGATGTAAAATCTACACGTTTGTAATTAATAACGTAGTGACCGCAAATCTAAGAATTTTAAAGTTTTAATTTAAAGAACATCTATAATAGGAAACAAGTTAAAGAGTTATTAATTTAATGACATTTACATAAAAATGATTTTCGTACTTGTATATTCAATAGATGAGGGTCACACAAATAATACATAAATAATGAATATAAACATAATAAATTTAGGTCCGAGGAGGCTAAACTAATTTATGTATAAAATATTATTTGTAAAAAAGAAAACAAATTAAAATATTCTAATGAAAATCCCATTGAGCTAGCACGCACAATGAGGATGGAGTTTGGCTATATAAGGGGGTAACTTGTCTAGCTCAGACATTCAAGCATAATATATATATATATATATATATTGTAATAACCCAAAGTGGCAGCCAGTCTCGCACGCATCGATCGCACCTCTATCTGCCCTACATCTTATTTCTCCTTTTTGAATCAATTGATTAGGTGTTTCCTTTCTTTTCCTTTCCTACCTAGCTTGAGTGATCATAACGGAGATGATGTGGTCTGTTTGGCTTTGTGCGATGATCTCTCTGCTTGTCATAAGTGTGATCACAGGGTGGATTTATAGGTGGAGGAACCCTAAATGTAAAGGCGTACTACCTCCAGTTTCGATGGGACTCCCATTTCTGGGGGAGACTCTTAGTTTACTTGTCACAGCCAAGTCCATAGACATCCATCCTTTTGTTAAGGAAAGAATGAAGAGGTAAGCAATTATATTAAGGCCGGATACGATCATCTTCACTCTCAACATACAAATTAAAATTCAATTTTCTTAAAATCATTAATTGCATGCATGCTCTCCTCCTCTTCTTCTTTATCATCTTCAAATTAAATGGTTTCAGGTATGGTCCACTGTTCAAAACAAGTGTAGCAGGTCGATCAATTGTGATATCAACGGATCCCGATTTCAACTATTTCTTGTTTCAACAAGAAGGGAAACTTGTTGAGATGTGGTACATGGATTCCTTCGCAAAGCTGCTTCGCCAAGATACAACAGCAGCATGTGGCTATGTGCACAAATATCTCAGGCACGTAGTTTTGAATCACTTTGGTGTTGAGACTCTTAAAGACAAGCTGCTGCCTCAGTTAGAATGTGCCATAAATCATAGATTGCAGGAGTGGGCAAAGCAGCCTGAGGTAGAACTTAAGGACCAAACTGCTGCTGTAAGTATTTCTAATTGCCGGCTTAATTAATTCACCAAATGCTAGCTATATATATATATATATATATATTAACAGTAGCAGGTCTATAATTAATCTCTATTCTATTGTTTCTCCAAATATAATCTTCTTATCGAATACAATATTGTTGTGTTATATATATATATACACACAGAGACACTAACATGCGTGTTTATATATGTTATTAATTTGCAGATGATATTTGAATTTACTGCAAAGCACATGTTTAGTTTTGAAGCTGAAAAATCAGATAATACAGTCCGAAATTTATCCAACTTCTTGGAAGGACTTATGTCATTTCCTTTACGAATCCCCGGTACTGCTTTCTACAGATGTATAAAGGTAATTATTAATTATGATTCAAGAAATGATCAGATGGGCCTCTAAACTAAAACTAAAATTCCCGAAAAGAAATTAAAATAAATAACTTACCATGCATTTGCAGAGGCAGAAAAAAGTAATAAAACTAATCGGTGATTTACTGGAAGAGAGAAGGAAGTCAGGCGGAAGCAAAGGAGATTTCCTTGACCAATTTGTGAAAGACATGAGGACAGAAGCATTCTTGACTAAGGAATTTGCCACTCATGTTCTGTTTGGAATCCTCCTTGCTAGCTTTGAGACTATTTCATCCACTATTGCCTTAGCCATTAAGTATTTATCTGACTATCCTTCATTGCTACAACAACTTACGGTTAGTAACTAATTAATTATTTACTCCTTCAAATTAAATATTTTCTTTTTATTTTATTTTACATACTTATTAAATTTATATTCTTAATTTTGAACTAATGAATGTTGAATAGGAGGAGCATGAGGATATTCTTAAGAAAAGAAGAGATGCTAATCTTGGTCCTGGAGATGGACTTCTATGGACGGAATACAAATCCATGACTGTTACTCATAATGTTAGTCATATATACATATATATACACACACACACACTCACATAATACACCAACTTAAATGGAATACTCTTCATTTCTTTTCCTTCCTCCATATATTCCTTATTTTCATTTTGTTTTCCCTATAATTCATGTAATTTTGTGGTTATAATTAAGGTCATCAACGAGTCACTTAGATTAGCAAATGTTGCTCCTGGAATCTTAAGAAGGGTTATAAAGGATATCCACATTAAAGGTAATTGTTTACCAACACATTGACTATATTTATATCATATATGGTTGAATAAATTATATTTAGATATATCAGACTTTTGGAATAACAGTCAAGAAGACCTTATGAGAATTGAACACTTTTGCAAAGAAGATGTAAAACAAAAATTGGGCATTCTAGAAAAGAAGTAGAAAAGCATTTTGAAATGGATTGACCAAAATTTTTAATCCATTGGATACATAATTAAATTAAGCTTTTCTTAATTTGCAGGATACACAATACCAAAAGGTTGGGCTATTATGGTTGTGCCTGCAGCCCTACAGCTTAATCCCAACGCTTTTGAAGATCCCCTTACTTTCAATCCTTCAAGATGGAAGGTATTTGATTACTTGTTTAATTATGTAAATCTTTTTCCCCAAGCATAGTCACATAGCTGTTGAAAGCAAAGAAAAAAAAAAACACACATACACACACAATATATAATTCACATCTTGACCAATTTGTACCTTTTTAAGAACATTGGAAGCAATGCGATGGCAAAGAATTTCGTGGCCTTCGGAGGAGGCAATAGGACATGTGCAGGAGCAGAGTTCAGCAAGGTCCTGATGGCTGTATTTTTACATGTTTTGGTCACCAAATACAGGTATAGTTTTATTACTATATAAAAAATATACGTATTAATTAATTAATATGTTTTTCACATAAGTAAAATAGAGAAACTCTATATATATAAAACTAACTATATATATCAGCCTGAAACTGACAAGAAAAGAAAATGTAAATTATTTGGCTTAGGTGGACAAAGATCAAGGGAGGAGATGTGGTTCGTGCACCGACTCTGGGATTTGCCAACGGGTTCTACATTGGAGTTTCAGAAAAAGATGCATAACTTCTTGTTGTTACGCATTAGATATGGACCGAAGAATAAGGTGGATATACTAGAGTTATCTCCCCGTCTTTAAGTATTGAAACTGAGTTGGCTGCCTACCAAGTAATTTCTGTGTTCCTGTACCATATACGCTATGGCAGTCAGCTAAACTTTATTATCTTCACAATAATTCCACCGCTATAGAATTATCAACTCTTGCCGCTGTGTTAACTGTGGCAGTTTTCATCTTGTAAAAACCTTTCGCTAAAAATAAATAAAATAACAAACGTGGCGGATTGGCTAGCTAGCATTGATTTCAAGAACCTGCAGCAGCAGCAGCTCCTCACTCCTCAGTCCTCAACCTGTTTTTCCTGATGAAACAGCTTTTGATTTTAATAGGAAAAGATAATTAATATTGGATTTCTTACAAGCTGCAGGCAACTAATTGAAAACACAGCCATATCGAAAGAGTTTCTTGCATCCATCCATCCAGACAAGCAAACCAAACAGATGAAATGAGTGTGGACTGGATTGGATCTCACAATCTTAAATATGGGCCAAATTTGGGCCTTTTTAAAGTGTTGTTAAATAAATGGAAACTAACCAATCATACTATAGTATAGTCTCGTCGCAGTGGGTTGAGTTGAATCTTAAATAAAATCTGCCATTATGGTTAGGCCTAGCCCCTCTTCGAGATGCAAACTCCAAATTCTAACTTTATAACGCTGTGGCCCATACGATCCTGGCTTGCTCAAACGTTATGTGGGCTTGTACTGCAGCCTCAACTCAACTATTTGCTGAACTTGAAGTGATGGATCCGTCGCTCCCCCTCACCCTCACCCCTGAACTGAAACAAACTAAACCGAAAACCATAAAAAATTTCACATAAAATCTCACACTCTTTTTTCACATGTGATGTAATATCGTTTTGCACCCTATCTCATCAACCCTTCAAATGAAATGTTTAAGGTTGAGATGAAAAAAATTAACGACAAATTTCACGTTAAAATGAATCTTTTATTTTTCTTCTTCTTTAGCTTCAAACATCAATTCATTTTTATGGAAAAAAAATTAAGAGATGGTATTAACTCTTAGCCTCTTATATTGCATTCTGTATAATTTCCTCTCTGTTTATCGTCCGTCAGTATATTTGCTTTTCCTAGCAGTATTTTTTTTTTTTTTTTACTTTCTTGTCATTTATGAGCTTAGTTTTTTTTTTTTTTTTTTTTTTCCTTTTCTTCACCATTTGGCTTTATTTCTAGCAATTTTCTGCTGTTTTCTGAATTTATTGTAAAAAGCCAAGCGGGGAATTTACTAAGTTTCTATTAATGTCTATATTTGTGCTGTGAGACAATGGACGCTTACAAAGATGCACACCTGACAGAGAAGACAAACAAGTTAAGGCAACAGGCTAAGGCTATCAAAAATCGGAGTGATGAAGGAAATGAAGATTGAAGCATCAGGTGGAAGTAGCACCAAATTGAAAAGTTGTTGGTCTACGTTAATTGTCATCTCAGGCTTCACCTTTAAGTACTGTTTCTATGCTCTTCCCATTGTTTGAGGATTGCAATTATTACGGCAGTTGATTGTTAAATAAATAGCTTCAATGTCCGCCAGGGGAGTGGAAGTCAAAAAGGCTGCTCAGATCCACTGCAATTGCTAGCTCCAAGTCTCCTACTGAATGGCTAATACCAGCCTGTTTAGCTGATTTAGCAGCTTTAAATTGAACCCCCCCCTCCAATTTCTCCATTTTTCTAGGTCGGTGACCCGGTTCACTTTTGTCCTCAACAACTTAAAGTCAACAAAAAAAACAAATGTTAATGCACTTTAAAAACTGTTGCATTTGTCACCCATGCGACCATTGTGTCTCAGAATACCGCTTCACTAATCCTTAATAATATAAGTCCTGCTTCTTTTCTATATTATCTTAGATTTGGCACCAACAAAGCAATATATATATATATATATATATATCTCTCTCTCTCTAAGATTTGTTGCAACTACTTTAAAAAGAAGCCAGAGTTTGCGTTAGAACTGTCTTTCGAATATATGACGATCCGCAATTTGGCTTCATAGCAGCACATAATCGACTAGAACTGTAAATTTTTGTTTGGAGTTGGATCCAAAATGGAGATGGATAAGAGGATTGCGATCATAGGCGCTGGAATTAGCGGCTTAATGGCGTGCAAGTATACACTAGAAAAAGGGTTCAATCCTATGGTGTTTGAGGCGAGGAGTGGCATTGGTGGAGTTTGGTCACAAACAATAGAGTCTACTAAGCTACAAACACCCAAAGATTTCTACCAGTTCTCCGATTTTTCATGGCCCCCTGCAGTGAGAGGGACTTACCCTGATCACAACCAAGTCCTGGAATACCTCCAAGCCTACGCTCTTCACTTCAAAATCCTTCCTAGAATCAAGTTCAATTCCAAAGTAACCTGCATCGATTATGTCACATCGTCTAATGAAGATGTGCTTTCCTGGCACTTGTGGGGTGGTTCCGGTGAGCCTTTTTCTCCCTCTGGGAAATGGCATGTCGCCGTGCGACATTCCCGGAATCCATCTGCTCCAACTCAGGTAGCCACTGGCCAGCAACTGTCGTTAATTTTTTTTTTCATGTAGTTTCTTTTTCAATTGATTTGGTGCATTCATAAACTTCTACTTTTTTCCATAAGCTAAACGAGGCAATTAAACATTCTCAATCTTTTTTTTTTTTTTTGAGAAAAGAATACTAGACTTTGTCTTAGATTTTTTTTTTTTTTCTGGCAATTGTATATGATAACTGACAAGCAGGTGTACCAAGTGGATTTTGTGATTCTCTGCATAGGAAGATACAGTGACTTGCCAAACATTCCCGATTTTCCATTGAACAAAGGACCCGAAGTATTTAATGGCAAGGTCTTGCATTCCATGGATTATGCTGCAGTGGATGATTATGTTGCCGCAGAATTAATCAAAGAAAAGCGAGTCACAGTCATTGGATTTCAGAAATCAGCAGTGGATATAGCGGCGGAAGTTGCTAGTAAAAACGGTGCAAGCCTTTGCTCCTTCTCTGGCAATAATAATAAAGTAATTGCATTCTGAAATTTCCAACCTGAAACCTGAATACAGGACGAGATAATTTTGGTAATCATGGTCTATTTTACTCCAGATTTCCGGCGTAATTAACACAATATGGAAGGAATTAAGTAAATGTATGAACTTTGACTAATTGTTGGCTGAGGATCAGCACAGCAATTATGTACGAAATTGAAAGTGGCAGTTGTCTAATTTTGTTCTTATCACTATCAGGAGCAAGTCATCCATGTACGCTGCTGTTCAAGACGGTCCACTGGACTGTTCCTGAATATTTACTCCCACTGGTCTTTCGAGGTTTGAACCGCTTCACAGAGTTAATGGTCCACAAGCCAGGTGAAGGGTTATTTATCCGCCTCCTAGCTCTGTTGCTTTCACCTCTGGTAACTTTCTCTATTTGGTGCACACTTGGTTACCAAAACGGGCTTTTGTCAAGTGAAATTGATTTTCTTTCTTTCTTTCT
>JBBYHM010000019.1:16552121-16589716 GCA_038381775.1 Adansonia rubrostipa
TTTCTTTCTTTCTTTCTATTGATACATAATTAAACAAACAAACAACACAAACTTGAAACTCGAAACCTTAGGTAGAGTCTTCAAGATAATTATTTATTGATCCTTGTTATGTTCGTATACCAGCTCTGGATATTTTCAACGTCAATCGAGTGCTATCTCAAGTTTGTGTATCCATTGAAGAAATACAACATGGTTCCAGCCCATAGATTCCTCAAACAAATTTCTTCATGCATGTTCACGGTTTTGCCAGCTAATTTCTATGATAGGGTTAAAGATGGTAGTCTCTTCCTGAATAAATCGCAAAGCTTCAGCTTCTGCAAAAACGGTTTAATGGTACAAGGCGAGTCTAGGCCTTTGCTGTCCGACATTGTAATTTTTGCTACTGGATATAAGAGCGAAGAAAAGTTGAAAAACATTTTCAAATCAACTTTCTTCCAGAAATGTATTGCCGGGTCATCAGCCCCATTTTACAGGTATTGGTCTGTTTGTTGGTTTTTTCTCTTTTTTTTGGGGGGGTGGGGTTGGACAGGACAAACCCTAAACCCTAAGGGCTAAGGCGACCAAAGTACTATACAACTTAGACCTTCTTTTTCAATAAATACACAGGAAATTACATATTTACTTTTAATATTGCAGGGAATGCATTCATCCTCGAATTCCACAGCTAGCAATACTTGGATATGCAGATAGTCCTGCAATCCTGTATTCCACTGAAATGAGAAGCAAGTGGTTACCACATTTTCTTGCTGGAAACTTCAGGTTACCAACAATAAGCAAGATGGAAGAGGATGTTATGGAGTGGGAAAAATGCAAGAGAAATGATACAAAAGAGAGCTATAGAAGGTCCTGCGTGAGTGCAGCACTACAAATATACTGTAATGA
This sequence comes from Adansonia rubrostipa, assembly GCA_038381775.1. Taxonomy (NCBI): domain Eukaryota; kingdom Viridiplantae; phylum Streptophyta; class Magnoliopsida; order Malvales; family Malvaceae; genus Adansonia; species Adansonia rubrostipa. Next base: position 16,553,004 of record JBBYHM010000019.1, read on the forward strand.
TCAACTATGCAAAGACATGGGATGCAATTCCAGAAGGAAAAACTGGTTTCTTGCAGAGCTGTTTGAAGCTTATGGTCCTAAGGATTATAAAGCCGTACCTTGATCAATTGAGCTATCTTCTTTAGGGGAAAAAACAATATTGTACTGACAGATAATTCAGCTGTCCTCTTAACGTGCTACTATATGAAGCCAACCATGCACACAAAATTTCCATGTTAGAATTCCATTAGAAAACGCTTGTTTCACCAATAAGTTTTAAGCTATTATAAGAAGCCAAAATGCATAAAATTTCCATGTTTTTTTTCCCCAACAGTTAATCACCCTGGACCAACCTTCTGCTTCTTCAAATAATCTAGCATATTAATGTGCTTCAACTTTGCTTGCACATCTACCAGCGCCTAAATGTTTTCTCCTGGAGGCAGCTCGGCAAGCTTTGGAGGAGTGCCAAGTACTCTTTCCATGTCAAAACGAACTTCAATGTTCCGAATGCTGTATCCTACCACCATCAGCCAATAAAGAAGCTTGGCAAGTTCGGGTGCACTAGTCTCAGTTACACTAGCCTGTGAAACATGGATATCAAAGTTTAAGGATGACTCTTTCAAATGTCAAATGAAATTAGCATTGTTTGAGTTCCACATTTCACAAGGTGCATGTAGCCACCGAATCAAAATGTCAGAATCCTCGTTTTCAGAAAGGAAGAAAAAGCAGTAGAAGACAAATGCCAATTAGTTTCTTCATATGAATGAACATTTAAACCATAAAGCCAAGAGTAATGAAACACGGTAAGACTAAGATAAAATAACCTTCATTTGTTCAGGATCCGAAACTGCTAAAAGACGCTTAATGAATGTGTTCATTGCAAACATGACATCCTCTCCAGCACTACTAGTCAACTCCTACAAAACATGTAATTTGAGTCCAGATAAATCTCATTGGAAGCAAGTAGCAAGAATAATTCAGTTATGAAGTGGCCATAATTCAGTTTATAGGAATTCTACTGAGATGGGGAAAAAACCTTTTAGAGTCAATTATCCGCTCGGTACACACTTTTCCAATTACCTTTAAGTTTAAGACACGTTGAAGTTTCAAATGAGACTTATGCAGTAAACAATGTAATGCAACGAGTATTCATAAGTTTTCCCTATAATCATGTAATGCAAGCAAGAATCAGCTGTCAACTAAAACAAAAGAAATCAAACAAACAAAGAAAAAAAACATAGAGGAAATAGCTTGTTTTAACCTTCAGATTCTTTGGCTCAAGAGACTTGAGATATTCTAATAGCTCATTTTGTCCATTTGCAGATTTTCTACCAACTTGCCGATTCAGTTGCTCAATCTCTGCTTCAAGTAACTCAATGTACCTTTTAGCATCTATTTTCTACGGGCCAGAAACATTATTCCACCTAATAACTTCACCAGAAACATTCTTTTGTGTACCAGGTGCATAATTCGAAACATCCTGTAAAGATGAAGCCCTTTAGCGCTATCAGAACAAAATATTTAGACATTACAGCGTTTATTGATGCAGTTGCCATTGAAAAGGAGTTTAGTCAACATGGTGAATTAAATATAGAGCGGTATGCAGGACATGAAAGCACTTCAGTAATTGACACCAAATGTTTTAATAAGACAAAAACTATGGCTTGCATTGTTGATTATTTTAGACAAAACTATACCATGTAGTGGCCCTAAGATTAACTTACAAGCCCAATTATCAAACTGGACAAAAAAACTCTCTAGGGAGTAAAACACAGCACAGATAACTTGATGGGAGTCAGGGCGCCAACGGCAGGCAGCTACTGCTACATCACACTATCTAATTCTGTTCCGTTTCTCAACCCTATCAGCATGAGATATCTCCCTATCAGAACAGTCTCCATTACACATGGTTGCAGAATAACCACCATGGAGCAGCTGTGAGAAACATTACTGATTGGGAACGGATGAGTGGCAAAACAAAAACGCAGCCTCTCCAGATAATGGTTATGATCTTGGTTCCTTTCAAGAGGCAAAATGGGAAACAAGAGTTACCTTTTTGTCTTGCACCTCCGGATGAGCAGCCTGCTCTGAACTTTGTTGCAATTCCAACCGGTATTGTGCATTCCTAAACATATACCCAGTCATCATAACACTGTACATGAGTTGCGCAAGATTTTCAGCAACCTAAAGAAATCAAGCAGGTCGCAATGATTGTCTAAACCCACAAGAGTAGAGTCGAATAGAACTAAAAACCATAACCAAAATCAAAACAAAAAGCATAATATACTTACGGTGGTGACTGTCACCGCAAAAAATTGCGGGGGCAGTGTTCCAATCATATTTGTCACAGTGTGACGCATTGCCTCAACAACCTGCATAAGAAAAAAAGGGTAGAATTCCGAATTTCACTTCATTTACAGAGCCTAAGAAATTCATATTGGGAGCAATTGAGGGGAAAAGAAAAATGAAACCTGTTGGGGCGCCCGTTTCACGAACAATTCCATAAAGTCGGGCTGTACATTTTTCACATACTCCAATAGAATATCCCTCCTGGTTTTCGGCTGCTGATTTTTCTTTGTAGGAAAGGACATTTAAAAACCACTTGCAAAAAAACAGCCATCCAAGAAAAACACATGAAAAACTAGAGAGAGAGAGAGAGAGAGAGACCAGAGTGCCATTAGGAGGAAGGATGGAATCATCGCCGTTGGGCTTAGAAGAGTCATCGCTTTTGGAAGAATCATAAGCTTGAATTTTAAGAGCCAATCTTCTGTTGCTTTTAATCTTTCTTGGGAAGCGAAGTGAAGGAAGGCATTGTTTAGGGTTACAGAATGAGGGGCGTGCGGAAGAAGAATGCAATAGAAAAGAAGAGGGTTCCACAAACAGGGAATTCATCTCAGTACTTCCGCGGCTTTATTTCTTTTCTAATCATACTAGGGAAAAAATAGTAACGAAGTTTTGATTATTTTCTCTCTCTATGTATATATACTGCAGAGTGCACAGATTAACCAACGGGGTGGGGTGGGAGTGGCCACAGGCGAGAGATGAGGCCAGAGTGTGGCTGTGCCTTTGTCTGAAAATGAATAATAATAATAATAATAAGAGGATAACAATAACAAACATACACACTATGCATACATTATTGATTGTCAAGTGGTAAATAATTGCTTCCGCTTGATCTAATGAACAGAGGTCGTTTTGCTGGTTTCCTAGACCTGGATAGCATTTTTATATATTATTGGGTAGTAGTCTATCTTTTAATGAGTCGTGTTAAATTTTATATAAACTAGTTTAATTGGTTTTTTTTTTCTGCAGTAAATATCAATATCTGACAATTCTGGGAGTAATTAAAAAGATGGCAGCTAAGAAGTTCAAAATTAGATCTTTTCCTTAAGGGAATACCTTTAGAGGCAGATAATGCTTAAGGTTTGGGCTAGTCTAAAGGGATAGATGGGGAACAGGTGGATCTTTTATTCTATAGCTAGTCTCATTATTGTCGGAAACAAAAAATATCTAGAGAACCTGCGTGCAAGAATTTTAGATTGCTAATAAGTTTATTATAATTTTTTTTTTAACTGAAAACTTTTTTGTTCTATCAGTATCTAATGTACTTTCTGGATTTGTTATTGGATGGCTTCTATATTTCTGTTGACACTTGTTTCATCCTGAGTCTCAACATCATGTTATTTCAATTATGGCTTCATTTATCCTATCTGATAACAAAATGAAGGTGAGTTTACTCGTGTTTTAAAAAGACTCTTTATCTGTTGGTTTCACTAATGGCACTTGTCTTGTTATGTAAAGAACGCAGTTCTGCTCAGCAAGTCGGATTACAGACTTTCAGACAAATTGTATACAGATTTGCAGAAGTTATGATGCAGAGTTGACTATTGTGCTTTGAAGTTCGCTGACCATATTCTAGAAATGGGTAAAATACTTGTTCATCAAATGAGGATGAGGAGCAAGGATTATATTGCTTTGCAATCGAGGCATGCATCTTTATCTTTGGTCCTTTACATCTACCGTGCTTCTTGTATACATTTTAGACCTTGTAATTTTGACACGATACGAAAACATGACACATGTAATAAACCCTCAAACAGTATAATAAACACAGCACAATACGTTTAATACATGTATCACGTTTGTGTTTAGGTTTTTAACACATTCAATAATTTGTGTCATGTTTATATTTACATAGTTGACACGGGAAATCATGCATACATACACGGATCGCTAGTTCTCATATCTATGCCTACAGCTGTGTGCATAAGCACACCTGGATTTCATATACCTGAAGGTTCGAAACTGCTAGTTCTCTGAGTCTTGCATGTTTTAAAGATAGGCCTTGGACGGAATTCATAATGATAATACATATGTGCATATACAACAGTGAATCAATTCATCTTTATTATTTCCAAATTCCAAGCAACAATTGTATAAGAGAGGTATGAGATTCTTTCGATGCAACCAAGCATTTTTGTTACAGTTTTGAGCCTGATATATTTGCATTCTCAGGATGTGATTTATGGTGGAGGTGAAAAGGAAAGGGATAAACTAGGTCTAGGTCTAGGCGCAATACGAAAGATGTGGAACGCATCAATGTAAGGCTCAAGTGTCCGTCCGAGTCTACTAATTTTCTGCTTCCTGCTGCTTATTTTTTAACGGGCACGGAACTTTGAATTTGGAAAGTAAATTTGTATTCCACTGTTATCATCACCCAACATCTTTCAGTTTTTTAGAATCATTATTGTTACCTCCCCCCAGGCAAAGGAGAAAAAAAAACAAAGCAAATGCAGTTCTTTCCATTTGCATGATGTGGAAACATTGTAAAAGTTTGAACTGAATTTCATATCTTGTCTATTAAACCCCCTGAAACTGAAGTTCTTAACTGTTGCTTTGTTATTGGTTGAGTAACCATTTTTTCCCCTGCATTATTGGTTATTAATTTAAAAAAAGATAGTATTTATTTTTTTTTTATACTTAGTATTTGTGCATTTTAATATTCTAAAAAAATGAAAGGTCAGTTTGGTAGAATGCTAGTTAGATTTTTAAAGCTCAATTTATTTGAATTGGCCTTGGGAGATTTGTAGTTTGAGCTCTTCCAGGCCCAATATTGACCCACCTTGCTCCACTGAGATCCCACTTTTGGACCCGAGGGTGGTAAGATTAGGCCTAACTCGGATCCACTAAGGACTGCGTTTAGCCCAATATTTCACCAAAGTTGGACTGTAAGATGCCTCCCTGGAGCCCAAGATGGGCCCAATTATCCAATATAAGCTCATATTTTGAGCCATCGCTGGCCTGTCCCAAATTTGGACCCAAGATTAACATACTAAAACCAATGTTGGGCCAAGGTTGGACCGCTTTCAACATTGACAAAGAGGCCCAAGAATATCTCTGGGAACAGTTTTATTTAAGGCCCAATATGAGCTCAACACTTTGTCCATAAGGCCGCAAGTAGGGAAAGGTAGAGATTGCCAATCAAGACTTTATTAAGAGAATTATAATTAGACAATTTAATTGAATTACTTGGGATGATTAAGGCCGAGTTAGATGTTCATCTGACACTTTTTCAAGTTATAACCTGGGCTTAATTAACCAGCCGAAGAGATGCATGCGCCCAAAAAAAAAAAGCCTAAAATAACTCTTAAGCCCTAAAGGCTAAAGGTGATCCAGGTGGATGACTTCGGCTAAACGAGGGAGTCGTCAAATTCTTGCAAGCCCAAATATTAGGTCAGGATTCAGGAAGGATACACATGGTATATAACACCTTAACTTCTATCAACATTCAGCACCCACCCGCTACTATTTTTATAGCCGAAACAAAATTTTAAATTTTTTACGGTACCTAGGCTGAACAAAGAAAAAGAATGAATAAATTGAACAGCAGTAGTTCAAAATCGTTCCATTATACAAGTTTCGACCAATATGATTGAAGAGGTTAATTCCTTTAATCCACCTACAACATAAATATAAATACAAGGGGCTATAAAGAAACAGCCGCCTCATTCTCTTGAGTCGTCAAGTGGGAGGCAGGTCAGGGTTCAGGTTTGGCATCATCTTGAGGCGGTGCACAGCCAAAATCAAGGTTTGGGTAGACACCAGGCGGCCTCTCCCTTGGTTGGATCGTTAGCAATTGGCTGGAGTCGCCCACCGCATCTGCCCACCCATAATGAGGCTCAGCCCTTCCAACAAAAGTTAAAACATCAGTTTTTTCTTCTTTTTTTTTTTTCCTTTACACATACTTTCTTCTCACGTTTACACGCACGCACAAACACACAAAAGGAAAAAGGCATTTACAACTGTTTTAGTAACAAAGCAAAAAAAGCGCATGCTCTTACTCATAATATGTCTCCTCATCAACAACTACATCCCAGCTTTCATCAGTTGTGCTCTTCCCATATTTGTGAACTTTCTTGTTTACGAGAAAGGGTATTAGTATCTCCCTTGTAGAATGCATCAGAGATAAATACATGATAAATAAAAATCACAGTCCAATAATTAATCAGAATGCAAAATCAACACAAGACAAATGTGCAGTTAAAATGTGGAAATTAGAGCTAACATGAAAGAGCTGGTTGTAGGGTTTCAAACACTGTTCCATACCCATTTCCAAAATGCTCTTCACCCTATGTTCTTGACCATCCTATGAAACCAATAAACCTTAGTTAAAAATAAAATAATAAAATAGATTGCATGAGCAACATTAAACGCAAATATGAAATCTATCAGAAGATTTAACTCTATAAAGGAATTTCAGGCAAAACATCCCTTTCGTCACTTCTATTTCCGTACCTAGAGAAACAAAACATAAAGTTCATACAGCTACAAAACTTTTATTGTGAGTGTTAGTAATGTCCAACGAAGCCTGGCTTCCGAGTAAATGTGACAAAGAGTGATCAATTTTACGGATCATCTTCCCAGTAAATGTGATAAAGAGTGATCAATTTTACGGATCATCATCAAAGCCATGGAAGGGAACAATACTAAACCAGTCAAAATCTTTACTTCCTACCATGAAATAAGGACACACTTAAGTGTTAAATTCAGGTCTCTTCATCCATGGATGAACATAGGTTACATTGGAAAACTAAATTGTCTTCCCAGAAGTTCCTTGTCACAATAATTAAACAGTCCCTTTCAAGAACATAACAGTACATTGCAATTGTGCATTTCATTTGACTGTTAAAAATAAAGTTTCAGGTGCTCGGAGAGATGTTCAACAATATGCTATTGCGCAAACCAACTTGAAATCTTCCACAGGTTTCTGCCCTACTCCTATGGTCGTCATGTATCATGTGCAACTGAAAACAAACAACTAAGGAAAATTATGCATCACTTCTGATAGAATGAAATGAAAACAAACGCTTGACATGCAACGATACCAACAAAGAATTTCTCTTCCCATTTATCTCCCCATTTCGTTCCTAATTCAGTCTAAGCCCATTTATCTGTCCTGCATATTATCAAAATAGAATTTTTCATATAACAATAGGCAAGCACTTGAGGTGGGAAGGCCTGAACAAATAGGAAAATAGTCTAGAAGAAAGCTTTATAATCTTAATATCAGTTGAAGCATTCCTTTAAGAAGATCAGAAGAAAAGCTTTTGCAATTTCCAACAATATAATATGTATCTATCTTCCTAGACAAAACAAGGCATGATATGGTTTGGCAATATTACAGACTCAAGATAAATTGTTGAAAAAAAGATCATCAATTGGAACTAATAATAATACAAAATCTAGTAGTCCACTAGTACACCGAGCATTTCTGCATAAACACTATTGAAATACCATTTGAGAACAGATCCACTTCCATCATAATGATCTCCCCACTTCTCCCATCATGACTGTTCATTCAGTCTACCATACTTATGAGCCCCTTTTTCTGTCCAGCCTTTAGCATCATACTTCTCCTACCTACCAAAATAAATTTATCATCAATATAAACTATTTGCTATTGCTCAGCTGCATGCAGAATATGAATGAAATAAAAAATCATCTTTCATGAATATCATCCATTGAAATATAACTCACCATTTTTCATACCAACCATCATTTTCAGTGCCTGATTTAGCTTGCTTCTCAGCACTCCTCCCTATCCTTGCTAAATTACTGCAGTTTTGAGAATTTAGAAATCATTGTATTGATAAAAATTTGCATGCATGGAAGACAGGAAATATCCTATTAATCTTTATATGATCATTCATGGATTTAAAGTTAAGTGTTTCCTGATAAGGTGAATGATGTGAAAATAAAGACCTCCATTCATCTTGATGAAGCACTTCATGCCATGTTTCCCACCACGAATCTCCTTCAGCATTCCTTCCAGATTTCCCAACGCCTATAAGATACTGACTCTACCAAAAGTTGGGTAAGTTTATGCTCAGATGATTTAAGATTTCATTTAAGGATAAACCTTTGAAATTGGCACAATTAGTTCATAGAATAAGGCAATGGAAAGTTTAAAGAAAAGTACCTAACTCTTTGTATCCACTCCAGTCACTTTTCTCCCACCACTGTCAAGGGGATCAACAAATCCAATTAAATGCATCCACCTGGGATGATACTTAATATGGTTATAAAAAGAAAGTTAAGTAACAGAATTTAGAAAAACAGTTTTCTAGTAGTTTTCAGATGCCACTCTTTAAATCTTTAAGCAAATCATATTTTCTTCCGAAATTAACTAACAATTGAAGTGGTTAATCCCTTTTTGGCAGCTTAGATCTCTTAAACTAGACTTCCTTGTATCTTTCTCGACCTACATGGCCTCACATAAAAGAGGATTTGAGATCCTAACACCACACTCCCAAAATAAACAAAAGCAAAGAGGGAGGGCAATCCAAAAATTTGGCTGATCAATCTTTGTTACAAAGCACTAAAGAGAAAGTCTAAACAGAATTGAGCTATTTCTTTTGCATTTTAATAATAACAGATATAAACTATAATAATGCGACTGAATACATTGACCTTTTTGAATACAAAGATAGATGTTACACATGGATAACAATCTATAATGTAGGCTGGACAAGTACTAATTCGCATTCAACATGCAGAACATTGAGTGCTTCAGAAATCTTAAAAATTGATGGCCTTAGAAATCTCTTCCAAGTACCAGCCAAAGCAGAAAGAAGTTTCTTCCAAGAATGAGTTCTCTTAACAAGATTGATTTAATATAGGATCGCTAATGATATTGCCATATTTTCTACAACTATGGTGGCAAATGCATTGCACATTACCTAAACAGTCAGAAGCCCATGTTCATCGTAATTAAAAGAAAATAGGAATTGCTTCTCAACTGCCAATTTAAGATCGACAAATGTCATAAATTAAATGACATATAATAAAAATGGTTTTATAACATTTCCTTCCATTGTGAAGAACCATCATGGGATTCACCACCCATCCTTGTCCATCTACACCAGTATCCATTTTCACCAAGGTCCTCCCCACTTTCTTGATACCAGGTGCTGCCATCTTCATTTGTGCCAGACTCATTAACATTCACATTTAACAAGCTAATGGCCCAGTCCTTCTCATTTGCAATACCAGCGTCTACAATGAAGAAACAATCAAACAACAGAACATACAAACACAGCTAAAATTTCATAATAAAATTGCACAGTTCCATAAGCATTGCAAATTAACGCTTTTTGGTGGAGTATCACGAGATTGAGGACCAGAATTTCGGGGAGTACACCGAGGGTTGAACTTTTCTTGCTTGAAAGGAAATCGAGATCTGTAACAGTCATAACTTGAAATCAATATCACACTACAAGCATAATGTAATTACTAATTCCTTTTTCTTTTGGCAGTGAACACAACATTTTAAAGTTCTTGCATCAAAATTCAACCAAAAAAGGGGAAAACAACAAGCAACAGGCTTTGCGAGCCAAAAGTTCACTATAAAGGAACAAATAAATTAATTCAGCACCTGAAATCAAAAGGTTTCACCATCCTATTCTCAAAATGAAAGACGTAAATTAGCAAAGTTACTTATCCTGTTGTTTCGTTGGGAAAAAAAAAGATATAAATGATAATTTCAGAATTCCATTATTTACTATTGGCACCAATATGAGTATAAATATACGATAGGCATATACATTCCTCGATAAATTGATAAAAATAGTGCATAAGGCTACAAGTGTGACCTACTGAGCCGAAGTAAAAGGCGTTGCAATAGAGGCCAGGACTCGGACCCAATGAGGGATTTTCTTGGAGTCGAACCGCCAGTCTTCCGCCTTCTTATTGCTCTTACCCGAACCGGTGGTTCCCAGGATGGGGACAACCCGGTCGGAGCAGCAGCAACTGATTGGAGTCAATATGATTAATTGATCACGTGGAAAGCACATTCTATTTTTCTTGGTGTGAATCCATGGGAGGAATGGAGCTTGGAGAGCTTGAACTCAAGCTGAGTTGTGAATCCTCTGGAGCTCGCCGCCATAGATTAAGCAAATGCCATGGACGATGCCCAAAATAAAAAATAAAAAAAACTAGAAGATTAAAATGAAAATAAGGAGCGTGGTTTTATTTATATGAGGAGTTTGGACTGGAGGAAGTTGGAGAGGGTAAAGTAAAAGTGGGGAAGGCCGAAGGGAGAATTTTAGGAATTAAACAAATAAATATTAAACAGAATTAGAGGAAGGGGAGGGCACTGGGAGTGAAGAAGAGAATTTCGGGAGAACCTTGGCTTGGCGTCGGGGGGACATTTGACGGGTAGAGGACTTCTAAACGAGACGGAGAAAGACCGGTAAGACGTTGGTTTGGCCTTGGGAGAAAGACGTGGGCGACTCCCAACAGAGTGAGAGAGTGGTAAAAGAGGTGGGTGAGATCAGATCGGTGATGCGAATGCCGGGATTTAATCATACACGTGAGAAGCTGTCGGTCCCACTTTGCGGGTTTTTGTATCCCTTGTGCCTCTCTGCATCTGCCACGTGTCTTTGCATCACACTTCACTTTCATCTCATTTTGTTGTTTTTTAGAGGGACAACTACTTTTTAGGAAATGAAAAACTAAAAAACATTAACTTTATATTTTCATATAAAACTCTAATAAATATATATAATTTTTATTATTATAAAATTAATATGAATTAATTAAAAATAAATAGTTATATGAATAATTTAACAAAAAATGAAATTATTATTTTATATATTTTTATTATTTATTAATATAATATTAATAAATTTTTATTATTTATTAATTTTATAAATATTAAGTAAACTATAATTCTCATTATATATGTTCATTTTAATTAATTGTAGTTAATAATTTTATTCTTTTGTCATTATAATTTACCTCAACACAATTATTATTTTTGAATTTAAAAATATATCTTATAATTAATTTTAATTTTACTATATTAATAATTAATCTTATTGTTTATCTTTTAATTTCATAGTCCATTACTAGAACTTATTCTACAAATTATAGAATTAAATATTTTATTAATTAAGTACACTAAAATTTTATAAAATTAAATATTATATTTAATTTAAATTGCACAATTCTCAATTTAGGAATTTTTTTTTTCTCAATTCTTACGCTTACATCAACCCAAGTCTATAGTCATTCATCAATCAAGCCCAAATATCTCGTCTTAACGCCTAACTTCTTAAAAACCAATTGTATTTTCGACATTTTTGTCTCATCTATCTTATAATTCTATCATGTACGCCTTTTATTTATGTTCATATGATATGGAATATTTTAATCATGCATACGCTTGCTTGCCACTGAAAAACAGATACATAGATACAGAATCAAAGTTTAAAGTCTCTTCATTTTCTGAGAAGGAATTTCATCCTAACACAATTTCTGCATTTTTTTTTTTTTGGGGGCAAATGAACCTCTGCTGCAAAAAACGGGGCAATTGAAACCAAATCAAACCAAACCAAACGAGAGGGTTCAAGATTTGAAAAGCAAATGAAATGACTTTTTCTGATTGAAAATTGAAATGTAAAATGCTCTCTACTTCGCTCCCCACCGAACCCATATTTGCAGAGCAAGGAGAATTAGAGATGGTAGCTTTCACTCCCTTCTAGTTGCTTTCACCACGTGTCGTGTCCTGATGACATGGCAAAGCACCTGTTGACCATGACATTAAAATTGTGGATGAGCTGAAAAACGTGGTAGCTGGCGTGTCATTTTATACGTAGCAGGACTTTCATGGTGACGCAACTGCTACGTGTTAAAAACAGAACAAAATGCCTGGCCTCTGGACGCGGGAACCATACCCTGTGCTATACGTTTGGATAAGCTTCATGTCGCTTCAAGAATTTTTCATGACGTTTTGTGGATTCCGGTCCTCGTATTTTTATCGACCGATTGATTGCTTTTAAATGACTCGCTTTTGCATTTTTAGGCTTTCGGTGGAACCCGAACTTTGCATTTTACTCGTGGTAGTATTGTTATTCGAGACTTCTTGCTTTTAACTGTTTTCATCAGCTTTTCCTCCACGATTCATTCGATCAATCACAACCACAAGTTCCAATATTTCTGGAGTCAAAAAGGGTTCTGTATCACCTTGGTGATGTTATCCTTCGGCAACTCAAGAATTAAGATCACCATCTCTTCTCTTGTCTAATTATGGCTAGGCTAACCTTCCTCTGACATGTCAAGAAATTATGTAAATTTTACCAGTTAATGTTTTACCATCCACTGTTTATTTGTACATATTTCTTTATTTCACATTTTCATCTGATGAACCACAACCAGAAACTTTGCAATTACCTTGCTAGCAGAATCTTTGATTAGTGGCGCAAAGAACTTTAAAGAGGTTAAAAAGGGGAAAAATGAGCATACAGGTTGCTTGCTTTTAATGGCTTTTTGTCAAATTGAAACTTCTCTGTGGATAATTTAGAGGAATTGCTGTAATTAACGTAAGAGGAAAGAGCAACAAAAGCATAGTCGAACAGAGTTAAAATTTGAAAACTCTCTCTTCACGGAAAGACACATGGCAGCTCCCTATTCACTCTTAACGGCAGTTGGGTATGGAGGAAATGTTGCAGCTGAGGCAAACGGATCAACAGCTACAACAGCACGGGGATAAACTCTGGCCAGTGCAAGGGGATGAGTACTCAATCACAGCTGAATGGAATGCGATCAGGCCCAGAAAGGAGAAAGTGAGATGGCACAGGCTGATATGGAACCCATTGTGCACTCCAAGGCATTAGTGATTGCTTGGATGGCAATACTAGATAGGCTTCCGACTAAAGACTGGTTAGTAGCATAAGGGATGTCAGTTAATGAGGCATGTGTGTTTTGTCGCTAAAAAAAGGAAGCCAGAGATCACCTCTTTCTTGGGTGCAATTAATCTAGAACCATATGACAGCAGATTATGAATATCAGCAAGATCAGAAGAGTAGTAGCTGATTGGAGCAGGGAGATGTAGTGGGCTTAGAGCAAACTCAATGGAGAGATTTTGCTGACCATCATTCTTCGGGTGGCTTTCACCTCATTCATTTACCTGATTTGGAGAGAAAGGAACAACCGAATATAAAACAGGTTGAGGCGTGGGGGGATCATATGCTTGAACAAGTCAAGCAGTTAGTATGCCACTTTATGACCTTAGAAATACAAAGCCTGACTCTGTAAATCTTGAACTAGTGAACTCCGGGAACTCTAGTTCTGATATGTTTAGTCCAGGAAACTGAATAACAATTGCATGCTTGAAGTAATTTGTAGTAGCACTGCTGCTTTCATTGGATAATAAAATTACCGATTATCCAAAAGACGCTCCTTCTCAGAAAGAAAAACAATGTGACGCCTCTAACTATACTAGCCTATATGAGTGGCCTGGGATACCGGTTGTTCGGCCGATCTAATACTTCTGTGGGCTTGCTAGTTTGCTACTTGTTTGTGAAGGTGGGGACATTCTTTTTTAAAAAGGGCTAATGATTCGGATTGGGTCTGTTTGGCTTGCCCCACCTTGGTCAACAGAGTGGGCCAAGCTCTCAATGTTTTGTCTCCCACAGATCACAACGGATGCATTCACTCCTAAAAACCAATTGGTGGCCACAATATTTTATTTTAACGCCTCTGTTTTCAGCTAACTAACTAGAAGGTTTTAAACCTTAATAATGCTACCGAAGTTGTTATTTACTCGAGTATCAAAAGAAGTTTGGATTTTCCACTGAGAGGCTTCTCTTACGTTTTATAAAACCTCAATGATCACCAGCATTTCCAGTCCCATCTTCCCTTGCTTCAAGTCCAAGATCATCAAATAAAAGTTTCTTCTGCCTAACAAAATAAAAAAAAAGGTTATAATTAAGACCATGCCAAGTTCTTAATAACTTGCTGTAATAAAGGTATTAATTGAACTATTAAATGATTAAAATATTTTCCTTTGTTACATTCCAAATTCTTGTTGAGGATTTGAAATTATCTTCATCTAGTTTACCTACCGAAAGAATAAAAATAAAAAAGCAAAAGCAAAACCTCGAGTCATTCCAATTTCCCTATCCGGCATGTTCGGAGGAATTAATATTAGCGAAAAAAGTGAAGAATTTTCCTCTTTAGTTTCTGGTAAACTGAAGATGCCTTCTAATCATCTCCAGCTCCACGTGGGCTGAGTCAAGTGCCAATCTATGATTGATAAATGATGGATGTGAGTAATCGTGACTCTGTTTTCGCAAATGCAAACCCTGACCTGAAACGGCTGAATACCTTAAAACTTCACGGTTTCTTGATCTTACATGCTCCCTTAACTTAACGGCTTAAACTTCGCCCTTTTTTGCCATAGACTCGTGTGACTTAATTTGAAATTTTGCCTGAGTCATACTAGTTGAGGACCTGAAGGATTTGAAGGTCAAGTTGTTCAAAAGTCAAAACCTGTCTGTCATGTCTAGTTGCCAAGCATGCCTATGCCCTCGACCAAAACAAATCTTTTATACAATATATGACTTTTAGGTTTTTACGACTTAAAAGAAAATTTTTTAAATTTATAAGATTTTGAAAGAAAAAAATTGATAATTATTAAAAAAAAATGAAATTAAAAAATAATTCTAAAAAAATAATAATTATTAAAATTATTAATAAAAAAATTATAATTATTTTTTTATTTTTATTTTTTATTTGCTGTTCGACTCTTTGGGTAAGAAATTTTTATTTTATTAATTATTTTTATTTTATTTTTAAATAATTATTCAAAGAATTGGTCCACACTTACGGATCAATTTAGAATCCATACCAAATTTACTAAAAAATAAAAAAAAAATATTTTATTAATTATTTTTATTTTAATCTTAGAAGTTTATTTAAAGGGATTAATCCACATATTAACTAAAAGGTTAGTTTAGGATTGATACTCGAGCCGATCGGTTAAAAAAGTTTAAAAATATTTGTTTTAATAATTATTTTAATTTTATTTTTAAATGATGCATTTAAAGTGATTGATCCACACTTTGATCCATAGATTGATTTAAAATCCATATTAAATTTAAATAAATAAATATTATTTAATAAAAATATAAAAATTTTAAAAATATCATTAATTATTTTATTTTTAAATGATGTGTTTAGAATAATAGATTTGCTCATAACTTCAAATCAATTAAAATTTATATCTAATTTTAAATACATATTTATTATTTAATAAAATTTAATTTATAATTAATTTTTTATTAATAATAGTTAAAATTTATAGAATAAAATTAATCTTCAGTGAAGCGGATTATAAAAGTGGGTCTAACGAGTCAGGAAGAAGGTTGTATTAACGCTACTTTATTAAAGAATACTCGGATTTTTAATTTTATTTTTTATTTGTTCCTGTTTTTGAGGTTACATGATCAATAATTCAATATTATGGAAATTCTAACAAATGAGAATTATATAGTTGAAGATTAGAATGGCTTAATCTGAATGAATGCTATACTATTGCTGTACATATCCATGCATATTTCCTTCTCTACCTGCAATTACTTCTTCAAATGTTGCTATAGATTCTGTTTTGACATCCAATTATAACTATTTTAATTTTCATTCATTCCTTACCGACACTAAGATTTTAGTGATACCGATGATCAGATCTAATTTTCAATATATATATATATATATATATATATAGATAATAAACATATGTATAATACAGATGGAATAGAATCCATTCAGCTGTACGGTTTCAAACTTTTCAGCTTTAAAAATGATTTGGTTAGGTTTGCTCTTAATGTTAACAAATTAAAAGGAGAAAATATTTTCTAAATGATAATTAATTTAATTTTGATTTATATTGGAGGCTTGATTTTGATATTATTAACAAGTTGCAACATCCAAGGCCTCTCGTCGCAGAATATATAGAAATACACAGTATAGCATGTCTGCCGGCATATCTCGTGAAGGGCTAGCAGATACGCATTTATACGGGCTTGGAGGAACGATAATAATGGATTTCCTGAAACCGTTTGCATGACGTCCCCAATTTTCCTTCCGTGAAGAAAGGCTACTTAATCTGATCAGAACCGTTTGGTTGACTTAAAAAGATTTTATTTTTGTTACAATATTTTCAGAGATTCTTAAGTTCCGTTAGATCTTCTTAAAGTTCCAAGTTCCAAGTTCCGCATGATGAGACATTATATCTTAGCGCTGCATGATCTTCTTCAGTTTTCCTAACAAAAATTTGTAGTTTTTGTTTTTATTATTATTCTCTAGGGGACGGGAGATTGGCAGAATGGAAATACTCTGAATTGAACCCCTCACGCGTTTAAAGTTAAAAAAAAATAAAAAAAAATTGAAGGGCACATTGCAGATTTGTAGGAGTCGAGGATATATGCACGTAGAGGGCTCGCCTGGTCCTTTCATGGTTAATAGTGACAGACCGCTAAAGCCTCCCTGAGGTTGTTTCAATGATTAGTTAGTTAGAAAAAAGGGAATTTGAGCAAGTATGGCATATGCCTGCCTTGAGATGGGTGAGCCCTCAGACTCTGTTCTGTCCATACTCAATATTGCCATCACCACGCCATATTAGTGGTGCAAGACAGGTATACCTCCACAAACTTGTTCTGTAATAGGATAGACTCTGGCTGTTGGCATTTGCCTACGAAATTCAGCCGTTGTGTCATTCATTTGAATAGAGAAACATTTAATTATCCAGATTCCGGAAGGAAGGATTCATTCAACGATTCCATCAGTAATAAGTGAGGATTCATATATGATGTAATTGCTGGATTAGAGACCTGATACCATAAGTTTAAAACTTCTATATATATATATATATATATATATATCTACTTTCATTTGAAGGTACTTTGTTGAATTATTTGATAAAGTTCCGTTGAATTATAGCTGGCTTTTAATGAACTGACGTTAATGCAAGAGGATAAAACTCAACGGATTTTTCAAGTATTTTAGTTTAGAGGATTTAAGACTTAGTTATCCCCAGCAGGTGAAGGTCAAAGTTAATAGGCCTTCATAAATCATGATCCTTAAGCTAGCTAATTAGGACGATATTGTATATAATGAAGTTTAGGAACTTTGAACAACAAGGCTCTGGTATTAATGACTGGACAAAACTAACAGGAAGCACTGGTAAGACTTGTGCAGATCGAGCTGCAAGAGTGTCAAAACCACGTGGTGCCTCCTCTCCAAAGGAAAAAAGGAGCCGATAAGCGCCTCAGTTTGCAACCCCGAACCCCACATGTCTGTCTGATTATTTAGCTTAGTGGCTCTAATCAGTCTAACAATAACAGGTTTTTATCCGCAGATCCAGTTCACCCCCATATCCCTCACCCTTTCCCTGCCACGCCTTAGTTATTGTCCTCCCTGCCTTTTGTATACTATAATCTCCTCTTTTTCATTCCCTTGTCCAAAGAGACCCAATCACTGGCAAAGCTAGCACACCTGCTGCAACCCCAAAAAATGGTTGGCGTTTTCAGGCACTCGCTCTGTTTCCCTGAAAAAACCCCTAACCGCCCATCCAAACCTCCAATTTCTCACCACATCCGATCCATCTCTCTTCCTTGCAGATCACATCCCTTGATTTCCCAACTACAGAGCTCAAGACATGGTCATACAATCCTGATAACCGAACGTCAGCTTGGCTATGTGATGGCTTGAACCGCCTAAAGGATGTTCATGATGCTCTCCATGACATTCTGCGGCTCCCACAAACCCTTGACTTGTTAAGCCATAAGCGTGAATGAATCGGTTGAGAAGTTTCTCGAAGATTTCCTACGTTTTTGTTGATGTTTATAGAATATTTCAAACATCATTTCTTTCACTTAAAGAAGAGCAACACGCAGCTCGGGCTGCTCTAAGGAGAAAAGACAACTCAAAGATTACTATTCATTTGAAAGGTCGTAAGGAGATGGGTGAGGAGATAGCTCAACTCGTATCCTCAATTCGATGCATTGGCCGATACTCATTTCCTAGATCAGCTTTGGTGTCTATTGCAGAGACTGAACTCGCTGGTGTTATTAGTGATGCTATTGAATTTACTTTTTCTGTTTCGCTGGTGCTTTTCAATGGGCTTTCCGTGTCATCTACTTCAAGAAAATACTCTTGGATGGGGTTGAAGTTTTCAAAAAAGCCAATAAGAAGGTTAAGATTGTAGAAAGTATTAGAGAATCTCAACAAATCGGTGGAGCGAAAACATGGGGTTTGAGAGAAGAAGGAGGTGAGGAATTGACGATGGTTTTGAAGAGTATGCAAGACTTAGAAAGGAGCATAGCTGATATTGAAAGTGGCAGTGAAAAAGCTTTTAGGAGAGAAACAAACAATAGGGTTTCACTGCTCAACGCTCTCAACAAATAGGAAGGAAAAAAATATTATATATTCACATTATTGTCTCCCAAAAAAAATAAAAAAAAAAAACAAGAGATCTACTTTACCTTTTCTTTTTCTTCTGTTTTTCTCCAGTAGAAAGGAAGGAACATTGTGAAAGAATTAGTGTCTAAAAGTGCATGCACCCAGATCAGCGGACTTTTGAATCAGTTTTCTGAAAACTTTGGTTTTCAACAAATGGTTGTATCTTTATTATGCATTACGGTTAATATGTCTGTATTGTGTTGCAACAATAGAAACAGATTGAGCTGCAGTTTAGGCATTAAGTATCTGGGTCTTGCCAAATGTAAATACATACATATATATATATATATATATGTAGACACACAGATATTAGTTAGCTAGGATTTAGCTTTGTTAGCTTCAAAATTCTTATTGACATATAATTTAATTTAATCTAATATAATGTAATTTCAAGACTACAAGAATAACACAATTTCTAGCAATTGTCATTGCTCTTGCCTCCAAATCTGATAATGCTTAATAATAAGGAGTAATATGCATGGCATTGCTTATTCAGGAAGTCGTGTATGATCATACGTACACCCAGCAGTCTGGTGTTCTTTCTTTCGGCCTGTACTTAATTTGTTTCAAGCCATGGAAATTTTAACTCCGATTCTCCGGCGTAAGATGACAAAGTATATTCCGAAATTAAGCAAGTTATTTTTGGCCATTTGAACCAATACACTGGTTTGTTTCAAAAGTCGGGAGTATACAGTAATTTAATAACTCTCCCTGTTGATTTCTTAATTAGTAAGTTTAAATTTTATATTAAAATCAGTTGCCAAAGGCATCAAAATAATAGAGGCTAATTAGTTAAATTAATTATGAATCTCTTCTCTTGCCATTAGCTTAGCTAATTACAATTTACAGAAGATAAAAGCTTATTAATTACTTCATGCAATGGTTTTTCGGTTGCAATTGGCAGGTAATTGCTTGGTCAGACAGGCTGTGAAACATGCAATGCAATGCAAGCTAACAAAAATAAGAGAAAAATTAAGGAAGGAAAAAAGAAGAAAATAAAAGAGTTAATAAGCAAGCAGCAGGAAAAGCTGGAAGATACGTTGACAGAGCAAAGAAAAACAACAACATGGTTTGTTAGACATCAACTGTTTTTTTTTTCTTTTTAAGTGATGCATATCCTCTCGGTCAAGAGCTCAACTCCTTCTTCTCTGTGTGGAGAGCAACGTTCCTTTTCTTCATCTTTTCGCAGGGGTTCCCACCATTGGCTCGTCTTTCTCGCGCCACCGCTTGTCCTTCTCTTTAACCCCCGTAATCTTTTCACCATTTTTTTCAGGTTACTTCACCCTCCGCAACACCTAAATCGAACTCTACACTCATAGAGGCTAATCCCCCTTTAACCATTCGCCCTCCAATTTTTTTTTGTTGCTTATTTCATGCCTCTCCGGCTCTTTGGACGCTAACCCTAACCCTCTTTTTAGCGCCGCCTTTACCCCACTATTAATTCATTGAACCTCCCAGTTCACCCAATCTTCCGGCTATCTCGGGCTTGGGGTAA
Source organism: Adansonia rubrostipa (assembly GCA_038381775.1). Classification (NCBI taxonomy): domain Eukaryota; kingdom Viridiplantae; phylum Streptophyta; class Magnoliopsida; order Malvales; family Malvaceae; genus Adansonia; species Adansonia rubrostipa. The sequence goes on from JBBYHM010000019.1 coordinate 16,573,279, forward strand.
TCATACCCAACGCTTCGACACCCAGCATGCCGAAGATGGAGAAATCTCGATTACGGAAGACTATCACGGATCGATGTTACTGAATGGTGCGGATGGATAAGGATATACTTAACTAGCTATTGCCTTCCCTCACTGAAAGTCAACCAACTGAATATAAAGTCGTGGTCGGTAGGCATGTTATACATTATATATTCTACCCCCATCGGTCATTTTAATTAAGGTAAGGTTTTGACTTTTGGGTCCAGCAAGACTTGATACAAAGCATCCTTATCGTCATCAGCTGCAGGAGGGTTTATCGTTTAATTAAGACATGCAGAAAGAAAGAAGCATAGTTCTCATTGTTATCTACTTTTAATTACTGTCATATTATATGTATAGATTACAGGGTGCCAATTCCTCCTATATATTTCACTGTTTTAAGTAACTAGATTAGACGAGCGGAGTTAGAGTGGTGCAGGATAAGATTGATAGTTGGTACTGTTCATGAGAGTCAAATTTCCAATCAAAATACTTAAAAGAAATTCCCCTGCCTGCCCGGTAAGGTCTAGTCTGTAAACGTCTTTCACAATAGTATTGACCAATGCATATAAATAATATCATTAAATATATATATATATACACACACACACACACACTTGAGTTAGCTTATAATTGGAGAGCTATATATATATATATACACACACACACACACACACACACACACCCACTTGAGTTAGCTTATAGTTGGAGAGTTTGAAAGAAATGGGCATCCAAAGTTCAGTTCATACGAGGGGCTGGGCAGACGTTTTCAGTCCATGATTATGCATATTGCTAGGCTACTATATCAGATGCGGCGGAAAAGGACAAAACATAGTCATAGTCGCTTGGCAACAGCCAATGAAAGCTTAAATTATACAATAAATTTCCATTAGCCTGCATACTTTGATCTTGTCTTGTGGCATAAGATAAAAAGGGCGTTCATTAAGCCCGGAAGGTTTGTTTTCTCGCATAAATAAATGTTATAATTTGTACATATAATTATGATGTGAAAAGAGAAATAAGATGTATATTTAAAGGAAACAAAATTTTAATTTAGACCAGGGAAATGTAGATCTTAGATAGAATCTTGAAAAAGTTCAAAACGTTTCAAACTAATGACTATGCTTGGTGTAATAAATTAAATAATATTAATTTAATTGTTAAAACTATAAAAAGCAAGCATATAAATTTTTCGTATCGATAAAAATTAAAATATTAATATTTTTTAAATTTTTTAAATAAAAAGTATATATATTAAAAGTTACATTATTTTTTAAAAAATTATATGTATATAATTTTTTGCCCATATAATAGGTGCAATCAATCATGATCAATTTCAAAATCACTAAAAACTAATAATACTTAAATAGTGTCTTTCCAGCACTAATTAACAAAATACAGAATTTCTTTTATAGTAAAAACATGTGGCGCATTCGTTAAGAAAAGAAAAAAAAAAAGAGAGTTTCTGTACATAGCGTAGCGATAGGGAAGAACAGAACAGAAGTCTAAAATGTGACAAGAACAGAAAATTCGACGTTGGTAATAGTAATGTCAATGTAGGGGTGACGAGAAGGACACAAAAAAACTCCATGAAGCACGTCAAATGGACAATTCAATAATCAATATTAAAATCAAATCAAATCAAATCAAATAAAATAAGAAGGGAGGGTGGGAGGGAAGGAGGGGCAGAGGTTTTTGTCAGGGCAGAAAGAGACGAGAGAGTGAGAGAGGAAAAAGTTGCCAGTGCTGCTGCTTCTAGCTCTTTAGATTTCTTTGTCGCTCTTTCTCCCCACTTCTTTCCGTTAAAAGCTCCCTATCTTCTTTTCGATTACTTAAATAAATGAACACAAAACTATAAATTAAAAGAAGAAGAAGAAGAAGAAGAAGAGGAGCAGGAGGAAGAGGATTCTCTATGGTTATTTGTTGGTCGTCTGAGTCAACTCACCCCTTGAGTAATGGGCTGCTGCGAATCGTCCTTTTTTAGAGGACGTGACTCACAGCGCAAAACCAATCACAACCACCAAGACCACGGCAACAACCGTCTCACTCACACCAATAACGGCCCTTCCTCACCGTCCAAAGGAACAGATTTCGTCGGTGTTGGGACCGGGGTCGTCCTTGATTTCTTGGAGTTCTCCCTTTCTGAGCTTAAGGCTGCCACCGACAACTTCAACTCCGATTTCATCGTATCAGAATGCGTCGAAAAGGCCTACAATGTGGTCTACAAGGGTCGCCTCCAGAATGACAACAATCACCGTTGGATCGCCATCAAGAAATTCCCCAAATTAGCTTGGCCCGATCCAAAACAATTCGCCGTATGTTTTTTTCCTTTTTCCACCAAATCATTTAATCATTTCCATTTTCAGGGTGTCAATTTTGCTGATAGTTGTTTTCTTTTTTTCCTTTACTTAAAAGGATGAAGCATGGGCTGTTGGAAAGCTGAGACATAAAAGAGTGGCGAATTTGATTGGGTATTGCTGCGACAATGACGAGAGATTACTTGTTGCTGAATACATGCCCAATGATACTCTTGCAAAGCATTTGTTTCACTGTAATTAATGTTCCAAGGCTACCATTTCTTTTTTTCTTCTAAACAAAAGGAAATTTAATTTAATTCAATTCAATTTAAGTGCAATTGTCACTTCCACGCCGCAAACATAACTGGGGTTGGATGTTTATTTTTGTGTTTCATTAAATTTCTTCCACTTAATTTATTTCTCAACCAATTAGATCATGCATAAGAATTAATTATTTAATTTTGGGCGCATAATGCTGAGTTTGCTATTTCGTTTTGATGCTTTTGTTTTAGGCTTGAAGATAATTTCAATTCTTTATTTACTTGACAGGGGAAAATCAGACTATCGAGTGGGCCATGCGATTGAGAGTTGCTTTATATATGGCTGAAGCATTAGATTATTGTAGTAGCGAAGGTCGTCCATTGTACCATGATTTGAATGCATATAGGGTTCTCTTTGATGAGGTGTTGCAAAACTCTCTCTCTCTTTTAATAGGTACTGGTATTTGTTATGATCTTTTATGGAGCAAATTGGTAATTTTGTCAAGAGTTTTGGCAGAATGGTGATCCTCGACTTTCATGTTTTGGCTTGATGAAGAACAGTCGGGATGGGAAAAGTTATAGCACCAATCTTGCATATACACCTCCCGAGTATTTAAAAAATGGTAACTGTTTTTTAATGTATTTATTATTTAATTTCTTTTGTCGTTCTCATTAAGAAAAAGGAAACTATCTTCCTTTGTCTTATATGTACCTCTTAACGTGTATGTGTATGTGCATGTGCATGCGTAAATCTAAAACCTAGTCATTTAGTGAATTATTTAGAATTGTTTAGATTTGTTTTATCATTCTTTTATTTTTATATATATATATATATATATGTATATATATATATGTATGTATATATATATATATATATATGTACGTATATATGTTACTGAAATAGAGGGAAAAACCTTGACAGAATTTTATGCAAAACGACAGAAAAAGGCTTTTTGCGAACACCATAGTTAGTGTACTATGTCAAATTAAGTATTATGATGTGTCTATTTTGCAAATGATTGAAACATTTAAACTTGCTCTTGATTGATTTTGTGAGAATTACTGTCATCAATTCATCTTTACCAAATATAGGGAAGAGGTGGGGAGTTTGTGATGCTGAGATGTTACACCACTAACGGACATTCTTTTTCTTTTGCTAAAGTAGTCAACTTTTGACGTGGTTGGAAATTTTGATTATATAGAACTTTGAAGTTTCTAGACTAAATGTTTGATTTTTTATTCTTTTTTTTTTTTTGTGAGAATTTTGACCATGAATTATTTGTCTAGAATTATTCTTGCCTTCAATGATTTTTCTGATTTCGTTACGTGTTCTAGGAAGGGTTACTCCTGAAAGTGTTATATTTAGCTTTGGAACTGTCCTTTTGGATCTTCTTAGTGGAAAGCACATCCCTCCAAGTCATGTAAGTAATTGTCCTTTGAGTACTTTTTATTTGATTGGAAGACTGTAATAGACATGCTATTCACCTGCATGTAATTGTGGTGGTTAAACCTAGGGTAGGATAGCTATGGGAAATATTGAATAGTGATTTGAATTTATTTTAAAGTGTAGAATATTTGGGTACCAAGTATTTGTGATTTCTCACGGTTGGTCAGATTAGAACTATATGTATTTGGCTTTGTTTTTATAACAATTCACTAAATTCTTGGATATTATGACTCCACCTGATTTGTATATAAAGACTCTTCATGAAGAATAATGGATAAAAATATTATTCTATTTCCACTTGATTTTCCTGCATTTTCTTTTATCTTCTGTTTATTGGTATTTCCAAAGTTGTAATTTTTGGAGATCATGTAAAAATTTTCTTTATTCATATTTTATTTGTATGCAGGCTCTTGATATGATACCGGGCAAAAACATTTTTCTCTTGATGGATTCACATCTAGAGGGAAACTTTTCAACTAAAGAGGCCACAGTGGTCTTTGATCTTGCCTCGCGCTGTTTGCAATTTGAGCCAAGGGAGCGGCCAAACACCAAAGATCTTGTGGCTACACTTACCCCATTTCATATTAAACCTGATGTGAGTCTTCACTCACCCTTAAAAGTGCCTCATTTTTCATTCTTGGATGTGCATGTGAGGAAATCTTTTTTGCATTTCTTGTTATGTTCTTTATAAAGATTAGAATTTCTATTTTTGTCTGACTTCGAGGATCATGAGTCTTCATTTGCAGGTTCCATCTTATGTCATGCTAGGAATTCCCAAGCATGAGGATGGGCATCCAACTCCTAAGCACCTTTTTTCCCCAGTGGGTGATGCCTGTTCACGGATGGATCTCACAGCTATCCATCAAATTTTGGTAAGGACACATTACAAAGATGACGAAGGAACAAATGAGGTAATTGTTTAGTAGAAATATAGATTTGTGGATGCCTACATATTATGTGGTGGTAAGTGCCTTTTGATATGGACTGGTTCAGCTATCATTTCAAGAGTGGACTCAACAGATGAGAGATATGTTGGAGGCAAGAAAGCATGGAGATGTAGCATTTCGGGACAAAGATTTTAAAACTGCTATACAGTGTTACTCTCAGGTATACATTTCAATTTCTTACTGAAACAAAGTGATGGCATTAATGCACGACATTTGTGTTGTCCCAAAAGGCCTAGGGAATGTTGACCTAATTTGTTCACGTCATGGGGCTTCTGGTAGATTATCAGTTAGGCAAATTGAAAATGAGGGTGGGGAAGGCTAAGCTTTGATTCTGAGCCAAACAATGAAATAAAATAGGGAAATTGGAATTTTATATCCTTATTGCTCCTTATGCTTCATGCATTGAAGCATTTTTTGGCAACTCAAGAACTTCTAGGTGCCTTTTTTTTTAATTTTATTTTTGAATCTCTAATGTGTTCTTGGGAACCAATTGATGCAATTCATTCCTCAATATCCAAATGAAGAGGTTAAGTTAAAAAAGCTAGATGGATGGCATTCTGGTTATAGATATTCAGGGGGAAAAAAAGGTCAAAAGAAAATAGCGTTTTAGTGCATAAATGGTTGGTTAATTTGATCCCATTTTTTCTTTGCAGTTCATAAATGTTGGAACCATGGTTTCTCCAACTGTATATGCACGTAGAAGTCTATGCCATCTTCTGTGTGATCAACCAGATGCTGCTCTCAGAGATGCAATGCAAGCACAATGTGTCTATCCTGACTGGTCTACAGCATTTTACATGCAAGCTGTTGCCCTTGCCAAGCTAGACATGCGCAAGGATGCAACTGACGTGTTGAAGGAAGGTGCTGCACTAGAAGAAAAAAGGCAACGGGGTGGGAAAGGACCTTGAGAAGTTCAAGTTTTGGCATTGCAATGGTTTTTCTGTAAAGGGCCAAGAGATGAATTATTGTAACCAAACAAGTGAGATTAATGTATAACGAAGGGTTGGAATTATGGTTTCCGTTCAAATATGGCAGGGAGGGAGGCATTAATATTTTGCAATGATAGTTCTATTGGCATTGCTCTCAGTCTATCACCTCTCTTTCTTTGTCATCTTAGTTAAATAATTGATTTTGCTGGTGACAGTATCTTTTTTCTCCGTACCAATCCTTGTAGAAAGTTTGACGAGAAAAACACCAAAAACAAGAGAACTAAGGTACAAATTAACTTCTTGGCCAAAAAAAAAAAAGAAGGTATAAATTAACCAACCTCTATGAAGTCCATAAGCTGATTGAGCCTATAGGAAAAACAGCAGCACAATGTGCAAATGATATTACAACAATAACATTATTGAAGAGCAGAACAGAACAGAAGAAGCTGAACTAATCATCTACTCTGATTCAAGGGTCATTATTTATCGTTCAATTTAATTTCCATTGCTCCATCATAATTTTAGTATAAAATATGGTAGATGGGTCAACTTACATAAAGGTCAATTTGAGCATTTAATTGATAGTACAAGGACTCACTAAATCGAGACATTAACCTAAGAAACATATAACTAACTCAGCTTTTCCATCAATGAAGACTGAAGGGGGTCCTTAACTCATCCCTATCAACAGTTTATTTCTCCACCAGAAAGTTGAGCTGGGCAAGCTTGTGGAGAATGTCAATGTGGGTTATGATTATCTGCTTTGCCCTTGTATTGTATACGCGGTCTCTACTACTGATCCCTTACCCTAACCAACATCTACCAGATCAGTAGTTGCCGTGGAAATGGAGTAGATAGTTTGAAAAGACATCTAGAATGGAAAAATTACAAGTCAGATTTTATTTAAAAAAGCAATAAAGATAATGCAAGTAAAGATATAACCTTTCATAATTACCAAATTGAAGAACATCACCGGTTGACCTAGGCAAGCAAGGATTTCTACCATTGGCAACTTGTTGCGAAATCCAAATCTTTCAACCATCTGCCTTGCCACGGGGGACTTGCCTAAAATCATTTGATGTTCCTGTTGGTTGTCACATTTTACTCACCAAAAAAATTACTTGTTTAGCAACCCTGAGCAAGTGATGAGAAGAAGCTCCGTGAAAATAAACAAGGTTATTATAAGACAGATATAAGATATAGACTCAGGCAAAAGAACCACTAGGTATTATTCTCATACTTATTACCTGTAATGGTAGATTTTAAAATTAAAGGGTTGGGCTTCTTTAACATGGGATTTAGTTACATACATACACAATCTTATCTGATCATCCCAACCCTCAATGAGCAATAGTTCATGGAGAGGAGGTGAGTGCTCACAGCAGCAGCAGTGATTCTTTTTCTTTTCACCAGAAATATATTTTATATTGAAATAAAGGGCCCAATATTTTTGCTGTAATTTAATTTAATTTAATTTTGGTAGAGAGTTTGGTAAATCCAACTAGCATTAGTTAATAATTAGACTTTGACCCACCTTAAAAAAGTGGATGAAATATGTTTCTTTAATTCATTTTTTTGGGAATATTGTCTTTTATAAATAAAAAAAATGAGAATTTTTTTTTTCAAAATAAAAATATAAATAATTTTTTAAATAAAAAATTAAATAATTAATTATTATTTTAAAAGAAAAAGACACAAACAGTTTAATTTTATATTTAAGAGTTCTCTTTGAATTCTTCTTGTACAATGCAAATTAAAATGTAAAGGGTTTATTAATCGAATATTGGGCCTTGACCCAGTTACTCAATTTGGACTCATGCGTCTAGAGAAGTAGAGCGATCTCCCGGCGGCAATACTCGTCGACGGCCGAGTGGAAGATGAGATGAGGCCAGGCTGCATTGTTTTATTTTGTTTACTATTAATAATTTTTTCCATTTCGATTCAATTCACGATTTTATTTAACAATGAAAAACCATAATCTAGTAGTAAACCATACAATTAAAACCCCCTAAAAAATGGAGCCTCCCTAGGATACCTTCGAGAACCTTTCCGACAACTCCTCATCGGATTATATCAACCCCAATACGACGCTGGATCCCTTACTTAGGAATTAGGATTCCCAAGATGAATCCTCCGACCGCGTGCCCATCCCGACGAACAATCCTAAAACTCTAATTCAAACCCCACCGAGCCTGGGCCATCTGTTCTTAGATGGAGCCGCAAAAAGCGTTTCTTCATTGAACTCAAGGCCAACCAATCCTTCTCGAAAAATCATCACTCTCGAATATCAGGCATTACTAAAGAAATGGACACCGAAGCTTTAATCGTAATCTTTGTCGGTTTCCTTTTTTATTCTCTTACTAAAGAGGAAATCGGAGCCAATGTGGCATCAAGAATCGAAGGCCAAGAACAAACTAACTCCATGTTTGTGAGAAACCACATCTTTAGTTGCTGGAGATCAAATGTATGCTTCTGGTTGACGCGTGATCACGCGCTCAAATCAATTTAAGCCAAGTGTCACGCCGAGCGCTCTAAAGAAGTAGGCAGGGTGCATTAATCTCACATTGGATAAGAAAGGGAAGGTCTTTGTGCATATAAGCGGGTGCGCTGCACATCCTATCAGACATGTCTTTTGGGAAGAGAGTAATGACCCCGTGACAAGTGGTATCAGAGCCAACCCTTGATCATCCGATTTCACGCCGAGCGTCCCAACGGGTGGGGTAGGCAGGGTGGACCAACCGTTACTCCACGTCAAACACCCTAGGGGTAGGGTAGGCAAAAATGGTGGAGAAGCCTGTGACGAGGGCGTCACGAGATTGGGTGAGGGAGAATGTCACGCCGAGCGCTCTAAAGAAGTAGGCAGGGTGCATTAATCCCACATTGGATAAAAAAGGGAAGGTCTTTGGGCATATAAGCGGGTGCGCTGCACATTCTATTAGGCATGTCTTTTGAGAAAAAGGGTAATGATTCCGTGACACTAGCACATACGTACAAGTAAACAATCACTCAAATAATCACTACTCAAGTAAACATGATAGAATTTAGTTCCCAAGGATTACACAAAACCAAATTAACAGAGTCAACAGCTACCTTTCTGAGCTTCCATAATCTTATTGAAACAGATCTTTCAATTCTAACAAAAAGCCGTGCTAATTCCGCTAAGAATATTCAGAATATTTTTCATTTCCAGATTTAATTATTAGTTTCCCCGTATAAATCAAACACCTGTGATAATAATAATAATAAATAATAATAATAATAAAGCATAAAGCCTCCTTCCAAGTGATGAGCTCTTGGATTTGTCAAGATTTTACTTGTCAATGATATTTCATTATATAAAGCAGGACCCTAATGTCTGACTCAATTAATGTAAGTGGAACGAATAGACATAGTACAACAACGATGGCATCCATCCATCACTACCAACCTTAACATCATCCATTGTCATCTTTTTTTTCTGATTGACACCTTAACCAATAACTCTCAACAAAATATATATATATATATATATATATATTTCTTCATTTTTCAATCATTTTTGGTTGATGAGATATTGGTACTTTATTTTTGTTGTTATCAGGACAATCTCAACCAAGCAATGATGGGGGAGCGAGGGGGGGGGGACAAGCTTCTAGTTGAGAACAATAGAATAATCCATTAAAAAGAAAATTCACTCCACCATATTCTACAGTCACATCCACAACCCACAAGCCTTAATGCGCGAAAATTTATTAACAACTCGGAGTTATTTATTTAATTTAATTTATATAAATAAATTTTTAAATAAAATTTTTATAAATTTGAGTTAATTTATCTGTTAGCCTTATGTAATTTTATTTGACAACTTCTTTAATTGGTTGAATTAACTATCCTTTTGGGGTGGATTAATTAGGTATAAGATTCCAAAATTTTGTAAAGATAAAATATTCTCCAAAGGTATTAGAGTTTTGTCGTAGGAAAATGATTTAATGGGTTTAGCTATTTTTATCGAGAGTTTTTGATATTGACACATATAAATCAAATATTTTTTAAATTTTTAACCATTGAATAATTATAAATTTACCATATATCTTACATGTAGAAAACTAACTACTTAAAATCCAATTATAGGCCTAATATATTTCAAAACGAGGAAGGACAGTGCTAGTTTCTTTTAAGGTTTAGACTTGAGATGAAATTGTAAAGTCTGGAAATTCGAAAAATTTCAGCTTATTTGTTGCTAGTATATTTAACACGACTTAATCTGTCTGCAGTCCTATGAATCGCCCGGCAAGGAGTTAGGAGTTACTGTTTAGCATGAACAATAATTCTTAATTAAGATAAATTGGGCTCAATCCCAAGGGGTGTGGGTAGGGCCACATCTAATTTTATAGGCTAGCCTAGGGGTTAAAATGAGCCAAATTGCACCATTCTGATAGCCACCTGTGTTTGACCTTGGACCTGCTAATGGGGTTAAATTTTTTAATAAAATATTATTGAGTTTTTTAAGTTTGATTTGAATTTAATTTTTTTAACGATTTTAAATTTTGTTTGAATTTATTTTTAAATAATAATATATCAATCTGATGTGTTTGAGATTTAGCCAAATTAATGAAATAATGATACTTAACAGTCTGCTAAATTTATAAATCAATCTCATTGGTGCCCAGTGCTGACTTTTATGATAAGCTGATCTTACGCAGGAACGCCAATTGAGGAATGCACGGGATTGTTTTACTCGTTATTGTTTCATTTTTATATGGACGTTGAATATTTCGCCTTAATAAATGTCGATAATATATATAATCGTTTCATGCTACTTCATCCCAATTTTTACTAATTATTTTTACTTTAATATTATAAAAAATTTATATTATAATTTATTTATAAATATAATTTTAATATATAAAATTTTTAATACAATATAATATGCAAATATATGCTAAAGGTATATATAGAATATTAGTATTATATGAGCCTAGTATATATCCAATTTATACTAAAATTATAAAATAATATATAAAACATTTTAAAGAGTTAGACAATGAATTCAAAAGACAGAACGAACGAAATAACTATTTATTAAAATTATTTATTTCACACTATCTTTATATTTAAAAAAATTTACGTTCAAAATAAATCGATAGGAAATTTATCAAAAAAAAAAAAGCCTTAGGGTTAGGGCACAAGGCCGGCTGTGAGCCTGACATCATTGGACTCCCCAACTGCTTTTATGCCGACATTATTTTTTTTACTTTCTATTGTTTCAGCGATTGAATTTTAATTTGTCATTTTTGTCATTTCTTGCATAAATTATTGTTTTCTACTGTTTAAACAGCCTGTAGAGAGCTATCTCTTCCCCCTCTTTTTTAGTAAATAACTAAATATACCCAGCGACTAGAAAAAAAATGCTACAGTTTGGTAGCCTTTTATTTCTGACTTTTCCAATAAAATAAAAAAAATTATTTAAAAAATGACTTGTTCTTTTTTATTATATCAGATTTTGTATTATATTTAATTAATTTTTTATATCATTAATTTTTTGAAATTTTAAAATTATTAAATTTTTTTAGGTTTTACAAAAAATAAAAAATAAAAATTATTCTGAAGATTTATGGAAATTTGGTTTGATCTAACAGTTTTTGTATCAACTTTATCAAAGGACTGTTAGTCATAAACCAAACTACTCAACCACCCTCCTTAATCCTTGCAATTGCATTAACCAAAAATAAATTTTGATAAAACAATTATTCCAAAAAAATAATAGTATATGAGTTTATTAGTGACAAAATTTTATAATCTACAGTGAAGTAATTTTCATTTATTATTCGTTATCTTAATTTTTTATAACAATTTTTTTAAAAAAATCATAAAATATAATCCTAATTTTTTAAAAAAATATCTTTTAATTTTTATTACATGTTTTTAAAAATTATTTTTAAAAAGTAGAAGAATCTTTTTTCAATCAAAATTTCATTTAAAAAGTAATTTAAAGAAAAAAAATTATATGTGACCATGTAAGGTAATGACCAAAACATTGAAAATGAATTTTGTATGGCAAATTAATATATAGCATTGAGTTTTGATGCATTGTATAATTCATATACCATGTTTCTTTTTTTTTTTCTACATTATTTTTGTTTATTTTATTGAGTGGCCAATCACGAATTGCCATTTATGGAAAATTTTTCTAAAACAAGTGAAATAATTTAGGCATCCACCGGACCACCACCCATAATTGTCGCTTTAACAAGAGATCAATGTGAAAGATTGGAAAGTAGCTGAACAATAATGTGAAGTGCCTTTAAATAGTAGTACTCTATATACACAATTGATCAATGTGAGATCAATGATTTCACATGTAATTATTTAAAAGAAAGGCTTTCTCTCCCGAAATATTCTTCTTTTTTTGCATTAAACATGTGCTTCTAATTTGATTATTCAAATAACAGAAGAAAATTTGGAAGCTGTCCATGTTATATGAAAGTTAGAAAAGGTTGCTTTGTTTGCTTTGAATCCCTCCTCTATGAGTAAAGACTAAATTTTAAATAAAAAATTTAATATAATTACTTTTAAAAAGTAATATTAAAAAAAAGAGTTTAGATTTTCTCATAACTTGATTTGTGGCTGATGATGTCCTTTAGGAGGGAAACTACAATGGATTTCCTCATTTGAATCAAGTAAGAGTAAAATGTTACTACAGGATTTTATTTTTTTGAAAAAAAAGGCTTTAAACACACAGGAGAGCAGCATCTTAGGCTTTTAACCCAAAAATGTGATGCATGGTCATGTGGTCATGAACTTCATGGCTATTCCTTCACAGATGTGCTTCCTTTTTCCACCACAAAGGCTTTTTTGATGCCTTTGCCTCGGCCATCTGGTCCCCTTATCTTTTGCCTCCCATCATTTTTTTCATTTTTTACTATGTTGACGAACTAGAATATGCTAATATACGTTGATTTGATGTCCATTCAATTGTTGTACCTTGACGCATTTTAAAGAAAAAAAACCAGCTAGTTTTGATTTGGATGTCATTTCCCCCTTAATCATAATTCATCCATCGATTACTTAATATGAGTTGATTTGAATCATAGGTGTTGACAATTAAATTAAATTTTATGGGTGTTCTACTTTTATATATGGCAACCGTCGAACCATTCTCGATCTACTGTTTCTACGAACTGGTGATTATCAGACAATAACATAAAGGCGATCGTCGAATCACACCTGACAGCGATGTGACCTTTTCAACAATGACTTAAATGCGGAGTTGACATTTACTGAATGGCCAATTGACTGAGTCGACCACTAGGCACCATAGCCTGACATCTAGCTCGGCGTTGGTCACATCACCACCAAATCATCTGACACAATATCTCCAAACAAATCTTATAAAAGGGGACAAACACACTCACATGTGAGGATTCGACTCCAAAAACACACATATACATTATTACATCAAATACTCCTCTAACTTAACCATCGAAGAGAGCTCTCGAAGTAAAACTCCGACGTCTTTCTGACTTTCTCTGTATTGTAGGGTTCTGTCCAACTTCTGACATCAATCAAGGAGACATCAACAACGGGAAATTATCTTGTAAATAAAAAATATAATATTTGAGATAATTTTGATACCAATAGGTTTTTGTTTTTAAAGGAGCAAAATAATGTTGCAATTTAAATTGAAATTGCATTTGGATGTAACTTAGTAAGGGTTTTTACTCCATTGACCCTTCTGATTAGACTCTAGGGGCGGGGGCCTCCAACAGACGGAGAAATCTCTTTCTTTTTTTATTCAACCTTTTCATTATTTTTAAAATTTTGAATTATTTATTTTTAAAATCAACATAACTTGAATATATATCTCATTATCTAATATAAATATAATATTTTTATTTATTTATTATATAAATATATTTTAATTTAATATTTTTAATAATTATTTTTTATTATAATTAATCTATCACTGTTATTACTTATACATTTAAATACATATCACAGCATTATAACAATTAATTTTATTAAAATAAGTGTCATTATTCATAAAAATAAATTATAAAAAAAAGTATTACCAAAATACTATGTTGGAATAATAAATACTCCTTTGTTCCAACAGAGTGCTTCGGTTATTATTAAAAATATATATATAGTATTATGGTTAGCATTCAAAAGGCATTTTGTTAATAATTAAACAAAAGGATCTCGATCTCTCACGCAGACTGGCATTAGTCCCCTGTCCACCATATGTCAACCCCAACAGGTTCTTCTCTTATTCTTTATTTAAAGCTTTATATCTTATCTTGTCCATTATTTTTGCGACCGGCAAAGATAAATCCACACTATTTATTAAAGAAAATGTTCCTTTTCTTTTTTCCAATAATTCTTCAAAAAATGTTATCGATCAATTGATAGCTGTTCAAATTAAGCAAAACACATGACGTAAATATTAAACAAATGCTTTTCAATTAGTGACCAACAAATTTTCTAGTCTTGAAATGAAAGACCAAAGATTCTCATTAACAAAAGCGAAAACAAAAGGAAAAAGGATTTATTATTATGCGTTTTACAAACGTAATCTTCCTCGTAATCTTTTATTCTTTCAGACAAATCAACCTTAAAATTGATTTATCACATCATTTATTTTTACCCCCCCCCCCACTATGCCATCATCTTTTTTTCTTTAATATAATTTATTTATTTTTCCCAAGAACCAAAAATGAAAAAAATCTTTTTGCCAGCAGACTAGGAATCTCGGCTTGATTAATTGGAAAAAATTATTCTAAGAATAGTAATTACAATATAAATATAAAGTATTAAAAATATAAAAATTATTGGTGTGAAACGACATAAGATCATTGGACATTGTGGGGCTTCGCACATCATATCCTTGCCTTCCAACCCTCACCCACCTCTCTGCCTTCGCTCCAACACTGGGGTAGCTGCCCCTCTTTAACATCTTTAATTCTACAAACCATACAAACCACAAATATATATATATATATATATATATATATAAAGCTCAAATTTTACTTAATTTATTGGTATCCGTTAAAAATTAATATTTTATAATAAATTTATTATTTTTATTATTAAATTATAACTTTTGCCATAAAGAGAAAAAAAGAAGCCCCTGTACATGTTATATAGAAAAAATTTTAAGATGACAAAAATAACAAAATTTAATTATTACGTTATTTTTTAATTTCATAAAATTGATTTATTTAATATAACAATATATTTTAAAGAACAAATAAAAAATCTTAATAAATGTATAAAAGCACAGGACTTTTCACAATATAACATAATATCTTATCATGTGAGTAATAGTCAGTATCATTGAAGATTATTGAAAAGATTGAAATGAAATCGTTTGAGATACTCATTAATGGAGCAGACTAAAGGTTTTTCAGTTGCCATGTCTCGTCTTCAAAGTCCCAAACAGCAGATGATTGAAATAAAATTCGTTACGATATGTTATCCTTTAAGATATTTTTAAATTTCATGTCATATAATATTTAAAATTAATAAAATATTATTTTTTTTAGTTTGAAATAGATATATATTTTTTTAATTTAAAGAATCTTCATATTTTCTTGTTTGGGTTACTATCAGAGTATTTTTAATGAATTTTATCTTTTAAAATTACAAAATCATGCAAAAAAAAAAGGAATGGAAAGTTAATTTCATAAAAAATTAAATATTTAATATAAAATAGTAGAATTAAAACTTTTTCCTTCATCTTTTATAATAAGGCACGAAAAACATTCAGTTAAAAAAAAGGAAAAAAACAAACATTATTAATCAATAAAGCAGTGTGAAATAGAATTTGATTTGATTGTACATTAAGCAAGGCAATAAGGAGGATTAATGATAAAAACCCTGTCCCCTTCTTTTGAGAAATTGATTGATGGACTGGCGGAAATCTTAGGAAGATCTTGAAACAGCTTGTCATGAATGAAAATTTATTAAAACCATATGAAATATATTTTTTTAAAATTTATTTCTAATAATCACTGTAAATAAAATTATCTCAAGTCTCATAGGATTCCTTTGATAAACCCATAGCTATACATATACATATAAGAGACTTTGTTTAAAAGTGTTTTAGGGAAAATTTTTATCTAGTATATTAAAAATAATAAACAAAATTATCAATTAACTTCATAAATAAATAATATGTCAGTTAATTTAAAAAAATTATATTTTAAAATATTTACTAATAAATTTTTTTATAATAATAATAATAATAATGATGACGATAATAATATAAGTTGGGATTCGTTGTTATATATAGCCAAGTACACATGCCAGGCCCATCACATTATTTTTCTTAATTAAGTATGTTAATTAATTAATTTTACAGATGTGAATTGTAAGGGAAACATCATGCTTTTGCAATCTGATGGGTTTTTTTTTTTAATTTTTTTTTTCTTTTTCAGTTTATCAGGCATTCTCATGTAGGACATCTAATTTTTTTTTTAAATAAAAAAAACTTTTTTAAAGTTAAATGCTGTGTGATGTCTGGTTTATCATGAACTTTCTATTTGCGCTCTTGCCCAAA